>JAOTNS010001654.1:0-52712 GCA_028476615.1 Culter alburnus | reverse complement strand
TGGTGAAACTGGGGCTCCTTACTTTACATTTATTTGAATCAACAGAACTCCTGTCGTCACCGGCGCGCAGTGAATTATGGGATAGGGTAGACCGCGAAGTGTCTTGAGATAGACCCTTCATTCCACGGGGAAAAGGAGAGGGTGCACTTGAAGTCTCTTTTGAATGACGTCAGCCCTCCTCACACCGCAGTGCGCAATCGCACCTCAAATTGTTAAACGTAATACATTTGCCAGTTGAAAGTTTTTTTTTGTTTGTTTTTTTACCTTGGAGTAGGGTGTCTCAGTTGCACTATTACAGTGGCTCCCAAACTGGGTACGCGAGGTGACAAAAGGGGTACGCGAATGCTGATAGCATTTATTCTAACTTAAAATAATATTAAAATTGAGTATGTATTTCTAACTGCTAAAATGTCATAAATCCAGTACATTTAATCAAATTACCTCATCATTTGCAGTCAAAAATGACTGTATCCACACAAGCAACATGCATATGATAGATCGCGTGCAGATTCTGCTGCTTAAGCGCGCTAATTACTGCCGTTCTCGACAATGCACCTTTGTAAAAGTGGGGATTAGCACTTACTCGCGCATGAAGAACAAATATAGTCAAGATAGTGGATTAAATTTCGATTTAGACTCAACTTTCTCTGATACAAAAATACCTCGTGTGAGTTCTTGTATTTAATGATAACGAACAGAATGCAATTGTTCCCAATATCCCATGACATTATTTATACATATTAGTATACAACAGGTCAAAATAAGTGTACATTTTAAACACAGTACTGTCCAGTATTTACTCTATTTTGCAATTAAATAATAGTTCTAACGAAAACCATAGCAGAACTACAACACACGTCTGTGTTTCGCGAACATTCTGCGGCTTTGAACGAATCGTGAGAGTCAATGATTCAGTGATTCATTCCAGCCACTTGCTTCCTTACTGAAATGACTCGATGACTCACTCATAAACAGACTTGCTGCCACCTACTGGCGTTTTAGTTAAATATTTAAAAGTTTTACCATCATTGCATATTTCTTCAATGACATTTTTATTTAAAACATTATTTATTTATAAAGTTATTCATAAAGGTAAAAAATTCACTGGAAAATCAATTTAGGGGCAAATATTGTCCCTTAATGGTAAGCAGTGCTGACTGCAGTCGAAGTGGAAGAGAGGGAGTACGCAGAAGGATGGTAATCCCTTCAGGGGTACTCCAAGCAAAAGTTTGGGAACCACTGCACTATTAGGTTTAGGAGGGGGAGTGTGAATTTGAGTTGTCACTTACATCATGTTTATACTTCAGGAGCCACCGTATTGACACCTACTGACCTGAAGCCCACACTACTTAGTCCTGGAGTATATTATACATAGTGTAAGATAAACATTGTGCATATTCAAGACACTAAGCACCAGGGTAGAGACAACGACCCTTTCACTCTTAAGTCTTCTAGGGTAACGTTTTCATTTTCCCTATGGAGCGAGACTTACAGTTTTGTTACAGATGTATGAATTAATGTTTGCTTACAATATTTTATTTTTGTTTCTAAGAAATGCCTTATAATGTATTGGCAGAGATGTACAGTATTATAGTTATGTGGTGTGCCTACCCATGAAAGGAGGATCAGAAGTGCGTTCATGGTTTGTGTTCAAGGACACAAAGAACTGTGGTTCTACTCTTTGAACCTTAAAAGGAAATCAACCATCTTGGTAGAGCTTACTGGAGTTCAAGGACATGAAAAGGTGGACTGCTTATACCTGCAAGGCCTTGAGAAGGATCTGGGAAACTTTGGAAAAGTTACTACTTGAGCCAATCAAGAAGATTAAAACCTAACTTAAAGTAAACAACCCGAGTATAAAGACTGAATTAGTTGATTGACTCTTTGGATTCTGACTATTAACCCCTGACCCTTGAAGCCCGAGGGACTACACCTTTGACTCAAAGTCTGATTATTACATTTATACTTCATACACTGTGTGCCAATTATTAGGCAAGTTGATTTCTGATCATATTTTTTCCAAGCACATTTTTAAACCAATTCCAATCCACATCAATCTTATACTACTAGTAATATTGTTTTTAAATCATTTATAGTGATATATAAGTGTTCATGAAGGCTGAAATGAAAAATGCCCTTATTTCAGGTGTGCAGAATTATTAGGCAGTTTTTTTCTTTACAGGCAAATGAGCCCAAAAAGAGATTTAACTCAGACTGAAAGTCAAAAGTTATTAAATACTATGAGAAGGACGCAATACTAATGCAATACTAAATTGCAAAGTTAAAGCATGACCAGGGACAGCAAATGCTCATTGGGTCAGCGGGTCAAACAAAAACAGGTGGAAAAAAGACCATTAACTGCAAATAATTAAGATTAGGTGAAGAATTAAGTGTGAAACAATCAGGAACCCTTTAGTCTCCAGCACACCATTTTCCAGAACTGTAATCTACCTGAGTCTCCAGAAGTGCAAGGTGTCAGGATCTCAGAGACTTTACGAAGGTAAAGAATCCTAAAAAATGATCCACTCTTAATAAGAATCTCAAGCTGAGTGTTATAAATACATGAAGACTGGGTTTTTTATAGGCCTTATAGACAGACAGCTTGAGAGTGACTCCTGAAGACCGCACCACAATCTCTTGTACCACTGTTTGAAGAATTCATCTTCCAGAATCTGGCAGTAAGTTTTGGAAGATCAGTTTTAGTCCCTCTGCAAGACGGACATTTCAGGATAAGAGATGGACTAAAAGTGAACCCACACCTTACTGCCAGATTCTGGAAGATAAATTTCAACAGTGTACAAGGATTGGTGCTGGTCCTTCAAGAGTCACCTCAAGCTGTCTGTCTATAAGGCCTATAAACCCAGTCTTCATGTATTTTATAACACTTCAGCTTGTGATTCTTATAAGAGCGGTATTTTTTAGGATGCTTTAGCTAACGTAGTCTCTGAGATCCTGACACCTTGCACTTCTGGAGACTCCAGGTAGGTTGCAGTTCTGAAAATGGTGGCGCTGGAGACTAAAGGTTCCTGATTGTTTCACACTTTATTCTTCACCTTAATTCTGAATTATTTTGGCAGTTAACATGTTCCTTTTCTTTTCCACCTGTTTTGTTTGACCCCGCTGACCCAATGAGCATTTTTCTGTCCATTAGTCATGCTTAAACTTTGCAATTTCTAGTATTACATTAGTATGCGTCCTTCTCATGAGTATTAATAATTTCTGACTTTTCAGTCTGAGTTAAATCTCTTTTTTGGCTCATTTTGCCTGTAAAAGAAAACCTGCCTAATAATTCTGCACACCTGAATATAAGGCATTTTTCATTTCCAGCCTTCATGAACAATTATATATCACTTATAAATGATTAAAAACAATATTAATATTAGATATTAGATTGATGTGGATTGGAATTGGTAAAATGTGCTTGGAAAAAAATATGATCAGAAAATCAACTTGCCTAATAATTCTGCACACAGTGTTTTTAATGATGACATTTTATGCCTTTACATTTTTGTATATTTTAAAAGAAAAGTAACCATTTAAAAGAAATTTAACTGATTACAAAAACTGCCTGCTGAAGCTTTGATTTATAGTGTTTTAAGACTTTGAAGAACATCCCACAGTGAAGTCTTCTGACTGAATTGTAAGTCATTTAAAATGCTTATAATTTAGGCTAGACTCACCTTACTTTACCTAACCTGAGAGTAATAATAAGTAAGGTAAGATCAAATGTAAGATGATAAGATCAAAGCACACACCGTGAAACAACAGCTCACATTATGATACTGTAAAACAAGTTATTGTGAACTTCATCATAAGTGCATTAATCCAATTTCCTAAAATCTAGGGCATTCTTTTACGGGAAAAGTTGTAAATCAGGTTAATAGTTACGTTTAAAAAATGACATTGTTTTGTGTCTTGACAAGTTTTGTTGAATAATAATAGTGAGTTTTACACATATAGCCTGTTATCTTCAGTATATTTTGTATATAATTATACTTTAACAGCAACAGCAAAATATCTGTTGATACAGGATGTTGATGCATATAGTGGGAAAATAACGTTTAAATAATTTTGTGGATTCATTTGTTTCATTAGTATAGACCAGTGGTTCCCCAAACCGTCCTGGAGGACCCCCAGCCCTGCACATTTTGTATGTAAATTAACGTTCCATCTTTCCTTTTTTGTCATGACATAAAGCTGGTAAACCTGGTAACTGTTGACCATCTATATCAGAGGTCACCAACACTGGGACATCACTGGTACATGACAATAGCTTAAGAGGTGTATGCATTTAATTTAAATAGTCACTCAAACTTACATACATTTTGAACTAATCATTCCTTATAGTCACACAGCCTATTTTATTAAGTTAGGTCCAATGCTATTAAAGAGTGAGTTTTTAACCTGCACTCCTACACAGATCCGACAATCCATTCACACAACCAGAGGTCGGTTCTTCTGTGATTATCCCTCCATGTCCCATTAGTTTGCAGACCGCTGATATTATATATATATATATATATATATAAGAGATGTCAGTTTTTTCTGTTGACATCAACATAGTGCCACAAATGTTGTAAATAGAGATAATCAAATGAATGTTTCAGACTCTGTAGATGTTTATGATTAACAATTAACTTGAACTACTCTTTTATCTGAAGCAATATAAATGAAGTACAAAAGACAGTAAATCAGGACACTATAAAAGGAACATGAGAGGCTGTGAGGATGACAGAGCAAGAGCTGGAAACAACAAGTGAAGAATGAAGCTTTAGTATGTATACTGCTGCTGTTGGAAACCTTTGTGTTTGTCGTCCAGCAGCAGGTAGATGGAGGACTCAATGAGAATGAGATCAGTCAACAGATCAGCTCTGAGGACGGAAGACAGAATCCACCTCAAACAGACACTTTGAGAGCTGAAGCTTCAACTGACAGACAACAATACTGTGATCTGGGCATCCCTGACATCCATGCAGCACTGAGAGAACTGACCGCCACCGTTACAGAGCAGAAAGGAAACATCAGAGAACTGACCACCACCGTTACAGAGCAGAAAAAGAACATCAGAGAACTGACCGCCACCGTTACAGAACTGAGGATGAGATGAGAAGAAAAATGAAGGTACTTCACAAAACATTCACTTTTATCAATGATCCTCAAGTAAAGATCAATGCAATACATTGTATAGTGTAAATGTTAGTGTAAAGTTGAGTGTATACTGTGTAAATTGTGTTATCTATTACAATAATCATTGTAAATGTCATTTAACAGAAACTTTATTCCTTCACAGAAATTTCAGATCTTACTCTGAGTCAAGTGGAGTTGAGAAAGGAAAATAGAGGTGAAAGTGTGCTTGAATGATGTTAAATTCAGTGTATTCATTCTCAGTGTAATACAGTAATATATCACAATATTGCTTATGTTTTTCAATAACAGACAGAGAAATAGCTTTTTCAGCTGGACTGATAGAATCTGGCATGGATATTGGTCCTTTTACCACTGAAACCACACTAATCTACAAGAATGTCATCACAAACATAGGGAACGCCTACAACCCAATTACAGGTAATTATCAATGAAATGGAGTCAAAAACTCAGTTTATAGTAATGAAAACCTTCTGCTCCATTCAGACCTCTCTGCAGTTGTGTAATGTGTGTAAGAGAATTAATGATCTGCCATCTTTCAAAACTATTACAGTGTGTTTGGTAATGGACTACTTGCACTGAGTTTTGTGACACACTTCTGTTTTGAAATAGTACAACTCATTTATTTCTGGTTATGTATATTATCAAAGTACTTTAGTCACTTACTTTACTAAACACCATGTAAAATGAGTTTCATTTATCTCCGCTTAGGTATATCTTCAGTGTCCTCTAGTCACTAACATTAACTTCCAAACTCAACAGAACATGAAGTTTTAATCAACTCAAGTCGATCTGAGAAAGCAGCAGCTGTTAAACACACATGATTATTTCAGCACAGGGTGTCAGTGCTCGTCTAAACTAGTGACTGTGATGCTGAAGTGTGTGAGAGCTGATGAATATGATCCTTTATTTATTTGAATAGTTTCATTTCACTGTATTTAATTTGCATGTGTTTGCCAATTTTTTTTAATCAATATTAATAAGTAGTAGCACTATTAACGTGTTAGTGTTTAGGATTAATTAAAAATGTAATATCATTAAATTTATGTGTAAGGCACATACCGCACATTCATTCAACTATTTTAAAAGATGGGAGTAATAATCTGCGTTCTCATGTATGAAGGTGCGCTGAACACTGTTACCAGAAACTCCTGAACTGTGATAGGGAGAACGAGGAAGTAGTTGTGCAAGTAGTCCATTAAGCAATCATACAGGAAACAGCTGATTCTGTATCTCTTGTTATTTGATTTAGGTGTTTTCACAGCCCCACTGAAAGGAGCGTACATGTTCAGATTCTCTGTATATGGTCATGGCCCAACTGCAGCAACTGCCTTCATTTTTAAGAATAGACAGCGTGTGGTTGTAGCTCATGGTGATCAGACTCAGGGTGTTAAACTCCTCGAATGGAGTTGTGTTGATCCTGGAGGTTGGAGATGTTGTCTATGTGACACTTTGGTCTGGCAGGAGGATATTTGATAACGAGAGTAACCACAGCACTTTCAGTGGTTATCTGCTGTTTCCCTTTAGATAACAGGAGCTTTGAAGAATGTGATTCCAATAATTCTGAACCTTCAGCATATGATTAATGATGAAAATCATGAAGAATCATTAACATATGAACCTGTATTAATAAGGACTAATGTGTGTTTGACTTTTTTGATAGATTACTGTATAAAGTCAGTATAATACACTATACTCATAAGTTCTGATCTGTCTGTACATGTAAGTTTGTATAAAGAGCTTCAGCACTGAGACAGACAGGACCCATGAATATCACATGTGACTCAAAAGTGTTTTGTTAAAGTAGTAAATCTAAAATGTTAAATAATACCTCTTTAAGTGTATCTTGTTACTGATCCTTGATCTGTATCTCTTCATCCTACATAATAAATAAATAAGAGAATAAACAAACATTGTGGCATTTTCTTTTCTTCATATTTTAATGAATAATTCACTCATGATATCATATTTATCAGTCCCACCAAGATTTCACGATCATGGTGTCAATTTCCAGAAATTTGAGAAAAAGTTGCAATGTTTTATTTATCGTAAGGACAGCCACATTACCACATTATGTATTATTAGATGCAGATGCACGATAGTCATACATGACACAAAGGACAAAAAAATGCATAAATCCTGTTTCTTTTAGTCTCTTACCAACTTCTGATACATTTTAACTTTTAAAACAACCTTTTTTTTTTCAGGCTTAGAAAGGGGGATATTGAGTGCAGTGCACAAGTCTCAACAAATCTGAAATCATATTTATTTACTTTTAAACTTAACCCTCAGGGGTCTGAGGATTTTTGGGACCCTGGAGAAGTTTTGACATGCCCTGACATTTGTGCTTTTTTCAGTTGTTCATAAACATATAAATGGAAAAAGTGTCATTACACTGTATTCAGCACAAACTAGGCTACAATAATATGTGAGGAACATGTATGTACATGTTTGTGTTTTTGAAGGAATAACGTTTATGCGTGGTTATTGAAAAAACTAAAAACTTAAGTCACTGAAATAAAGCCAAAAAATATATATTAAATCTTTGTTCACAAGACTTCTGGTTATTTGAGGTTGTAGACTAGAGTTTTTGCTTCAAAATGAGGTAAAAATTATGCTGCCTGCTTGTTCATATAAAACAATAGAGAGATTTAAATTTTCTAAAACATCTTTGGTCAAGAAACACAGTATGCGTGGAGGAGTGAATCATCATGAATAATGGGTGATTCTCACCTGAGAAGACAAAAGAATCACATAATAATGACCTGTAATGACTTGCATATTAATGAGGCCTTTCAGTCAGGTAGGCTGTGAAAAAAACCCCTCTGTGATCATGTCTCAAGCTCATGGTGTATATCAAACATACAGAAAAAACAGCAACACTGTGAAATATTATTACAATTTAAAATAATGGTATTCTGTTATATTCTTCAAAATATAATGTATTTCTGTGATGCAAAGTGTCTGAACAATTATGTTACCTCTATGGCATTTCATATAGGCTTTTAGCTTAAAAGTATGCACATTTGGAGAAATATTGATGGATTCTCATATGTTTGTCAATTTTCTATATAGAAGAGTAATATTTATTTCATACTTATACTTTATACATTTATTTATACTCAACAATTCATACTTGCAGCCGGAGGGCGCTCTGTACACCTTTAGTCCACAAATGCCTGAGCACTAAAGAAGAATAGGCAATCCAGGAATTAACTGAACTAACAGAGGACAGAGAACGCTAACTATGGCTATTCAAAACACTTTTCAAGACAATAAATACACGATTGAGAAGATGAATGCATGTATTGACTCAGAATTTGCGTCTGAATAGCGCTGGCTCCGTGGGCGTGGCCGCATTATAAATGTCATTAAAATGAATAACTTCACACGTTTTGTGTTGAATGGGAGTTTTGTGGATTCAACACAAGTTAAACTCCATCAGCAATATTCGTTATACTTGTTATTAGTATAGCCACAAAGCTTCAACATTATATGTGAAAACATCACTTACAAATTTTTTTTTTTTATATTTTCCCCCATAAATTAACACCTAATCTTTAACTTTTTTTTGTCATAACATAAAGCTGGTAAACCTGGTAACATTTCTTAGATATTCACATGAATACCAGAGAGTGTGTCCATCTATATCAGAGCTCAGAAATATATCAGAGGTCACTAACATTGGCACATTTAGGGTTAATCACTGGAACATGACAATAACTCAAAAGGTGTACGTGTTTAATTTAAATAAAGTCCCTCAAAGTTGCATATGGGTGTACATTTTGAGGTAATCATTCCTCATAGTCACACAGCCTGTTTATTAAGTTAGGTGTTATAAATACTGTTGTCATGTTCAACAGCTCCCCCAATGAGGCACAACAGACAGCTCCTCCCCATGGCAGGGAGAGCACATTACATCTTTCCTACACAATGTATTTGTGGGTTGTTTTGAATGAGCTACGAAATGGGGACATTTCCAGGGACAGAACACCAAAAACCGGGACTGTGCAGCTCTGCTTATGTATGTGAAAAGAGAGCAAAAGAGTATGATTCTACACCCAATCGACATCAAAGTTCATAAAACGATTAAAATACTTATCACTGATATGAAATGGCTGATTGTAGTGATGACGCAAGAATGATGAAGATTGCATCTGTGTCTTTGATGATAGGCCCTTCGATGATATCGCTGAAATGAAATTCAAAAACAGAAATCCGTGAAGGGAGGACCTGCATGCTTCTGAAATTTGAAATAGGAATTTTCTCTTATTGCTGCGACAGCTCAATGAACATTCGAAATGATAGGCTGACATGAACTTAAATTAAACTGTAGCGTTTAACATATCCTGTCTCAAATTAACATTTTCACAGTAACTTTAGTCCACTGGAGGCGAGTAGTTGAACCCATGTGCAGTTTTATTTAACATTAATCCCCTGGCATAAACATTAAACATGGACTCACCAACAATGGTTACACTGACAATACTAGACAAAGAACAAGGCAAACATGAGGGCTTAAATGCACAAGGACTAATCACAAACAAGGAACACCTATGCACAATCAACCAATGACAACATAGGACACATGACAAGGGAGCGCAAGGCAGGATCACATGACACAAACAAGGGAAACACATGGCAAAACATAAACATAGCAATGAGACATGAACATGAACAAAACCAAACTAGACTTGACACTCACACTGAAGTAGTAAATCAAACTACCGCTGACATTTTCTTTCTTGATTTATTTAGATAATCACAATAATAGGCCTGTACATGCATCATGAGAGGAACCATGCTTAGTTCACCGGAGCTAAAGATTTAGATTAAAACATATCAGTAATTTGATAAGATTACTATAAAGTCTGGCTGAATTTTAACCGAGCTATATCTCGCAAAACAGAATTCAGTGCTCATTTAGGTGTAGGACATACAGCGTAAGCTTTTTGAAGAATACTAAAGTATGGTTTTGGTGGAAGCACTTGTAAGGCGATCATTTATTTATATAAAGCATATACATATTTTTTTTCGAAAATGACCGATCGTTTCACTAGATAAGACCCTTATTCCTCGTCTGGTATCGTTTTTAAAGCCTTTTGAAGCTGCACTGAAACTGTAATTTTGACCTTCAACCGTTTGGAGGCCACTGAAGTCCACTATATGGAGAATAATCCTGGAATGTTTTCATCAAAAACCTTAATTTCTTTTTCACTGAAGAAAGAAAGACATGGACATCTTGGATGACATGGGGGTGAGTAAATTATCAGGAAAATTTTATAAGAAAGTGAACTAATCTTTTAACTAGTGTCCTGTCCCTTGTCATTGAATCACCTATCAGTGATATCATACCTGCGTTATCCTTGATTTCTGGTTTTATTTTGTAAAAACCATGGAAACACCAAAGGTGCTTTAATATATTATGTGTTTTATTAGACAAGAGAACAACGGTTTGGATACATTCCTTGACAGAAAACTAATCGTTATACAGCTCAACACATTTAGTCTTATTATTTGAATCTCGTTTTATTGATTTCCCGCGACTGTGTTTTCACCATGTCTCAGAGAAAAACACTATTTTGTAATCATTCAGCCCTGCTCTGCTTCATACGTTAATAATCTCATCCATGAACATGATTTCTGCCCGATGAGGTGACGACAAAATCTCCCATGATTCCACATTCAATCTCTGCATCATCAAGCTATGCCTTTGTTTTCAATACAACAATGTACATTGGAAAAGATGATGTACAAATAATCTGAAATTGAATTGTAATATAAACTGCTTTGGATTAAATCATCTGCCAAATGTGTAAATGTGAACTCAATTGCACTCTGACAGAACCCGAGTAAAGTAATAATTAACAAAGTTAAAAACAACAGCTCACATTATGGTACTGTAAAAGAAGTCAATGTCAAGATTAAATCGTAAGTTTGGTGCAAACAACAGAGTATAAAAGACTGAGTTGATTTCCTCTTCAGATACTGATACGTCATTAAACCCCTGATGTCTAGAAGCCCAGAGCTGAAGATAAGAAGACCAGAGCTGACTACACCCTGATTCAAAGCAGGATTATTGTACTTTATACTTTATTAATTAATTTATTTGCCTTCACATTTTTGTTATTATAAAAAGAAAAGTAAACATTTAAAAGAAATTTAATTGATTACAAAAACTGCCTACTAAAGCTTTAATTTATAGTGTTTTAAGACTTTGAATAAAAACACCACAGAGAAGTCTTCTGAACAAATTGTAAGCAATATAATTTATGCCAGACTCGACTTACTTTACCTAACCTGAGAATAATGAATAATAAGGTAAGATGTTAAGATCAAAGCACACACCACAAAACAACAGCTCACATTATGATACCATAAAACAGGTTATTGTAAACTTTATCAGAAGTGCATAAATCCAGTCTCCCATAATCTAAAGCATTCTTGTACGGGAAAAGTTGTAAATCAAACATATACTCTATTTTTCATACTAAACTCCATCAGCAGCAATTGTTTCATTATTATAAGTTCAAACATTATATGTAAAAATCATTTACAATTTTGTAAAATAACATCCAATCTTTACTTTTTTTGTCATAACATAAACCTGGTACCCTTTTGTAAGATATTCACATGGATAACAGAGAGTGACCATCTATATCAGAGGTCAGAAATATATCAGAGGTCGAGAATCATTGACACGTAACAACAGCTAATGTGTTTAATTTAAATAAAGTCATTCAAACTTGCACATGGACGTACATTTTGAGGTAATCATTTTCTCTTAAAGGATTAGTTCACTTCAGAATTCAAATTTCCTGATAATTACTCACCCCCATGTCATCCAAGATGTTCATGTCTTTCTCCAGTTGAAAAGAAATTAAGGTTTTGAGGAAAACATCCCAGGATTTTTTCCTTATAGTGGACTTCACTGGGTTCAAAGGGTTGAAGGTCCAAATGTCAGTTTCAGTGCAGCTTCAAAGAGCTCTACATGATCCAGACGAGGAATAAGGGTCTTATCTAGCGAAACCATCGTTTTTTCTAAAAAAAATACAAATAAATGTACTTTTTAACCACAAATGCTCGTCTTGCACGGCTCTGTGATGCTCCACGCATGACATAATTACGTTGGAAAGGTCACAAATAGGTGGAAGTACTGCGGTAGGGCAAAAAACACATTTTCTCCTCCAACTTCAAAATCGTCCAAAATCATTGTTTTACCTTTTTTTGTAAAGGCCATTTGACTTAGTCTTTGCACATTCGCTTTGTAAACACTGGATCTGTACTTCCGTGCTGCCTGTCCTTTCCATGATTTTCCTATGATCTTTAATCAACAAAGTGTCACAAATGTTGTGAATAGAGATAAACATCTACTGAGTCTGGAACATTCCTTTGATTATGATTAACAATTAACTTAAATTACTTATTTATCTGAAGCAATATAAATCAAGTACAAAAGACAGTAAATCAGGACACTATAAAAGGAACATGAGAGGCTGTGAGGATGACAGAGCAAGAGCTGGAAACAAACATCAGTGAAGAATGAAGGCTTTAGTGTGTATACTGCTGCTGTTGGAAACCTTTGTCGTCCAGCAGCAGGTAGATGGAGGACTCAATGAGAATGAGATCAGTCAACAGATCAGCTCTGAGGACGGAAGACAGAATCCACCTCAAACAGACACTTTGAGAGCTGAAGCTTCAACTGACAGACAACAATACTGTGATCTGGGCATCCCTGACATCCATGCAGCACCTGACGCCACCGTTACAGAGCAGAAAGAAAACATCAGAGAACTGACCGCCACCGTTACAGAGCAGAAAGAAACATCAGAGAACTGACCGCCACCGTTACAGAGCAGAAAGGAAACATCAGAGAACTGACCGCCACCGTTACAGAGCAGAAACATCAGAGAACTGACCGCCAACAGAACAGAGAACTGACGCCACCGTTACAGAGCAGAAAGGAAACATCAGAGAACTGAGGGATGAGATGAACAAGAAAAATGAAGGTACTTCATCAAAACATTCACTCTTTTATCAATGATCCTCAAAGTAAAACACCAATGTAATACATTGTATAGTGTAAATGTAGTGTAAAGTGAGTGTATACTGTGTAAATTGTTATCTATTACAATAATCAGTGTAAATGTCATTTAACAGAATCTTTATTCCTTCACAGAAATTTCAAATCTTACTCTGAGTCAAGTGGAGGAGTTGAGAAAGGAAAATAGAGGTGAAAGTGTGCTTGAATGATGTTAAATTCAGTGTATACATTCTCCGTGTAATACAGTAATATATCACAATATTGCTTATGTTTTTCAATAACAGACAGAGAAATAGCTTTTTCAGCTGCACTGATGGAATCTGGCAGTGGATTTATTGGTCCTTTTACCACTGCGATCACACTAACCTACAGGAACGTCTTCACAAACATAGGGAACGCCTACAACCCAATTACAGGTAATTATCAATGAAATAGAGTCATTAAACTCAGTTTATAGTAATTAAAAACCTTCTGCTCCATTCAGACCTCTCTGCAGTTGTGTAATGTGTATAAGAGAATTAAATGATCTCCCATCTTTCAAAACTATTACACATTGTGCTTGATAATGGACTACTTGCACTGAGTTTTGTGACACACTTCTGATTTGAAATACAACTCATTTATTTCTGGTTATGTATATTATCAAAGTACTTTAGTCACTTACTTTACTAAACACCATGTAAAATGAGTATCCACAAGAAGTTTTCAAAATCAGGACATTTTCACAGTCAGAAGAAGAGATATTCTGATGATTACAGAGGAAAAAATTTTCCAAACTCAACAGAACATGAAGATTTAATCCAACCCAAGCAGATCTGAGAAAGCAGTGGCTATTAAACATATGTGATTATTTCAGCACAGTGTCAGTGCTTGTCTAAACTAGTGACTGTGATGCTGCAGTGTGTGAGAATAAGATCAGTATGAACATTTATTTATTTGAATGAACTATTTTATCATTATTCTGTGTAATTTTTTTAATTGTCGATCATTTCACTGTATGGAATTTGCATGTTTATGCCAAAATTATCAATGAATATTCAAAGTAGTAGCATTGTTAATGCATTAGTGTTTAAGATTAATTCTAATATTTGGCTTCATTAAATATATGTCATGGCATGTACCGCACATTAAAAGATTAGTTAACTTCAGAATTAAATTTTTCTAATAATTTATACACCCTAATGTTATTGAAGATGTTTGTCTTTCTTTCTTCAGTCGAAAAGAAACAACAGAGAAAATAACTCTTTCTTACGTAGCTGTGATCGAATCGTTATCAATGACATTGGTTTATTAGCAGATCAGAATCAGCTTGCAAGAATGTGCACACAAGTTTTATTTAACTAAATCCTGAGCACATATTTAGACTAAACAAACACAAACATACAATTCACTCACACACAGGAAATGAGAGAGTGGAAATGAATTTTGAACCGTATCATAACAGGAATGAAGCTATTAAAAGAGTAAATTAACAAGCTGGACGAACCATCAGTTTCAATACTATAAAGCACCTTTGTTAACAAAGGAGTTCACAATCTTAATACTAAATCACTGTTTAGTGTTCAAACGATACTTGCAAATGCCTTAGCTGTTGAGAAGCATTTGGATCTGCGGGTTCAGGAAAAATCCTTGATGGTTCGGTCTTATGGTGCTGAAGTTTTAATCAATATCTTCTGCGTTTAAGAAAATTAATACAAACTTGTACTGTTAATTCAACTCTGTTGTGGTCGAGGAAGTTGCGCATGGCTTGGAGTGAGTGCGGTCTACCAGCCCAGCTCAGGGGGATGGGTGGGATCTCACGTGACAGCAATCCATAGTATCAGCAGGAATGAAAAGCAGAACCAGAAGACCAAGTGTGATCTGCGTGGGGGCTTTTTAAACTCTCTAGAACAGGGGTGATCTACCTACCTGCAAAGTTTAGCTCCAACCCTGATAAAACACATCTGAATCAGCTAATTAAGATTTCCAGAAGTACTTGATAATTACAGACAGGTGTGTTGAGCAGGGCTGGAGCTGAACTCTGCAGGAAGGTAGATCTCCAAGAACATGGTTGGGCACCCCTGCTCTAGAATGTCGACACCTTTGAATATTGGCTTGACCAATGAGAAGAGGCATTTCTCTGGTGGGAGATTGCCTCTGTTTGAAAGTGAGTTCATTTGCATGGAGGGAGAGCTAAGTAGTAAGTTTGTGTCCATGTATACTATATATGTGATAAATATAACAAACATACATTGCATTCTATGAAATGGTGATGTCCACCAAAGTGTGAGTCATTGAACAAGGAGTAATTTGATATTAAACACCATCTACAGTATCAAGAAATATCATCACATGTATTTGTAACACTACAATATACAAAAGAACAATAAACAATCACAATAACTAAAACGAGCCATGCAATTATTTGCAGCAGCTGCTCTGTGCGGGTATATAATGAGCAGCAGGTGCATTGCATCTTTAGCTTTTTCGCTTCTGAGCCGAGAGGTTCGTTTGTTCCTGTCTCTAATCTGCAAGCACTGTTTCTAAAAGAGTCAGTTCTTCAAGGAAGAAGATTTCTCAAGTCACTGTACAAGCCCTTGGCCAGATGATGGCCACAAGGTGGCCTTTTTGGCAGCACTTCCAGGGATGAGCCCAGCAGCTCTCCGAGGTCAGTGGCAGACCAGGGAGCTTCCCCTGACATACCATCTGAGTTCCTCGTTGGCTGCCCCTCAGTCTGCTCGTCGTCAAGGGTGTCGTCCCCTGCAAAAAGTAATAAAAATTACTTAGGCACAGCCTGCTCAACTGTGTCTGCCGCAGTAGGACGACGCCACTCGTTTCTGTTGCCGTTTAAGTAGTCGGTAAAACATCAGATAAAATCCTGAGACAGCCAACCCTGAGATGGGTGGGGCTTCTCTTACCTGGAGAAGGAGGGCCGGGCAGAGAATCCTTTGAGTAAAAATTTTGTTCCACCACTGTAGTTACAGTGGTACCCGAATTCTCAAAAAAAAAAGAGAGCAGTTCCTCTCTCTCTGGGTCCCAAGAAACCTCACCGCGTTCATCGTCTTTTATCACCAGCGGGCAGTAGCACGTCGCTTGAGGACACAACCAGGCCTCCTTGCGTGCAACCTGCCTACCATGGAACCAGCTAAGTGCTTAGGGCCGCCTCAAAAATAGAGTCCCCCCGAGCCGCGTCCCTGTGTTGCACCTCGCTGCCTCACTGCGGGTACACCTGTGGTCCACTTGGTCCCACTTACACGATCTCTGCGAGCCTGCTAGTGCTCCTCGGTCCATGCCGCTGGTTCCTTTGGAACATCAGACTCGGCCATGCGATTCAGTTCACCCGGTGTGAACTGGGAGAGCCTCTAGAGCAGGTGTCCCAGCATGTTGTGGTGTTCAAAGATGCCTCTGCCGCCAGCTGACGTAACAACGGGCATGCAGTGTCAGGGGTGTGAACAGGCCCCCAACAGTATTGGCACATCAATTGCCTCGAGTTGCTAGCAGTATGTCATGCTTTGAGCCGCCTGAAGAAGGCATTAGAAGACCAAGAGCCCTGGCTTAGTGTTGGCTAGCTCCAAAGTCCCTACAAGGCAGACCCTGTTGAGTCCTCCGATCACCCTTCGGCAGCTGGACGTGGCGGAGTGTCTGGCGGCAGGCCTTTACTCGGTTGCATCCTTGAGAACTGGATTTAGGCTGGGTTCCTTATGTGTGACCCTACGGGGATCCCATATGTGTAATTCCACATTTGCTCCTAAACGAAGCCTGTGTCTTTCCCCTTGGGAGAACCCACCTCTTATCTGGTTGGAGTCACCCCAGTAGTTACATATGTAGTACAGCCCTTTGGGGTTTAGTTCATGTGTACATCTCCACATAACTCCTTTGGGGAAGGATGTGGCTTCTGCAGCATTAGGGTCCGTTAGGTCCCAGTAAAAAGGGTGCGCTTTTCCAGTGTTATCCAATAGTCTTTCTGAATGGGGTGGAACAGCAGTGATCGACACTGTCTGTGTTAGCCCTGTCCCACTGTCTTTTAGGCAGGAGGCTTGCACGTATATCGAGGGTTACATTTATAACTGAAACATTTTTGAGGAAAGCATTCCATGATTTTTTCTCTATTTAGTGGACTTCACTGGGGTACAATGGGTTGAAGGTCCAAATTGCAGTTTCAATGCAGCTTCAAAGGGCTCTACAAGATCCCAGACAAGGAATAAGGGTCTTATCTAAAAAAAAAAAGATAAAAAAAAAATGTATGTACTTTTTTAACCACAAATGCTCATCTTGCACTGCTCTGTGATGCACCAGGCATTGCATAATCATGTTGGAAAGGTCACATGTGACATATGCAGAAGTACCACGGTAGAAAAACTCTCCTCCAACTTCAAAATTGTTTTAACTTTTTTTTGTAAAGGCTGTTTGGCTTAGTCTTTGTACGTTTGCTTTTTAGACACTGGATTGGTACTTTCACCTACATCATGTGTGACCTTTCCAACGTGATTACACATAATGCGTGGCACATCGCAGAGCAGTGCAAGACGAGCATTTGTGTTTAAAAAGTATATACATTTATTTTTTTTTTAGAAAATGGCTGATCGTTTCACTAGATAAGATCCTTATTCCTCGGCTGGGATCGGTAGAAGGACATGGGGTGGAGTAAATTATCGGAAATTTTTAATTCTGAAGTGTGTTTCAGCTATAAAAGACTAATAAGAGCAGTTGAACAATCTTTCAGCTATTTTCACTGAAATAATACCTTGAAAACGCCAGCGCACAATCCTTTTCTCAGTCATCCTTTTAAATTGGATTCACCGGTGATGGAATGACATGAAATATGATCGTAAGAGCAAAACACTGTTAATGAGCAGACGAGCAAGGGACTGCTGCAGGTTAGTGAGGAAATATATTATTATTATTCAGAATGCACAGCTGGAAAGAAAAATATTATAGGAACATTTCAGCAGGTTCAAGATAATTCATGTTAAACTCAGAGAACATGATTAAGTGTTTTAATCAACTGACAGACATAAAACAGTAATAATGCGTTCTCATGTATGAAGGTGCGCTGAACATGTTACCAGAACGCCTGAACTGGATAGGAGAACGAGGAAGGGTTGTGCAAGTAGTCCCTTAGAAATCATACAGGAAAACAGATGATTCTGTGTCTCTTGTTATGTGATTTAGGTGTTTGTCACAGCCCCACTGAAAGGAGCGTACATGTTCAGAATCTCTGTACATGGTAATGGTCCCAACTGGAGCAACTGCATCCATTTATAAGAATGGAGAGCATGTGGTTATAGCAAATGATTATCAACTAAAGGATGCGTTTAAACTCCTCAAATGGGAGTTGTGTTGATCCTGGAGGTTGGAGATGTTGTCTATGTGAGACTTGCGTCTGGCAGGAGGATATCAGATAACCAGAATAACTACAACACTTTCAGTGGTTTCCTACTGTTTCCCTAAGAGAAGATGATGTTTGCAGAATGTGATTCCAATTTTCTGAACTTCAGCATATGATTTAGATGAAAATTATGAAGAATCATTAACATATGAACCTGTATAAGGAGGACTGTGTGTTGAAATTAGTAATAGATTGTAAGACTGTAGAAAAGTCAGTATAATACACTATACTCATAAGTTCTGATCTGTCTATACATGTAAGTTTGTATAAAGAGTTTCAGCACTGAGACAGACAGGACCCATGAATATCACATGTGACTCAAAAGTGATTTGTTAAAGTAATAAATCTATAAAGTTAAATAATACCTTTTTAAGTGTATCTTGTTACTGATCCTTGATCTGTATCTCTTGATCCTACATTAATAAACAAGAGAATAAAGAGACGTTGAGGCATTTTCTTATTTTCGTATTGTCATTATTATTATTATTTTTTTTTTTATCAAAATATTTTATTTTATTTATCAATTTCTGATACATTTTAACTTTTAAAACAACCTATGGACATTTTTTCAGGTGTGAAAAGGAGTGCAGTGCACAGCCTTATTAGACAAGTCTTTACAAATCTGAAATCATATATTTATTTATCAAACGTGTTAGGTTATTATAGATAGCTATGCTAGTCTAGTGGTGTACTAGCCTTAAGCATGAACTATATCTGGGATTTTTTGCAGAAATTGATTTGAATATACATTACATTACATACATACAAACATACAATCCCCAATTACTAAATTACATTATATTATATTAAAGAGGTTAAGCATTCATCATCTTACTCGGAGTGACAGTATAAATGCTTGGAAATGAAGTTTCATGTCTTTAAATTCACACACAGTCAGCATCATTTCTCTGAATAAGTTGTGAAGCATGCATATTATTTTCTGATGTCTTTTTGTTGAACAACATCCACTTCAGACTCTTAAAACCTTTAAAAATCCACAGTTCAGCTCAGATAATATGGCTTTTTACTAGCATGAAAGTTTGCATATAAATTAAGTGTTATTTATATATATTGTTGATCTAATAATCCATTTAACAACATTTAAGTCGTTCTCTTAGAATACTTGTAATAAAAACACTGTTAACCCTTTGATGCACAAGTTATGCAAACCCATTCTAATGCACAACATGGGTCTAAAATGACCCGTATTCATTTCCAGTGTTATTTCATGCTTGGCTGACTCCTGTGATGATTCAGTACCTGCAGGAAAAGTTCACAATGGTACGACTGTTGCTAATGCACTGCAGGTGAATACAATTATAAATGCTTAGACATTATTTATCGGCCATCACAAGTGCTAACCATTGGTGCTGCTGTGAACGTAGTTGAAGACTTATAGGCTTTTTTGTTCAGAATTTAAGTAAACCTGTTGGCAGTGGGTGCTCTTTTTGTTTGAAATTGCTTTTCTCCTGGTTATGTGTAGTCGGGAATATAGGCAAGTTCATTTGTTATTTACTTTCTTTTTGGTTATGTATAGGTAAGTTATGATTAAAATTGAGTTAGAAACTTTTTGTTATGTCAGCCTCAATCCTGAAGCTTAAGCTTTATTTTAAAAGTAGAGAAGATTAGAAGTAGTCTGCTAGATCTTCAGTGAGTCTGTGATGTCACCAGCCTGTGTAAGGGGTTTGAGCTCTTTGAGAGGTGTCTGGCGCAAGTTAGGGACATCATATGCATTTGAAGCCTACATCTGGTGGTTGTGATGTGGTTCCATTACGTCTTCTTAAGGATATGGTAGATGTTGTATTACTTCTATTATTAACAGTAGTCTTCTAAATGGAGTTCCAACAGGCCTTAAGCAGGCGGTTATTCAGCCACTTCTTAAAAGAACTCTAGAACTGAAGAATTATCGGCCCATCTCAAAACTACCATGCCTATCAGATTTTAGAGAAGGTGGTTATCCAAACTAATGTCATTTTTAAATAGGTATGAGTAGGGCAGGGTATCGACACAATTTTCATTATTCGATTCGATTACTATTCACATGCTTTCGATTTGATGTTGATTATTTTGGATGTAGTATTTCAGTTACAGTACAAGGCAAATTTTCTAGAGGAAAATCTCTCAACTAATGCAGTAAACACACATGAGGAGTCAGTTAGTACTACTATAATAATATTGAAGGTTAACTTATTTATATACAAACACTTAAATTACACTCAATTATGTTTTTATTATAAAGTTTAGAATTACATAATCATATTTCTACTCCAATTCATTTTTTTTTTTATAGAAATATTTAAATCACGGCTGTAATAATTGATTTATTCAAACATGCATTAAATATTGATGAACATTACAAATTATAATGAATATGTAACGGTGCATAGCTATATTAATCAGAATGATCTTTCTAGAGTTCACTTTTCTAGCTGACTAATGAGTTTATGGTCACTGAATATGTTTTTCTGAGGTAAATGTGACGTTACGTGACATTAAAGCTGTTTTATTGAGTCTTTCCGAGGTTGAAACACTGATTGAGCGATTACACGAGACATGATACGGATTTCAGTAAGTTGTACTGTATATTTTAACATACCTTCAGATGTTCATGCATGTTTATTTCGCGCTGTAACTGGTATTAAAGCGGAGGAGAGGATGTTCACATGTTTCTCTTTAACTGAGGCGCTAAAGTGATCTGTCACGCCACATTAAACAGCGCCAAAACGGTATTTATTTTTTTAATCTCATAATACGATGAACGTAATTTGAAATCTGAGACTTTGCTTCATATCAAAAGTTACAAAGCACAAAAGATTATTGCGATTTATTGGATGGGAGGCGATACATATTCTGCTCATTCATCAACTGAAAACAGACTAGACTAATCAATTCTTGGGATTTAAGATTCGATATCGGTTCGTAAAAATGAGAATTGATTAAAATCGAGAAATCAATATATTATTTAGCCAGCCCTAAGTATGAGATCCTAGACAAATTTCAGTCTGGTTTTAGGGCAGGTCACTGAGTCTGCACATTTAAGAGTTGTTAATGACCTTCATAAAATTAAAGATGCCAGTAACGTGGCAGCCCTGATTTTATTGGACCTAAGTGCAGTTTTTGACACAATAGACCACATGATTCTTATAAAGCGATTATCCATGTATTTGGAATTCGTGGGATGGTTTTAGAGTGGTTCAAGTCTTGTCAAATAGATCATTCTCTGTAAAGTATGGTAACTTTGTTTCAGTGGCAGCACCTGCTACTTGTGGGGTCCCCCAGGGTTCTGTTATTGGCCCTATTTTATTTTCCTTGTATATGTTTCCCCTGGGCTCAATTTTTAAAAAAATATGGCATGTCTTACCATTTATATGCGGATGTCTCTCAGATTTATTTACCCTTGAGAGTGGGAGAGAACAATGGCTCTTATTTGTTATTTGCATGTCTAGAGGAGATTAAGAGCTGGATGACTTAAAATCTGCTTCGGTTGAACAAGAGTAAAACTGAGATTATGTTTTTTGGCCCTGCCAGAGGATGCTCAGATATGTCCATGTATTTGGGTTCATGGTCTGATTATTGCCATGACCAAATAAGGAATTTAGCTGAAATTTGACAAGCAGATTAATGCTGTGGTAAAGAGTTGTTTTTTTTCCAGATTAGGTCTATTGCTCGACTAAAGCCTATTCTATCAAGAAAAGACTTAGAGAAGGTTATTAATGCCTTCGTTTTGTCTCGTCTGGACTATTGCAATGTGTTGTATGTGGAGTCCTGCCAGACCACTATTTCACGTTTGCAATTAGTTCAGAATGCAGCAGCTAGGCTGCTGGTGGGTGCTAAGAAAAATCACCATATCTATCCTATTTTAGCTTCTCTCAAGTGGCTACCAGTGAACTACAGGATAAAATATAAAACTCTTTTGTATGTTTTTAAAGCAGTGCATGAGCTCATTGCTGTTCGTCAAGCACCTCGGTCTCCAAGATCCAATAATAAGTTACTGCTTACTGTCCCTCGTACTCATTTAAAGCAAAAAGGAATAGTCTTCCTCAGGAACTTAGAGATATCTCGTCTTTAAATGCTTTAAAGTTGAAATCAAAAATGACTTTTTGTCTTTGGCCTTTGAGAGGGTGGGCTAGTCTTTGTTGTTAGTTGGATGTGTGTTGTTTTAAATTGTGTGTTCTTTTAATGTAGAGTTTTTTGCTTGTAAAGCACTTTGGTCTGCTGCTACAGTTGTAAAGTGCTCTATAAATAAAGTGAAATGAAATGAATGAAGGGACTCATGAACAACCATCACAAAAACATCATCCAGGTAACCTCACACAGTATTGAGAATCAAGGGTACGTAAACATTTGAACGGGGTTATTTTAATAAATTCTCAGTGTTGTTGAATTTAAATTAAAAAAAAAAAACCTAACTTTTCATTTATTTGCACTTTATATAGAGTATAAATAATTCGGTCCGTACTCTTCTCCAGGCCAGTGATGCTGCGTTTAGTTGGTGTTCATGTCTGTCTTGCACATGAGAGGCTGATTGTAGCAAGTTCGTAGTGGGGGAAGGAAGAGGACAGGGTCGACGAACAACTGCTGACTGAGACTTTATTGACTTTCAAAAAGGTTCAACAGAAAGACTGTGCAGCGCACAACAACGAAAATAAACAATCCACAAAGGGCTTCACTCCAGGTTCGGTATACACCATCCACAAAGGGCTTCACTCCAGGTAACTCAACATGGCTCAGTCAGCAGTACCCCTCTCTCTCACACACTCCTGCTTCTCACGGCGTTTTATCCTGTCTCCGCGCCA
The DNA here is from genome assembly GCA_028476615.1 of Culter alburnus. Taxonomy (NCBI): domain Eukaryota; kingdom Metazoa; phylum Chordata; class Actinopteri; order Cypriniformes; family Xenocyprididae; genus Culter; species Culter alburnus. The sequence goes on along the minus strand of JAOTNS010001654.1, from coordinate 29,359 downwards.
ATCACTGGAATGAGAAACAGGTGTTCGTGATTTGTATTCAACCCACTCACTTACCAAGCGTCTCCCGCTATTCTCTCCGGTTGCAGACCTCGCTGAACCACGCCCCCCTCGCCACATACCCCCACCGCCCCCCCCCCCCCCCCCCCCATTTCTGGAGAGGAAATCGGCCACAGCCATCCGAACACCCGGCCTGTGGACCACCTTGAACTTAAAAGGCTGTAGAGCCAGATACCAACGAGTGATCCGCGCGTTGGTATCCTTCATGCGGTGGAGCCACTGCAGGGGCGTGGTCCGAACAGAGAGTGAATTCCCGCCCCAGGAGATAATAGCGGAGGGTGAGGACGCCCACCTGATAGCCAAACACTCTTTTTCTACGGTACTGTACTTAGCTTCTCTCTTAGAGATCTTACGGCTAATGTACAGTACCGGCGCTCCTCACCCTCTATCTCCTGGGACAGGACAGCACCCAGCCCTCTGTCCGACGCGTCAGTCTGCAACAGAAAAGGGAGAGAAAAGTCAGGAGAGTGAAGCAATGGCCCGCCACATAGAGCAGCCTTCACCTGGGTGAAGGCCTGCTGGCACAGCTCCGTCCACTGGACCGTATCTGGAGCATCCTTTTTAGTTAGATCAGTCAACGAGCTGGTGAGGGCCGAATAATTAGGTACAAACCTTCTATAATATCCCGCCAGCCCGAGGAACTGTCTAACCTCTGGTCTTGGGCGCGGACAGGTCGCAATCGCTGCTGTCTGTCAATTTGGGGACGCACCTGCCCGTGCCCAAGTGGAAGCCAGATACCTTACCTCCACGCGCCCAATTGCACACTTTCGGGTTGGCCGTGAGCCCAGCCCCTCTCAGCGATCTCAGGACGGCTCTCACATGCTGCATATGCCGCTGCCAATCGTTACTATAGATAATAATATCATCTAGATAGGCAGCCGCATATGCAGCATGGGGCCGAGAATCTTATCCATGAGCCGCTGAAAGGTGGCCGGTGCCCCGAACAGCCCGAACGGAAGCGTAACAAATTGGTGTAATCCGAACGGCGTCGTGAAAGCTGTCTTTTCTTTGGATAAAGGCGACAAGGGGATCTGCCAGTACCCTTTCGTTAAGTCCAGTGTCGAATAAAATCGAGCCGCACCTAGCCGGTCAAGCAATTCGTCCACCCGCGGCATTGGATACGCGTCGAATTTCGACACTGCATTCACCCTGCGATAGTCCACGCAGAAACGAACCGAGCCGTCGGTCTTGGGGACCAAAACTATCGGGCTCGCCCAGTTACTGCTGGACTCTTCTATTACCCCCATTTTCAGCATTGCCTCTAATTTGTCCTGAACTACCTTTTTTTTGTGTTCAGGTAACCTATACGGCCGGCTGCGAATAACTACGCCCGGCTCCGTCTCGACGTGGTGCTGAATGAGGTTGGTACGTCCCGGCAGGGGAGAGAACACGTCTGCAAATTCTGTTTGCAATTTAGATAAATCAGTGAGCTGGGAGGGCGAGAGGTGATCTCCTCCCGGGATCAGAGCGAGGGATTGAGTTTTTATATTTGCCTCTGGCCCGAGATCATCCTCCCCGCTAATCACTGTCGCCAGCATCACTGATTCTGCCTCATTCCATTTTTTCAGGAGGTTGAGGTGATAGATTTGACGTGCCCCCCTCCTGTCGGACCGTACCACCTCATAATCGAGCTCGCCCACTTGCCGTGTGACCTCAAAGGGTCCTTGCCACTTTGCAAGTAATTTCGAATTTGAAGTAGGGAGTAATACAAGCACTTTCTCTCCTGGTGCAAATTTGCGTAAATTAGACCGTCTGTTATACAGCTGGCTCTGTCTGTGCTGGGCTTGTAACAAATTCTCCATTGATAGCCGCCCCAAAGTGTGGAGTTTTGTTCTCAAGTCCAGCACATACTGAATTTCGTTTTGGCCTGAGATGGTCCGTCCTCCCAAGCCTCCCTCAGGACATCCAGCACCCCGCGGGGCTGGCGTCTGAAGAGAAGCTCGAAGGGGGAAAACCCCGTGGAGGCTTGCGGGACCTCTCGCACTGCGAATAACAGAGGTTCTAACCACTTATCCCAATTTTTGGCGTCCTCTTGAACGAACTTACGAATCATGGATTTAAGCGTGCGATTAAAACGTTCGACCAGCCCGTCCGTTTGTGGGTGAAAGACGCTGGTACGAACCGATTTAATGCCCAATAATTCGTACAGTTCGCGTAACGTGCGTGACATAAACGCCGTGCCTTGATCGGTGAGGATTTCTTTGGAATCCCCACCCGGGAGATTAAACGAAACAGTGCATCCGCAACACTCTTAGCAGAAATGTTGCGGAGAGCCACTGCTTCAGGATATCGCGTTGCATAATCAACAATGACTAATGCAAAGCGATGTCCCCTTGCTGATCGCTCTAATGGCCCGATGAGGTCCATACCAATTCTCTCGAAGGGGACCTGCATTAATGGGAGTGGGCGCAATGGCGCTTTTGAGGTGGCCGGTGGGTTTACCAACTGGCATTCACGACAAGACGCGCACCACCTGCGTACATTCTCATGAATGCCCGGCCAGAAAAACCGGGTCATGAGACGATTTAGTGTCGCCGCCTGTCCCAAATGCCCCGCCATCGGATTAGAATGAGCCGCGTGGAAAAGCATTTCCCTGCGGCTCTTTGGCACTAACAACTGGGTTGTATCTTCTTTTGTTTGAGTGTCTTGGGTCACTCGATACAACCTATCTTTTATAATCGCGAAATATGGATAAGCAAGCGGACATCCAGGCTGGAGAGGCTGACCATCAATCATGCAGACCCTTTCAAATGCATGTTTTAGCGTCTCATCATGAGACTGCTCCAGGGGAAAATCATCGCGTTCCAGAAGAATTAGTCTTCCGGCTTCACTCAGATCCCCTGCAGCAGAACTCTCCGGTCTCTGATCAGTCTCTCCGACCTGCACTCGCGCCTGCTTACCCCGCGTTCCTTTCCCCCAAGAGGCATCCGAGCATAAACATCCCAATAATTGCTTGAACGCAGGCCAATCCGTTCCCAAAATTATCGGATGCCGGAGGTGCGGGTTAACTGCCACCTCAACACTATGCTTTTGTCCCCTAAATTTAATTATGACGGACATTATAGGATATCTCACCACATCCCCGTGCACGCACCGAACCCCAACCATGCGGCCTGTATCCAATGCCCCAGATGAAATCAGGCTTTGATGAACAGAGGTTTGGTTGCAGCCCGAGTCCACCAAAGCCTGATAGGTACCCCCCTTGATACTCACAGGTATTTGGTACCCGCCAGCCTGACCAGGGGCGGCCTGTGGATCATCGGGGACCCGGATCACTGGACCCACTCGGCAGTTTTTTTCGGGAGCCGAGTGATGAACTGCTCCAGTACCACGCGATCGATAACCAGGTCCACGTCGCTTCCCTCAGCCAGCAACCATTTGCGGCACGAGTCCCGGAGCTGTTGGGCCATCATAAAGGGCCGGCCAGGCTCACCCAGGTCGAGGGAGCGGAAGCGCTGTCGATGCTGCTCTGGGGTCCGACCGACCCGCTGGACGATGGCCCGCCGTAGGTCGTCATAGACCAGGAGGTTCTGGACTGGGAGCTGCTGTGCCGCCACCTGTGCTTCTCCTGAGAGGAGCGGGACCAGCCTCATGGACCACTGGTCCCGCGGCCATTTACACGCCTCCGCGGATCTCTCAAAGAGCTCGAGGAAAACTTCTGGATCGTCCAGTGGGCCCATCACAGCGGGCTGCTCGGTGGGCTCCCGGGGAACCTCCCGGTCAATCCAGCTCCGGAACGCCTCGCGGTCCTCCTGCTGGGTCTGTAGGATGGCTTGAAAACACCGCTCCTGATCACTTCTTAGCTCCAGCAGGGCCTGTTGTTGTTCGCGGTGCAGGACCGTGAGGGACGCGATGATCTCCGCAAATGGGGTGGAGGACGAAGCTTGCATGGCGACGTGCTCCCGTCTTCCTTCCCGGGTTTCGGCACCAGTGTAGCACAGTTAAGTTCGTAGTTGGGGAAGGAAGAGGACAGGGTCGACGAACAACTGCTGACTGAGACTTTATTAGGTTTCAAAAAGGTTCAACAGAAAGACTGTGCAGCGCACAACAACAAAAATAAACAATCCACAAGGGCTTCACTCCAGGTTCGGTATACACCATCCACAAGGGCTTCTCTCCAAGTTTGGTATACACAATCCACAAGGGCTTCACTCCAAGAACCTCGACACGACTCAGTCAGCAGTTCCCCTCTCTCTCACACACTCCTGCTTCTCACAGCGTTTTATCCGGTTTCCGCGCCAATCACTGGAATGAGAAACAGGTGTTCGTGATTTGTATTCAACCCACTCACTTACCAAGCGTCTCCCGCTATTCTCTCCGGTTGCAGACCTCGCTGAACCACGCCCCCTCGCCACACTGATGTTTTGGACATCATGGATATTACAGTTTGATATTACATATTGGTGAAACTGGGGCATCGCTTACATTTATGTGAATTCACACAGAACTCCTGTCATCACCGGCGCGCAGTGAATTATGGGATAGGGTAGACCACGAAGTGTCTTGAGATAGACCCTTCATTCCAGGGGAAAAGGAGGGTGCATTGAAGTCTCTTTGAATGACGTCAGCCCTCCTCACACCGCAGTGACGCAATCGCACCTCAAATTGTTAAACGTAATACATTTGCCAGTTGAAAGGTTTTTTTTTGTTTGTTTTTTTATCTTGGAGTAGGGGTGTCTCAGTTGCACTATTACAGTGGCTCCCAAACTGGGGTACGCGAGGTGACAAAAGGGGGTACGCGAATGCTGAGTAGCATTTAATTCTAACTTAAAATAATATTAAAATTGAGTATGTATTTCTAACTGCTAAAATGTCATAAATCCAGTACATTTAATCAAATTACCTCATCATTTGCAGTCAAAAATGACTGTATCCACACAAGCAACATGCATATGATAGATCGCGTGCAGATTCTGCTGCCTTAAAGCGCGCTAAATTACTGCCGTTCTCGACAATGCACCTTTGTAAAAGTGGGGATTAGCACTTACTCGCATGAAGAACAAATATAGTCACAGATAGTGGATTAATTTCGATTTAAGACTCAAACTTTCTCTGATACAAAAACATACCTCGTGTGAGTTCTTGTATTTAATGATAACGAACAAGAATGCAATTGTTCCCAAATATCCACATGACATTATTATACAATATTATTATAACAGGTCAAAAAATAAAGTGTACATTTTAAACACAGTACTGTCAGTATTTACTCTATTTTGCAATTAAATAATAGTTCTAACGAAAACCATAGCAGAACTACAACACACGTCTGTGTTTCGCGAACAATTCTGCGGCTTTGAACGAATCGTGAGAGTCAATGATTCAGTGATTCATTCACAGCCACTTGCTTCCTTACTGAATGAATGACTCGATGACTCACTCATAAAAACAGTGACTTGCTGCCACCTACTGGCGGTTTTAGTTAAATATTTAAAAGTTTTACCATCATTGCATATTTCTTCAATGAACATTTTTTATTTAAAACATTATTTATTTTATAAAGTTATTCATAAAGGTAAAAAATGCACTGGAAAATCAATTTAGGGGGCAAATATTGTCCCTTAATGGTAAAGCAGTGCTGACTGCAGTCGAAGTGGAAGAGAGGGAGTACGCAGAAGGATGGTAATCCCTTCAGGGGGTACTCCAAGCTAAAAAGTTTGGGAACCACTGCACTATTAGGTTTAGGAGGGAGGGAGTGTGAATTTGAGTTGTCACTTTACATCATGTTTATACTTCAGGAAGCCACCGTATTGACACCTACTGACCTGAAGCCCACACTACTTATTCCTGGAGTATATTATACAATAGTGTAAGATAAACATTGTGCATATTCAAGACACTAAGCACCAGGGTAGAGACAACGACCCTTTCACTCTTAAGTCTTCTAGGGTAACGTTTTCATTTTCCCTATGGAGCGAGACTTACAATGATCTTTTATCAATGATCCTCAAACAAAAACACCAATGCAATACATTGAATAGTGTAAATGTTAGTGTAAAGTTGAGTGTATACTGTGTAAATTGTGTTATCTATTACAATAATCAGTGTAAATGTCATTTAACAGAATCTTTATTCCTTCACAGAAATTTCAAATCTTACTCTGAGTCAAGTGGAGTTGAGAAAGGAAAATAGAGGTGAAAGTGTGCTTGAGTGATGTTAAATTCAGTGTATTCATTCTCAGTGTAATACAGTAATATATCACATATTGCTTATGTTTTTCAATAACAGACAGAGAAATAGCTTTTTCAGCTTCACTGATGGAATCTGGCAGTGGATATATTGGTCCTTTTACCACTGAAATCACACTAACCTACAGGAAAGTCTTCACAAACATAGGGAACGCCTACAACCCAATTACAGGTAATTATCAATGAAATGGAGTCATAAACTCAGTTTATAGTAATGAAACCCTTCTGCTCCATTCAGACCTCTCTGCAGTTGTGTAATGTGTATAAGAGAATAAATGATCTGCCATCTTTCAAAACTATACACAGTGTGTTTGGTAATTGATCAATCATACAGGAAACAGCTGATTCTGTATCTCTTGTTATTTGATTTAGGTATTTTCACAGCCCCACTGAAAGGAGCGTACATGTTCAGAGTCTCTGTATATGGTCATGGCGGAATTACAGCAGGTGCATTCATAGTTAGAATAGAGAGTGTGTTTGAAATTTGCAGTAGATTACTGTATAAAGTCAGTATAATACACTATATTCATTAGTTCTGATCTGTCTTGTACATGTAAGTTTGTATAAAGAGTTTCAGCACTGAGACAGACAGGACTCATGAATATCACATGTGACTCAAAAGTGTTTTGTTAAATTTTAAGTGTATCTTGTTATTGATCCTTGATCTGTATCTCTTCATCCTAAGAGAAGAAAGATACATTGTGGCATTTTCTTTTCCTCATATTTCCTCATATACAAACAATGCTCGATTTGAAGCGTGCATGCTATCATATTTATTTAGGATTTAGGACATTGTGTGTGTGTGTGTGTGTGTGTGTGTGTGTGTGTGTGTGTGTGTGGAACACCAAAGTCGTTGGTAGAGTCAATGCTGGGCAGCTTTCTTTTTAGGCTTCTTTTCCAATTCAGCCACTCTCAAAGGAAAACAGGACGACGACAGCCTTTTCATAGAGAGTACAACTGCAGATGGAATCACTAGCACACTAATTAACCTCCTGCTGAAAAACTGTCTTGATATTTTCTTAAAGAAGGCCTGGTGGGATTCTGCTCAGATGGAGCCTCTGAAAAAAAAATGGAGTAACTCAAAACTGAAAAGTGTGTTTCCAGGCCTCATTGGCTGGCATTGCCTAAACCATGGGTTGGAGTTTTTTGTATCACATGCAGTAAAACACTGCAGAGACCAACCATTTCAAAGCTTTCTGTGACAAGAATCAGGGTATCTTCCAATCATTCGTTTTTTTTTTTGTTTTGTTTTTTTAATATTGAAATCAGAAAAATGAAAAAACGGCTCTTTTTTCATTTCTTATTTTTTCAAGAAAAATAAAAATTGGCATGATTTTTTTTTTCGTTCTGGGGTTGGAAACAAATAATCAGTGTGAATATTTGATCTCTACATGTGGGCGGAAATGAAACGCCTCTTTCCGCTGATTGGTCAACCAGACATTAAACCATGTCGTCATCAGTTGTTCATTAACTACATTTCATCTCTTTCTCATCAAACAGCCAGACTAGTGAATGGCTTGACACAAATGTACCGGGTTTTGGACATGGGATGAATTTGAAATATGACAGATATGAAAATATATTACGACCCTCAAAGTTCAATGCAAAGAGAGATATTTTCTTTTAAAGAATTCTTTGTTTAAGGACTACAACAAACAGCTGGTAGGGACTACAATGATCTTCTTCATGGGTTAGTGACATCACAAACCCTAAATTTACATAAACCCCGCCCCTGAGAACACACAACTAAGGGGGTGTGGCCATGTTGGCCTGCTTTAGAGGAGAGGAAGAGTTGTTGTAGTAGAGTGTTGTTGTCATGCCGTCATTTTACACCAGACTGCTTCACAAACGAGGGTCAATTCAACACAAAAGATGAACATGACGGCACATGCTAGTGGATGAGTTGAATCAACTCCACAGCAACTACATAAATTTATCCACTAACCATTCAGAAACGTCCAGTTTCATTCTAAAAGTTGTAACTTCTTCCTGAGTCTCTCCATCAGTGTCGACTCCGGTTTGAACCAAGGTTATTATAGTTTTGCATTTTTCATTAGTTTTTATTTTTATTTCGTTTTGACTTTTTGTTTTCAAATTCAGTTTAGTTTTAATTAGTTTTTAAAGTGGGTTTGCTAGTTTAGTTTAGTTTTTATTTTTTGAAAATGCTTAGTTTTAGTTTAGTTTTTATTAGTTTTAGTGTTAGTTTTAGTCTTTTTTTGTAATTTGGGTTATTTGTCAGGGGCAAGATTCAAAAAGGTCAGAAAAAGTATTATGTAATAATAACTCAACAAAAACATCATACAATTTTCATTGTAATATTCATTCAAATATAAAACCAGTACATAAAATGTACATATGGGCACAAATATGTAAACAGTCTCAACACTCGCAGTAAGTGCAAAATGTGTAAGTGACGTGTGCCAGTAAAAAACCTAAAGAGCCAACAGACTAAAGACGACATACATGAACCGCATGTAGCCTTTTCGACCCATTTTTAAGCCACAACAAGAAATTTCTGTCGGATTGTCAGGGAGCTCAATCTGAGAAAAGAACATGACAAATAACAAATAATAAAAAAAAAACTTTAAATACAGCTTTTCAATTTTTTTAGTGTGTGTGCGACACCTTCACAAAATTGCCAAAAAATCTACCAAAAATCTACACATCGTCTATACAGAATTCACACCCTATACAAATACCACAGCTGTATAATTTTCACACCCTATACTAAATTTACAATAGGCTACTCGTCTGGATTGAAGCAGCAAACATTCAGTGTAAATGCCAATTCACACCCCACCGACAAACGCCAACAAACTCGTCTGTTGGAGTTTGTTGGATCGGTGTGATGCCCCTGTTGGCGTTGGTCTGAGTCGGTTTTCACCGGACTGAACATGTTTAATCGGCGTTAGTTTGGTAGTCTGAGCATCCAACAAACGGCAACCAACTCTGACGTAATCTGACCTGACTACGAACCGTTGCCATGACGATGAGGCAAGTCCCCTGCAAAGACAGCCGTTTGATCGCGCCCGCGCCTCACGCACACACAACAAAGTAGCGGAAATGTGACATCGCAGCTTGTTCGTTATAAAAAATAAAATACAGTTTAAAAAAAAAAAAAAATGAAAACATACAAAAGGTACAATAGTCCATAGCGCAATCCTTGCCATTCAGCAAGAACACGTTAAGAGAGGTAAAGTTAACCACCATGAGCAACGCAGGTTTACCTTCAGTGACACTAAAACTCTGTAAAGTTGATTTTTTCTCACAGTAATTTTCATTTTGGGTGAACTATGCAAACACATTTGGATTGAAGCAGCAAATATTCAGTGTAAGAGTAAACAAATGACATTATTTAATATTTGAATCACAGCTTATATAGTGTTTTTGACATCGACACCCCAAGTGCATTTACCTCAAACCTGCGTCTAGTTAATGCGCTGCAGTAGCAATCGCTTCTCGCGTCGACATTAACACGCTGACAAAGTTATATTCAGAATTAAAAATATTTTTATACCACTATTTAATGTGTGTTTGTGTAAAGGTGTTCACGAGATACCAACCTTTAGCGAACTTGCTTTCAAAGTCGAACACTCGTTGTCATGGAGACGCGGTGTGCACTGACGGGAGGGGCTGTGTGTGTGCGCGCGCGCGTGTATGTGAGAGACGCAGGGAAAGGAAATGCAGCTAAACGTATTTGCTCTATGAAAGACATTGATAAAGACGAAAACTAAGGACATTTAATCTATAATTTTATTTTATTTTAGTTAGTTTTGCCAAACACACATTACAGTTTTAGTTAGTTATCGTTTTTTTGTAATGCCTCGTTTTTATTTTATTTCAGTTAACGACAATGTTTTTCCCACCTAGTTTTCGTTTCTTCGTTCGTTTTCGTTAACGATTATAACCTTGGTTTGAACAATGTAAGGCTGAACACCGTTACTGACAATCCTCATTTTGGCTGCGTGAGATTCTCCAGCTTTGTTTTTGTCAAGCAACCGAAGCGCAAGCTGTTAAAGCTCCGCCCTCTTCTGGAAAGTGGTCCGGAAACAGCAGCTCATTGCATTTAAAGGGACACACACAAAACAGAGTGTTTTTTTTCACAACCAAATAGGGCCAAATTATATTATTATATTGTTTCCAGAAAAAAAAAATGCAAGTGATTGCGCCGGTGCCTCCATTTCATGCAATAAAAGTGTGCTTATATTTCAGCTTCCACACTCCGCACAAACACTTGGATATGTGACTAATGATAGCACACATTTATCTGGGTTAACGTTAGAGCGAGTTTTAAGCACTGACATTTTAGTATTCTTCAAAAAGCTTACGCTGTATGTCCTACACCTTCCCTATTCTACTTACGGAAAAAAATTTAACTGGTGCTGCATTCGTTCCGTAAGTAGAATAGGGAAGGCGTAGGACATGCAGCGTAAGCTTTTTGAAGAATACGAAAGTACATTTTTGGCGGAACCACTTGGAAGGAGAACGTTTGTTTATATGAGCATACACATTTAAATTTTTTTCGAAAATGACCTATCGTTTCTCTAGATAAGACTCTTATTCCTCGTCTGGTATCATTTAAAGCCCTTTATAGCTGCACTGAAACTGTAATTTTGACCTTTAACCGTCTGGAGGCCATTGAAGTCCACTATAAGGAGAATAATCCTGGAATGTTTTCATCAAAAACCTTAATTTCTTTTTGACTGAAGAAAGAAAGACATGAACATCTTGGATGACATGGGGCTGAGTAAATTATCAGGAAATTTTATAAGAAAGTGAACGAATCCCGTCCCTTGTCATTGCATCACCTATCAGTGATATTGTACTGCGTTACCCTTGATTTCTGGTTTTATTTTGTAAAAACCATGGAAACACCAAAGGTGCTTTAATATATAATGTGTTTTATTAGACAAGGGAACAACGGTTTGGATACATTCCTTGACAGAAAACTAATCGTTATACAACTCAACACGTTTAGTCTTATTATTTGAATCTCGTTTTATTGATTTTCCGCAACTGTGTGTCTTCACCATGTCTCCGAGAAAAACACTATTTTGTAATAACTCGGTCCTGCTCTGCTTCATACTACAGTAAGGTTAATATTCTCATCCATGAACATGATTTCTGCCCGAGTCCCATTGGATCTTTTCCCCTGGCTGTGAGTTGAAGAATACATCTCCCATGATTCCACATTCAATCTCTGTATCATCAAGCTATGCCTTTGTTTTCAATCGGCGACCTCTAGTGGCAAAACCTTACATATTGTGCCTTTAAGGACCTCTTTGGTTTTAAAGTCCCTGTGAACCGGAAGTTGAAACCGACTTCAGTGTTGTGACGCATTTCCAAGTGAAACGGAATATTGAATGGAGGGCAGGGTTTTATTTTAACACACCTCCTCTTCATCCCTCGCTCAAAGCAGACTGACGGTTGGAGGGGAGTAGTTAGGAATATTCAAACCAAGCTGTCAAACTGAATTTTGAATTAAGATTTTGAATAAACATTACCATGACCAACAATTTTTTTTGTGTGTATTAACTTGCACGGATAAATTCAACACAAGGCTAGTAATAAAAACTAACAAAGTAAATAGGTTATAAGTAAAGCTGCAAATTCCTCCATCAACGACAGCGGCCTCCGTAATAATCTTCTGATACGTTCAGCACAATCAAGTGAAAATCGCCACACAACATTAATCATAAATCTATTAGGCAGTCTATTAGCAAAATCATTTTGCTTCCTGTTTTCTTCAAAACAAATAAATGACATAAATGTGCTCTGGCCTGGAAAGTTAAGTGCAATGTGGGTGCAGGCCAGCGGGAGAGTGGGGAGGAGGGACAATATCTCCAGGGCACGGTACAAGGAAATCAAGCCTAGTGTGAGTAAACCCTCAGACTTTCTCTGAAATGTATTTTATACAATTCTGGTTTATTTATTCTAAAGCAAGGAGTACTTCATTTTTGGGTGAACTATCCCTTTAACAGCACTTTTTGGGACACATTTGTATGAAGGTCTGTCCTGCAGACTGATGTTTGGCTGAACACTTTTAGAAGGCCAACACTTCATGTGCCAATCAATCCTCGCTGTAGTTAAAACATTAAAACCCAGCATGCCACAGGAATGTTTTAAATTTAAAGGAACTATTTAAATTCATATAAAAATGTTGTAATTTCTGAATAACGATTTCATGAAATGTCAGCGCTTAATTCCATTAATGAGAGTGGTATATTTAATCTAAATGTGCGTATCAGATGTAAAACAGTTTAAATCATTCTGTTCACTTCGCTCACTTCAGTAAAAGAGTGCGTGCGCATGGTCTAGAGCAGGGGTGTCCAAACTCGGTCCTGGAGGGCCACTGTCTTGCAGCTCCAACTTGCCTCAACACACCTGTCTGGAAGTTTCTAGTATGCCTAAGACTTTGATTAGCTGGTTCAGGTGTGTTTAATTGGGGTTGGAGTGAAACTTTGCAGGACAGTGGACACCCCTGATCTAGAGTGTCCATATGGTGTGCACATATTTACGCCTAGTTTATTTTTTATAAATCCCGATATATGCATGGAATATTGCGTACACACATTTCTATGGCCATTTTGCAACGGTTATACATCAGGTCCCTGAACCGTAAGCGATGCGAGATGTTTTACAGAATATGGAAGTTTGTTGTGCATGATCTCCATCAGAGTCTCTAACTGCGACACAGAAACAGAAATCCGAAAACCACTTCCACAAAACTAGCTCTGATATTCAGTGTCTGCAGAGTCTCTGTGACGTGATATCATGGGAAGAGAACGAAACACACACATACAAGAGATACGATCAAAGTCTTCAATGTTTATTCAGGACGTCAATTTAAAAAAAACATAATTTTATAAACTGTTTTTTTCTCATGGTGAACGACATTTTCTCCCCACAATGTCAAAAAATGTAGGTTTTACTATCCTTTGAATATTTGGTCCCCACATCAAAGGAAATATTTGGAATACACACACACACAAATACTACACATTTTGTATATTCTCTGCAGTTTCACGCCTTGTATGTATTCCTGTGTGTTTGGATAGGTGAACATAAGTTTATTGGACATGTATCACTGGAATGATTATTCTCAGTACATTATCAGTTTATGTGTGTTTATATAGTCATTCAAAATGCTGTTTATCTTAATTTCTGTGTGATATGAATCAGTGTGTTCAGGGTCTGATCTGAAGCTTTTACTGCAGGCCTGTTTAACAGCCTGAATGTCATTTGTGCTTCTGCCCGTGTCAAAAATAAACCTGCATTATTGATTAACCACTATATACTTTATGGTGGTTTACACACCCTGACGGCACCTTTTGTGAAGAAAAACAAATAAAAAATAAACGGAAGTGCGGCCACAGCTTCCTTTTCAAGTGAAAAGGACTCAAATCTTTTCTCATTTCAGTGGTGAATGAATTTCACTAAGGTAGATCAATGTTTTCACTAAGAGGCTTTTCAATAATTGGCCTTTATGGCCTCTCATAAGATTGTACATTAGGATACTTTAATATAAAGTTCACCAGAATCCAGTTAGCAATACTAGTAGATACATAGTATGTAGTGGAAAGCACATATGTCCTGTGAAGCAAAGAGTACAGATGTATCATAACACCCTACTTAAAGGGATAGTTCACTCAAAAATGACAATTCTGTCATCATTTACCCACTTTAAATGCACACTGCCCATCACACAGTTGTATTAAAGCAACCAAGGTGGCGGTGGCAAACAAAGAGTAAAATATGAATAGGAAATAGATGTGCACAAACAAACAGTAGTATTACATACAGTGTATTTTTAGACTGACTACTCTGCATATGAACCAAAACGTTTACAGAATCACTCTATAAAAACACAATTTTTTTCCAATCTTATCAAGATAAATTCTTACCATATGCCATAATAAACTCACTGCACCATTCCACCAAATGATAAGTGATTTACATTACTAATGCTGACAACAACAACAACTCAGGATGGAAAATTGCTAAATTATTAATTTCGTAAATATCTTAAGTATTTTCCTTGGGCCCTTTTTCCTTAAATCTGCTTTTGTTTTTAAAACACTTTGTTTTTTTATATTTTCTTCTCTGTGTTCTGTAAAGCTGTACAACAATGTGCATTGTAAAAGATGATGTACAAATAAACTGAAATTGAATTGTAATATAAACTGCTTTGGATTAAATCATCTGCCAAATGTGTAAATGTGAACTCAATTGCACTCTGACAGAACCTGAGTAAAGTAATAATTAACAAAGTTAAAAACAACAGCTCACGTTATGGTACTGTAAAACAAGTCAATGTCAAGATTGAATTGTAAGTTTGGTGTAAACAACACAGTATAAAAGACTGGGTTGATTTCCTCTTCAGATACTGATACGTCATTAAACCCCTGATGTCTAGAAGCCCAGAGCTGAAGACAAGACAATTTAAATAAGCAATAAAATTATGCCAGAATCGAATTACTTTATCTAACCTGAGAATAATGAATAACAATGTAAGATGATAAGATCAAAGCACACACTGTGAAACAAAGCTCATAGTATGGTGCCATAAAACAAGTTAATGTAAACTTTATGATAAGTGCATAAATCCAGTTTCCCAAAATCTAATGCATTTGTGAACGGGAAAAGTTGTAAATCAGGTTAATAATTACATTTAATGTTCAGCTCAGTGAATTCAAGCGTGGTACCGTGATAGGTTGCCACCTGTGCAATAAGTCCATTCGTGAAATTTCCTCACTACTAAATATTCCACGGTCAGCTGTTAGTGGTATCATAAAGTGGAAGCAATTGGGAACAACAGCAACTCAGTCTAGAAGTGATAGGGCACGTAAAATCACAGAGCAGGGTCAGCGCATGCTGAGGCTCGCAGTGCGCAGAAGTGCCAACTTTCTGCAGAGTCAATAGCTACAGACCTCCAAACTTTGTGTGGCCTTCAGATTAGCTCAAGAACAGTGCGTAGAGAGCTTCATGGAATGGTTTCCATGGCCGAGCAGCTGCATCCAAGCCTTGCATCACCAAGTGCAATGCAAAGCGTCGGATGCAGTGGTGTAAAGCACGCCGCCACTGGACTCTAGAGCAGTGGAGACGTGTTCTCTGGAGTGACCAATCACACTTCTCTGTCTGGCAATCCGATGGACCAGTCTGGGTTTGGCGGTTGCCAGGAGAACGGTACTTGCCTGACTGCATTGAGCCAAGTCTAAAGATTGGTGGAGGGGGATTATGGTGTGGGGTTGTTTTTCAGGGGTCGGGCTTGACCCCTTAGTTCCAGTGAAAGGAACTCTTAATTTTTCAGCATACCAAGACATTTTGGACAATTTCATGCTCCCAACTTTGTGGGAACAGTTTGGGGATGGCCCTTTCCTGTCCCAACATGACTGCACCAGTGCACAAAGCAAGGTCCATAAAGACATGGATGAGTGAGTTTGGTGTGGAGGAACTTGACTGGCCTGCACAGAGTCCTGACCTCAACCTGACCAAACACCTTTGGGATGAATTAGAGCGGAGACTGTGAGCCAGGCCTTCTTGACCTTTTTTTGTCACATATGCAGGGTTTTTTGGCCCAAAAAAAAAAAACATTATTTGAAAATAATGTAACTAAGTACATAGGCCTCGGGTTGAAGGTCCAAATGTCAGTTTCAGTGCAGCTTCAAAGGGCTTTACATGATCCCAGACGAGGAATAATCGTCTTATGTAGTGAAACGATCATTAATAACGAAAAAGAAAGTATATACTTCTTAACCACAAATGCTCATCTTGCACTGCGTTGCAACCTGCCACAATCGGAGATTGCTGTGATTATCCCTCCGCGTCCCATAAGGATGCAGAACTCTGATATATAAATATATATATATATATATATATACACACACACTGAACTTTTTACTGTTGAGATCAACATAGTGCCACAAATGTTGTGAATAGAGATAAACATCTACTGAACCTGGAACATCCCTTTAATTATGATTAAAAATTAACTTGAACTACTTATTTACCTGAAGCAATATAAATCAAGTACAAAGACAGTAAATCAGGACACTATAAAAGGAACATGAGAGGCTGTGAGGATGACAGAGCAAGAGCTGGAAACAAACATCAGTGAAGAATGAAGGCTTTAGTATGTATACTGCTGCTGTTGGAAACCTTTGTGTTTGTCGTCCAGCAGCAGGTAGATGGAGGACTCAATGAGAATGAGATCAGTCAACAGATCAGCTCTGAGGACGGAAGACAGAATCCACCTCAAACAGACACTTTGAGAGCTGAAGCTTCAACTGACAGACAACAATACTGTGATCTGGGCATCCCTGACATCCATGCAGCACTGAGAGAACTGACCGCCACCGTTGAAAACATCAGAGAACTGACCGCCACCGTTACAGAGCAGAAAGAAAACATCAGAGAACTGACCGCCACCGTTACAGAGCAGAAAGAAAACATCGACCGCCACCGTTACAACATCAGAGTGACCGCCACCGTTACAGAGCAGAAAGAAAACATCAGAGAACTGACCGCCACCGTTACAGAGCAGAAAGGAAACATCAGAGAACTGACCGCCACCGTTACAGAGCAGAAGAAAAGAACAGAGAACTGACCGCCACCGTTACAGAGCAGAAAGAAAACATCAGAGTTTTAGAGATGCAACTGAGGGATGAGATGAACAAGAAAAATGAAGGTACTTCACCAAAACATTCACTCTTTTATCAATGATCCTCAAAGTCAAACACCAATGCAATACATGTATAATGTAAATGTTAGTGTAAAGTTGAGTGTATACTGTGTAAATTGTGTTATCTATTACAATAATCAGTGTAAATGTCATTTAACAGAATCTTTATTCCTTCACAGAAATTTCAAATCTTACTCTGAGTCAAGTGGAGTTGAGAAAGGAAAATAGAGGAAAGTGTGCTTGAATGATGTAAATTCAGTGTATTCATTCTCAGTGTAATACAGTAATATATCACAATATTGCTTATGTTTTCAATAACAGACAGAGAAATAGCTTTTTCAGCTGCACTGATGGAATCTGGCAGTGGATATATTGGTCCTTTTACCACTGAAATCACACTAACCTACAGGAAAGTCTTCACAAACATAGGGAACGCCTACAACCCAATTACAGGTAATTATCAATGAAATGGAGTCATTAAACTCAGTTTATAGTAATGAAACCCTTCTGCTCCATTCAGACCTCTCTGCAGTTGTGTAATGTGTAAGAGAATTAAATGATCTGCCATCTTTCAAAACTATTACACAGTGTTTGGTAATTAATCAATCATACAGGAAACAGCTGATTCTGTGTCTCTTGTTATTTGATTTAGGTATTTTCACAGCCCCACTGAAAGGAGCGTACATGTTCAGAGTCTCTGTATATGGTCATGGCGGAATTACAGCAGGTGCATTCATAGTTAAGAATAGAGAGCGTGTGGTTATAGCTTATGATGTTCAGGCTCAGGATCGGTTAAACTCCTCAAATGGAGTTGTGTTGATCCTGGAGGTTGGAGATGTTGTCCATGTGAGACTTGAGTGGCAGGAGGATATTTGATACCCAGAGTAACCACAACACTTTCAGTGGTTTCCTACTGTTCCCTTAAGATAACGGGGGAGATTTGAAGAATGTGATTCCAATAATTCTGAACCATCAGGGTATAATTTAAATGAAAGTCATGAAGAATCATTAACATATGAACCTGTATTAACGAGGACTAATGTGTAATTTGTAATAGATTACTGTATAAAGTCAGTATAATACACTATAATCATGAGTTTCTGATCTGTCTATACATGTAAGTTTGTATAAAGAGTTTCAGCACTGAGACAGACAGGATCCATGAATATCACATGTGACTCAAAAGTGTTTTGTTAAAGTAGTAAATCTAGAATGTTAAATAATACCTTTTTAAGTGTATCTTGTTATTGATCCTTGAGAATTTGCTCGGAGCGACAGTATAAATGCTTGGAAATAAATTCATGTCTTAAATCCACACACAGTCAGCATCATTTCTCTGAATAAGTTGTGAAGCATGTAAATATATTTTAAAACCATTAAAAATCCACAGGTCAGCTCAATTTCTATGGCTTTTTATTAGCATGACAGTTTGCATTTGGATTAAGTGTTATTTGATTATATTGTTGAACTAATTATTCATTTAACCAACATTTAAGTCATTATCTTTAATGCTTCAGAATACATGTTATAATGAAAACACTGTTGAATCATTTACAGTTACTGTACGAATAAAAACAACATAACACAATATAATTACATAACCACAGTGAATAACTGAAATGGCAGATTATGTTGAATGAGTTTGCCTTGCAAAGTAATCTGTATTCATATTTCAGAAGAATCATTTTGACATTTGTAATACAAATGTTGAGGTGTCTCGTCCATCAGCTGATCTGATATTCTCTACTGTAATGAAGATGAATGTAACTTAAAGGTGCCCTAGAATTAAAAATTGAATTTACCTCAGCATAGTTAAATAACAAGAGTTCAGTACATGGAAATGACATACAGTGAGCTTTAGCCACGGAGCATATACTATCAAACTCATTCAGAATCAAATGTAAACATCCAAATAAATACCGTACTTACACGATTAGACATGTTGCATGATGAACACTTTGTAAAGATCAATTTTGAGGGTTATATTAGCTGTGTGAACTTTGTTTATGCCGTTTAAGGCAGTCGCGAGCTCGGGGGGTGGGGAGTGCAAGGATTTAAAGGGGCCGCAGCATTTAATGATGCCCCAAAATAGGCAGTTAAAACAATTTATAAAAAAAACATCTATGGGGTATTTTGAGCTGAAACTTCACAGACACATTCAGGGACACCTTAGGACTTATTACATCTTTTGAAAACATGTTCTACGGCACCTTTAACTTTTAATAAGCAGGGGAAATTCCCGACTTTAAACAAATAAACATTTAAATATTTAGGATGTTTGCTTTTTAAGAATGTACAGGCAGATTTCAGATATAAAAAGGCTCTTCAAGCTTTCTAAGTATTCGCTATAAGAGTTTCGGTTCATTTTTGTGACGCATTTCAGAAAGAAGTTCACAGAGACTGAGACGGCAAAAAATGCATCCTATGTTTTCTTTATTTTACAAAAGCACAAAGTGTTGTTGTTATTGTGAGTGTACACAAATAAAAGAAGACCCTTTACACTGGCTTGTTCGTTGACCCCAGAGGGTTAATCTGTCCCGCAGAAGTTTTATAATGAACCAAAAAGATTACTAACGTTGTGTTTTGCGCCATTGTTTTGGAAACGCATCTGTCAATCAAAGAGAAAACACAATTGTGATATAGCTTAGTGCGCTTATTGTTTTCATTTTCCCACCACTAGTTAGTTTCCATGGTTTCTAATTAGTTCACATCTGTTCCCTGTTCTGTTGATTAGCTTTCCTTGTGTATTTTAAGCCATTAGTTTCATCAGTTCATGGTCTAGTGTTAACCTGTGTTATAGCGTGTAGTGCTTTGTTTCCTGCTGTTTATTAAAAACAATTTAATGATCCCTAGTGAAAAATAAATATACTAAAATGTATTTGAAATACATTTATTTTATGCTATGTATACTACAATTGCATTTACATATTTATGTACTTAGTATAAACACCCTGCAATTGTACTTTTAGTATACTAAATTAGTATACTTAAAGTCTGCTAAACTGGAACAAGTTTTGTTGAGGTCCATCTAAAGATATACTTACATATATTTGATTGTGCTAAAGCGGAACTATTGCATGTATACTTTAGGTACACTTTATATATCTTGCATTCAAATTATACGCTCACCTAAAGGATTATTAGGAAACCTGTTCAATTTCTCATTAATGCAATTATCTAATCAACCAATCACATGGCAGTTGCTTCAATGCATTTAGGGGTGTGGTCCTGGTCAGACATGGGCAGTATTTCAATTAAATGTATTTTAAATACGTATTTAATTACTTTAGTGTATTTGTAATTGTATTTTGCAGGTGTGGGAAAAACTAAATGTAGTTTGTAACAAAATTTTGAGGGAGTGTATTTAGAGTATTTCAAATACTTAAATACTTAAGAAAAATCACCATATGCTTATCACCATAGTAAATGATTTTGCCATATTTTTGGTCTGATGTTGGCAATGGCAATGTCCAGGTTAGATGCACGAAAATCACGTGACACCCTTAACAGCTCTGGACCGGGCTCCCTCCAAGAAGTGAACGAGTTTTGAACAAAGGAGAAGAAGTGGCGCTGCCGCGCTGCTCCTCTTAAAAACGGCATTAAGGTAAAGTGTTTTGTGAAAAATATACAGTCTACACACATATTGCACACTGAACGGCATTATAGAGAAAATTGTGCCTTATGAGATCGTCGTAAGCTCGTAACTCCACTGAAATCTCCATGGTAAGCAAGCGTTCACAATATAAAATCCATCTGCAGTTTTTACACGTTTTTAAACATATTACATATGAGAAATATTGATATTCCTTCGGATTTTGTATAAAATAATCATCAATCCTATTGTTTTTCAATAATTGCGCACGCAGCGCGATTCTACTATGGAAAAGGCATACACGGTCAGGGCAGTTAGAGTGTCGTGTGTAAAACAAACCCACACATATTATGATTAATGTGTACCTTGTAAAATGTTTTTTACAATGTTTTATCATTCATGTAAAATGTGTACCTTGAATGCAATGTAAGTCGCTTTGGATAAAAGTGTCTGCCAAATGCATAAATGTAAATGATTAATCATATATATTATGATTAAAATGGAATTTTGATTTTGTGACAAAAATTCTCAGTCGGTTATTTTTTTCCCCCTGGAGTACTAGCCTATCCCCAACATTTTCTGCAGTAATGTTAGTTCTCCACTGATCTGAGCTAATGAGCTGATTACCTAGTGAGGTAGGGGTCTTGGGAGAAATACATATATTTACCACTCTCAAAATCTATTTTAAAGGTCAGGCTATAGGCCTACTGTAGTAGGCTTAAAAACATTCATTTAATGTACATTCAGTAAAGCAATATGGTGTGAATTTTGCTGTATTAATTATGAAGAAGTAATTGATTTAAAGTGAATAGATTTCATTCTGGCTAAATGTTTTATTAATAGAGCTTATTCTTTGGTGTGTAGTAATTTGAGTTAAGGCTGTGTAAATTGCAACTGATAATCTAACAATAATATTTTTTACCATTTAGTTTGAAATGCAAGACATCTGAGATGAGTAAAGATCACAAAGAGCATCCAACTCTCTCTAGACTGAATCACTCAACCATGGCAAAGTGCTCAGCCCTATGGACTGCATCTGGCAGACCAAAGAGTGCTGAGATGCTAAGCCAACTGATTGACCAGCAACTCAAGACACCTTGCATTTGCAGGTGGAATTTTCTGTATGACTGCTTGAGTCAGTTGGCATGTCTTCATGAGAAGCTTCCTGGGATCATGACTGCCTTGCAACTTCCATTATTCAGAGAAGTGGAACTTGACTTCATTGATGAATATTGCAGAGTGTTGAAGCCTATTGCTATTTCGATAGATCGCCTTCAAGGGCAAAATGCATGTTTCTATGGTGAGCTTTTACCGACTCTCTTTGCTGTCCAAGCTAAATTACAAGACCTGCAAGCTTCAAACCTGCGGTACTGCTCACACATTTTGCAAGCTACCTTAGCTGGCTTTGAGAGGAGGTTCAGCAACTTCCTGCAGCTGAAGACGGATGTAAACGAAGCCATCCTTGCTACAGTAACACATCCATTTTTCAAGATGAGGTGGTTGCCTTTGAGACTAACATGTGAGAAGAAGAGGGATACATCAACTCATTCTGCACGCAGCTGAAGAGCTTGGTCTTCTGTCAGAGAGTGATGCTGCATCAACAAGCACCACTGAGAAGAATGAAGATGAATTCTTTGTCTTCTCTGATCAAGGTAAGGACAAAATGTATCCACTTCAGAAGGCTTGTAGCAAACAGCAATTTCAGGTGTTAATCATTAAATGAGAAGTTATTCATATGTCATATTGTTACCTTGTGTATGAAAGTATATGAATAACAATGTTTGTTTTTTCTGATTCTATTGTCTTCACTCTCAACAGGAATCGACAACCAGATGGACACAGAGGTCTTACCTAGCCACAGCAAAGCAGAGTTAGAGACCCTTCACTTCCTGGAGGACCCCAGAAAGGACCTGGCTTCACTGGACTCGTATCCACTAATCAAGCTGCTCTTTGTGAGATTCAACACCACTCTGCCATCATCAGCACCAGTTGAGCGTCTCTTTTCTTTTGCAGGCATGGTCTACCGCCCTCATAGAAGGGAATTAACTCCTGAATTATTGGAGAAGTTGGTTGTACTTAAAAACAACTAGCCTAAATGACAATGGTTTAGTTTTCTCTTTTGTAGCATAGTTGTGTTATTGCTACTATTTCTGTTACTGACATTTCAATACAGTTCCTCATTAAAGCTGTTAGTGCACATAACATAAATATAGATTTATGGCTGTTTCCTCTCCCTTAGCCAGTGATGTGAACTTAGATATACATGCCATTTACGACAGAGGGAGCTATTTCAGGCCCTGTAGAGATTTAGTGAAATGCCCATGCTTTTTTATTTTGCTACTTGGCCATTTTGAATTTACACATTTCTCATACTTGTGTTATTGCTACTATTTGTGTTATTGACCTTCCAGTAATAAAAAAAAGACTTAAAATTATTGTGGGAGTATTTTTGTATTTTCAAAATACGAATTACTTGTATTTTATTTAAATACATTTTTCACATCAGTATTTTGTATTTTATTTTGTTACATTTCATGAGCCAGTATTTGTAGTTTGTAACAAAATAGTTTTTGATGTATTTGTGCCCACCTCTGGTCCTGGTCAAGACAATCTCCTGAACTCCAAACTGAATGTCAGAATGGGAAAGAAAGGTGATTTAAGCAATTTTGAGCGTGGCATGGTTGTTGGTGCCAGACGGGCCGGTCTGAGTATTTCACAATCTGCTCAGTTACTGGGATTTTAACGCACAACCATTTCTAGGGTTTACAAAGAATGGTGTGGAAAGGGAAAAACATCCAGTATGCAGCAGTCCTGTGGGCAAAAATGGCTTGTTGATGCTAGAGGTCAGAGGAGAATGGGCCGACTGATTCAAGCTGATAGAAGAGCAACTTTGACTGAAATAACCACTCGTTACAACCGAGGTATGCAGCAAAGCATTTGTGAAGCCACAACACGCACAACCTTGAGGCGGATGGGCTACAACAGCAGAAGACCCCACCGGGTACCACTCATCTCCACTACAAATAGGAAAAAGAGGCTACAATTTGCATGAGCTCACCAAAATTGGACAGTTGAAGACTGGAAAAATGTTGCCTGGTCTGATGAGTCTCAATTTCTGTTGAGACATTCAGATGGTAGAGTCAGAATTTGGCGTAAACAGAATGAGAACATGGCTCCATCATGCCTTGTTACCACTGTGCAGGCTGGTGGTGTGGTGTAATGGTGTGGGGGATGTTTTCTTGGCACACTTTAGGCCCCTTAGTGCCAATTGGGCATCGTTTAAATGCCACGGCCTACCTGAGCATTGTTTCTGACCATGTCCATCCCTTTATGACCACCATGTACCCATCCTCTGATGGCTACTTCCAGCAGGATAATGCACCATGTCACAAAGCTCGAATCATTTCAAATTGGTTTCTTGAACATGACAATGAGTTCACTGTACTAAAATGGCCCCACAGTCACCAGATCTCAACCCAATAGAGCATCTTTGGGATGTGGTGGAACGGGAGCTTCGTGCCCTGGATGTGCATCCCACAAATCTCCATCAACTGCAAGATGCTATCCTATCAATATGGGCCAACATTTCTAAAGAATGCTTTCAGCACCTTGTTGAATCAATGCCACGTAGAATTAAGGCAGTTCTGAAGGCGAAAGGGGGTCTAACACAGTATTAGTATGGTGTTCCTAATAATCCTTTAGGTGAGTGTATAGTGATATTAAACACATTTTAGGCTTAATATTAGGAAAATTGCATTGTGCAATTAAGAAGAACTCTAAATAAAGTTTAACTAAAATATTTATGTCAGTAAATATAGTAGTCAACATTTGAAGTGGATCAAAACCTTTCGTCAAAGTTGTCCTAAAACCTTCTTCTAAGGACAACTTAGTTCTTAAAGGATTAGTTCACTTTCAAATAAAAATTTCCTGATAATTTACTCACCCCCATGTCATCCAAGATGTTCATGTCTTTCTTTCTTCAGTTGAAAAGAAATTAAAGTTTTTGATGAAAACATTCCAGGATTTTTCTCCATATAGTAGACTTCAATGGAGCCCAAACGGTTGAAGGTCAAAATTACAGTTTACAACGATCCCAGACGAGAAATAAGGGTCTTATCTAGAGAAACGATCGACTAATTTTCAAAAAAAAAAATTTTTGTATACATTTTAAAGGTGCTAAAGAGGATCTTTTCGTCGACTGAGAAACCAAAGACTGTTACTGAGTTTTTGAAATGAGCGCATGCGTAAGAATAACCCCCCTCCTTTCGAGGGAACGCCTCCCAAAACTCGTGCACGAGTATTGGAACACGAGTGTTTACCACCGGCATTCGCTGTGTCGTGTTAGTGGATTCATTATGTCGGACTCACCGTAGGTAACTCATAATCTGCAGTTGTTACTCCTGTCTCCGGACAAAAACATTGCATGCGGCGCCTGTGGAGTGTGGAAAGTTACTGGAGCACGCAGCCGCGCTCGTCTCTCACAAGGAACGTCATGGCAGTGATTGACAAGCCAGAGGGCCAATCCGCGCACGTCTCTCACAAGGAATGTCACGGCAGTGATTGACAAGCCAGAGGGCCAATCGTTTACGCGATGATCGGAATGGACGGAAGATACCCTGATTAAGACTCAATGGTGCTCAAAGGACTCAAAAGGTAAGTGTAATCACCAAAATAAGAATAAAAAAAAATAATAATAATAATAATAATTTTTATAAATCAATGAAATTAACTTCTCATTTGTTCCCTTCTAGGTTTCACTATTGTCTCTTTCAGTTTTTCCTTTTCTGAATTAATCAATTTAACCCAGTTGATGATGAATTCACCTTATGAATGAAAATTTAAATATCAAAAATGAGGAAAATAAAATTGAAATCCCCCTTTTTTTTTTCTTTTTTTTGTATGTGTCTATTCCTAGCTTAAAATTAATAAAACACCAGAGAAACAAAAGAAAGAAAGAAAAATAAATAAATGAATAAAAGGCAATTACATTTGATCAAGCAAAAAAAAAAAAAAACAATAATAAATTCACATTTAATTCCCTTCACAGATTTAAACCTCAGTTTTCAAAATGTGTTCAGTAACTCAGTCTCTCAAATGATTCACAACTTTGTGAACATGGATTGAATGACGATTGTATGCATTTCTCAGTCTATCCTCTGTGATCGAATCCTTTCGGAAGAACAGTGAATCAGGTGCAAGTGTTGTTAGTTCAATCCTACCGTCCAAATCGGCAACAACAAGATCAGTATCACAAAATCACGCTCGCTGTTTGGTCCGTGTGGCTCGCCAGTCCCACTGCCTCCGCGAACACGGGAGTTAGAACAAAATCCAGGAATCGTCTCGGTTACGTATGTAACCCTCGTTCCCTGAAGGAGGGAACGGAGACGTACGTCAGTAGTGACCGACGAATTGGGATATCGCTAGAGAGCCCTATCAGCTTAGAGTGAACTAAAACAAGCCAATGGAATTGGCGTGCGATATTTGCATAATGCGCACCGCCTCCGACAGGTGTATATAAATAGGAAGCAGATGCAATCGCACTCTGTTTTTCGCTGAGGAGACAACTGGTGTCCGCACAACAGCGAGGGTACAGAAACTGTGGCGACGGGACGTACGTCTCCGTTCCCTCCTTCAGGGAACGAGGGTTACATACGTAACCGAGACGTTCCCTTTCAGTCGGTCACGTTCGACGTACGTCAGTAGTGACCGACGAATTGGGATCCCAAATAAAGCGCCACAGTTACGAAACCCCTTCCAGTGCCCAGTGCAAGCTCTAGCCACCCGTCGCAGCAATTGGGACGGTGAAGGGGGTGAGCTTATGCCGAGAGAGTCTACTGCTGTTCCGACATACCCACTAAGTAAACTAGACTACACTGGGGAAGCGAACCCATAGGGGACGCTGCGGAGGCCACTACCTACCCAATGGGGGAGGAGTTTACGTGGAGAATACACATATGGACTGGCCCGGGGGGCAGTACGCATATGGAGTCCCTGGGATGGCTCCACCTGGGTAGGGGGAGACTCATCTGACAGGTGACAGCAGAGCTGGCTCTGCTAAGGGAAAGACACGGACTCGCCATAGGGAGTTTTAAACCGTGGACAATTACGCATATGGGACCGCTCACATAGAGGAGTCACGACATATGGACCCCAGCCAACAGACAACATCAGGGACGGATGTTGGCCTGGCATCAGACACTCCGCAATGTCCGAGCCGAAGGGGGAGGCGGAGGAACTCGACAGGGTTCGCCAAGTGGGGAACACGACTGGAGTCAATAGATGCCCGTATCCGGCCCAGGGGGCGGGAATGGCATTGCAAGCCGACACTTAGAGCGGGTTCAACGCGTCTACCGGCTAGTGGAAGCGAGTACATGGGAAGATACCGGCTCTACACGTAGGCTATAGAATCTAGAGAACGTGTTAGGTGTCGCCCAGCCCGCAGCTCTACAGTTATATGTCAGCGAGGCGCCATGAGCCAACGCCCAGGAAGAGGCCACTCCTCTGGTGGAGTGGGCTCTCAACCCAAGCGGACAAGGCACGCCTTGGGAATCGTACGCCAAGGCGATGGCATCCACTATCCAGTGGGCCATCCTCTGCTTGGAGACAGCCTTTCCCTTCTGCTGGCCTCCGTAACAGACGAAGAGCTGATCTGAGGTCCTGAAGCTTCGCGTTCTGTCCACGTACACACGCAGAGCGCGGACGGGACAGAGCAAAGCTAGGGCTGGGTCTGCCTCCTCCGAGGGCAGTGCTTGCAGGTTCACTACCTGATCTCAGAAGGGAGTGGTAGGAACCTTGGGCACATATCCGGGCCGGGGTCTCAGGATGACGTGAGAGTCACCGGGCCCGAATTCTAGGCACGATTCGTCGACCGAAAATGCGTGCAGATCCCCTACCCTCTTAAGCGAAGCCAGTGCAACCAGGAGGACGGTCTAGAGAGACAGTACTTTTAACTCGACTGACTGCAGAGGCTTGAAGGGATGACCGCGGAGAGATGTAAGAACCAGGGTCAGATCCCAAGAGGGTATGGAGGAAGGGCGAGAAGGATTCAGTCTCCTCGCCCCCCTCAGGAACCTGACGATCAGATCGTGTTTCCCCAGGGACTTACCCTCAACTGCATGGTGATGTGCAGCGATAGCGGCGACATACACCTTGAGGGTGGAGGGAGACGGCCTTCGCTCCAAGCCCTCTTGCAGGAAGGAAAGCACACATCTGACCGAGCATGATCGGGGGTCCTCTCAGCGAGAGGAGCACCATTCAACGAACAGGTTCCACTTCAGCGCATAGAGGCTCCTCGTGGAAGGAGCTCTAGCGGAAGTGATGGTGTCTACGACCGCTTGTGGGAGATCACTTAGAACCTCCGCATCCCGTCCAGGGACCACACGTGGAGGTTCCACAGGTCAGGACGCGGGTGCCATAGGGTGCCCCGTCTCTGAGTCAGGAGGTCCTTCCTCAGAGAAATCAGCCAAGGAGGGGCTGTCGTGAGGAGCATCAGGTCCGAAAACCAGGTCCGAGTGGGCCAATACAGAGCCACTAACAAGACCTGCTCCTCGTCCTCCCTGACCTTGCACAGGAGCTGTGCGAGAAGGCTCACTGAGGGAAACACATATTTGCGCAGACCCGGGGGCCAGCTGTGTGCCAGGGCATCCGTGCCGAGCGTGCCGCCGGTCAGGGAATAGAACCACTGGCAGTAGGCAGTTCCTGGGGAGGCAAACAGGTCTACCTGGGCCTCGCCGAAGTGCTGCCAGATCAGCTGGACCACCTGGGGATGGAGCCGCCACTCGCCCGCAAGTGGAGGCTGCTGTGACAGCTCGTCGGCTCCATGGTTGAGCACACCTGGGACATGAATGGCACGAAGCGACCTCAGATGCTTCTGACTCCATAACGAGATGGTGGGCGAGTTGCGACATGCGACAGGAGCGTAGACCACCTTGATGGTTGATGTACGCAACGGCCGCAGTACGTGCTTGTCTGACAGCAGCTTCTTGAAGCGGCCCAGTGCAAGACGTACTGCTAGCAACTCCAGGCAATTGATATGCCAATGCAGTTGAGGCCCCATCCACAGACCCGACACTGCATGCCCGTTGTACGTGGCCCCCCATCCGGTGGCAGAGGCATCTGTGGAGACCACAGCGTGCCTGGACACCTGTTCCAGGGGCACTCCTGCCCGCAGGAACGAGGGGTCTGACCACCGGATGAGGGTGCGACGGCAGCTCGGTGTCACGGGGACACGGAGCGTACCGCGCTGCCACGCCCATCTCGGGACCCGGCCGCGGAGCCAGTGTTGAAGCGGCCTCATATGGAGCAATCCGAGCGGCATGACCGCGGCTGCAGATGCCATATGACCCAGGAGCCTCTGAAAAAGTTTCAGTGGGGCCGCTGTCCTGCGCTTGAGCGTACTCAGGCAGGTCAACACCGACTGGACGCACTCCTCAGTGAGGCGCGCAGTCCGGGCGACCGAGTCTAGCTCGAGACCGAGATAAGAGATCCTCTGCCCGGGGGTGAGTTTGCTCTTGTCCCAGTTGACCCGAAGACCCAACCGGCTGAGGTGAGCTAGAACCATGTCCCTGTGTTCGCACAACTGCTCTCGCGAGCTGGCCAGGATCAACCAGTCGTCGAGATAGTTGAGAATACGAACGCCTTGTTCCTTGAGGGGAACAATGGCCGCCTCCGCAACCTTCGTGAAGACGCGGGGTGACAGGGCCAGCCCGAAGGGTAGGACTTTGTACTGATATGCTCGACCCTCGAACGCAAACCATAGGAAGGGTCTGAGACGAGGCAGAATCGAGACATGAAAGTATGCGTCCTTCAGGTCGATCGCTGCAAACCAATCCTGGGATGGAC
>JAOTNS010001653.1:0-46024 GCA_028476615.1 Culter alburnus | reverse complement strand
CCCAAAGAACACAAACAGCCAGTCCCCCCAAGTGCAGGGGAGAGCACATTAACTTCCCTTACATATATATTATATATGAGACCAGAGTATAGATTAAATATGGGCATTGGAAAGGCTTAGCAAGGACTTATTGTTGCTTTGATCTACATGTGGGTGTTCCAGTGTGGACCAACAACCATTGCATGTCACTTCTGCACGGCTGCATCTTACTCTGTCACTTCTTTTCATAGCATTTGCTGGCTCTGAAACACTCACTTGGTATTTCTCCTGCCTTGTCTAGAAAAAATAACTAATACAATTAAAGGTGGTACAGAGGATGTTAGTCGGACTGGAGTTTTGAAATGAGCGTTTTTGAAATGATACACATTTTACGATAGACCTAAAAACATTCTGACTGCTAAGCATTACAGCGATGTTTCCTGTCTGAAGCAGATTATATACTTTCACAGGGAATTGGAAAACGACTGTAATCGCATAGACCTGAACGCAACTGGCTTAGAGGGACGCGTTGAGCTGCGTGATATCGTCATAAAGTATCAATTTACATACATATCGGCCTTATAATCGTTTAAGCCGCGCACACACTTAGTGTGATTCATTAGTCAGGACTCACCTCATAATCTGCAGTTGTTAGTTGTATAATCCTGTCTCTCTGACAAAACAGGCATGCGGCATGTAGTGTGACAAGTTACTAGGAGCGCGCACCATGCGTCTTCACAAGGAAACGTATGCAGTGATGACAAGCCAGAGGGGCCCAGTGATTGCTGAGGTTGTAAGGCCCTAAGCGTGCACAGATGATGTATATTAATAATATTCCTTTCAGTGACACCTAATAACTAGTCTTTTATCATAGTAAAGAACAGTTTCAAGTTAATACTGCAAAAACTGGATAAAACAAAACATCATCTTTTTAGCACCTTTAATGGAAAGCTTACAAATGAAGCCGCCTGAGTGTTTCAGGGGCCTTGTCACAGGTTGATTGATTTGGAATTTCTGTGTTTACTTGCTAATTTTCACTTAAAACAATGATTGGTAATCCTCTTGTACTCTCTGTGCTAATAGAAAATAAGTCTCCTGCACCGTCTTCCAGTGCTCCATGTGTCAGCATTAAGTCTGAGGAAGATTCTGTGGGCTTATATAACACTAATTTTAAGAAAGGATTCTTCTTTAAATGTTTTGTTTTCTTCATCAGACTTACCTTGTACTAAAAAAAATGATCTTAAACTTACACCAAGATATATTTTTATTTAGCACAATTTATTAAATGTGGGTATTATATATGATATTATAGATATATATTAATATATATATATACAAATAATAATACACACACATAATATATATATATATTATATATATATATGTATAATATATATATATGTAATAAAGTCAAAGAATTGTATGTGCGGATGTCAGCGGTAAATCATGGTTCCTATTGGTCAGTGTTAGAGGGAGATTCAGCTGAGCCTGGACAGTTAGACTGCTCAGACCAGGCTAGGTTTCCAGCATCAGTTGCCTAGAGTAATAGTTTGAAAACTAATTTAAGTTTGTTTATGAAAAAAGAATTCGCTGACAACAAGTCTGACTAAGTAAAAAACCGGCTTGTTTTCGAATCTGTTTATGAAAACAGCCCTCAGATCTCCTCCTATATCAATCTTGAGCAAACACATGAATAGCACTTAATTTTAACATGTTCTCTCCTTTAACAGTCAGAAGCAAAGCATTTGATGGGAAACTAGAAGTCTGTTGTAACCACTGATGGTTACTCATTCCATGAATGTGTGGATATATGTGTGTGTACGATACATTCACATTTATATGGGAACGTGTGTGCAATATATATATACACAAAGGATAAAACTTGATGAATGTAATGCTATTTTGTCTTCATTATAATATTTATATGCAGCATTATACCATACATGGTCAATGCTATATTGCAGGGTTTGGAAAAATATAAGCACTAGTTTCCCATATATGGAAATGTATTATGTATACAATCGCATTATATTTTGCAGTATATTTCCATATATTTTTGTTCCGTAAGGGAGGGCGAGGAGAATGTGAGAGTCTGAGGTGAAAGCATGGTGGTGAGTGGACGACGATCTCCTGGTGGCAGAGATGGAGATAGTCTGCTAGCACCGACCCCAAACCTGCGACATGAGGGAGACAACGTCTGGGGGACGACCGACGGAGGCGTGGCCATCGAAGGTGGAGACAGAATACCGAGGAGCCGACAGGCTGAGATGGAGCGAAAAGACTGTAGGCGGGAGGTGGAGCCACAGGATCCTCTCACACGGGCACTGCAGGGCTGTTGACTTTCAGCAGCAGGAGGGCTAAAGGTCTGGCTGAGCTTCACGGTGATGGTGGTAGTAAGGAACTCGACAGAGTGGCGGTTATTATGACACAGTCAATAGAGAAGTGTACAGGTAAACAGAATCCTGGGTCATCTTGATTCACGTTTGACACTGATCATCATTTACCTGAGGTTAACAATTAATCCTGAGTATTCATACGCAGCGTTTCACACTGTACATCACTAAACCCTGGGTTAACGTCCTTATTTGCATATTTGCAGTGTCAGTGTCTCTGATTGGATGAACAAAGCACACAATATGTTCACATATATGCTCAGGCATTGCACATCCTCATTACATATAGTCAACTTCACTATCAAGTTTATATGAATGGACATTTCAGACTATAAAAGAATCAAACAGTATTTTCTGCACTGCAAATTGTTGCATTTGTTGTTGTTTTTTTCGTTGCTGAATTTTCTTTCATATTCAATGCACAGTGTTTCTGGTGACTGTGGAAAGCATGTAAATATACAAGTGTATATGGTGGAGCGTTACTTTACCCAGGGTTAAAAGTGGTGTTTAGAGCGACGATAACCCGGGGTTAAGTGCAGCGTGAAAAGACATGTGAATTGCTTGCCTTTTAAACAAAAATAAATTAAACTGAACATAATTGATTAATTTCATTGGTGATAGGCTATGATTTATGTATTCAGTATATAAACATGAGACAAACAGAATGTCAGAACTATTAATAATGCTGTGCTGTGCGATCCTGACTACAACACAAAGTATTGTTAAATACACTTCACACATTTCATGCCGTTTGTTTGTACCCTTCTCTCATGAAGGAGCCGTGGATCACATGATCTCTGCGCTGCACAACAAACCAAAAGTCTTCAAGGGTTCAGTGGAAGAGCCGTGCTTTCTGATATTGAAAGAGGAAGACCAGGAAAAGCCCCTTCTTCAACTTTCACAGGCTGAAATGGATGATGACACACAACTGGCCAAAGAGCCTTTAGTGTTCGCTTACAAATTAAGGATGATATGGACATTTTTCTTAATGAGTGTCTGGACAAAAACAGTTTGTATTAATCGCATGTTTATGGAGATTTGATTTATTTTTTTAAAGATTTAATTGTCATCATGTACCTGCTGTTCAATCTACACTCACTTTGGTCTGATTTTGTAATTTTTTAGAGCAAAGCACAGCTAGTAGCTATATAATGCGTTGCTACTTATGGGGAAAAGTACATTTTATTAAAATTAAATAACTTTTGTGTTTTGTTTTTGGGTTTAATGGATCTGAATTTGCTTAATTCTAGTGCACAACCGTGTAATGTGTATTATATATCATGAAAAACAATGGTTCATTCTGAAATACCTGAGTAAAATATATATTTTATGACAAATTAATAAATGTTTATCATTTTTAGTGTTTAAGCTTTGTGTTCAATTTTTTTATTCTGTGAATTAAGACATATCTATCTATCTATATCTCGTAACTTGTGTTTGTGTGTGTATGATTAAGCTATTAACACAATGCGAGTATCTATATCATTTCAGTTAGATTGTTTTAATACAATATTTGACATTAATATGGTTTTAAACTTTAAAAAGCTCAAATGGATCAATGCGGGCCGAATCTGCTTTGCGACTGTTGTTCCCGCCACTGAACCCGGGACCGGGCCGGATCCGTATTAGAGCAGTGAAACGGAGGTGACTGTAACGCGGATTTGCCGGTTTGAAAACGGATCCGGCGCGGAGTCACCTGCTGAGAACTCAAATTAACCCAAAATATATTAGTCGAACTACAAACATAAAATTACAGCTGTTTCTTCAACAAGAAGTTTAATCAATACAGTAGAGAAAAAGATATTTACAGATAGAAGAATTACACCTGTCACTCATATCTTAGTTGTTGCACTTCGTAGGTCGTAGGTCCATGATAACGTCAACATGGCGGATTATGTTTGGATCTCATTCATACTCAACGAGATTGGGCTGTTAAGTACCTACTCTTTTAGCGCTCGTTAAGTAAGCACTATGAATTAAGTACCGATTAGGTAGGCTGTTCGGACACTGTACTGATTTCAATGAGCTATGTGTATGCTTCCTGATTCATTTTTTTGACGAATCGGTTGAGATTCAATCCAGCAACGCTTGTTTTGATCAGCGATTTGAACGAATCGGTGAGTGAGATTCAATCACATGCTGTCATGCTTCATCATCTGAGATTCAACTTCTTATTTTGATTCAGCGCTTCGATTTGAACGAATCGGTTGAGTGAAATCAATCACCTGCAAGCTTGATTCAGCGATTTGAACGAATCGGTTGAGTGAAGATTCAATCACATGCAACTGCTTCAGTCTTGATTCAGCGTTTTGAACGAATCGGTTGAGTGAAGATTCAATCACATGCAACTGCTTTTGCTTGATCAGCGTTTTGAACGAATCGGTTGAGTGAGAACTGTTGTTCAGCGTTTGAACGAAGTTGAGTGAAGATTCACAAACACTGCTTCATTCTTGATTCAGCGTTTTGAACGAATCGGTTGAGTGAAGATTCAATCATATGCAACTGCTTCATTCTTGATTCAGCGTTTTGAACGAATCGGTTTAGTGAAATTCAATCATTGCAACTGCTTCATTCTTGATTCAGCATTTTGAACGAATCGGTTGAGTGAAGATTCAATCATATGCAACTGCTTCATTCTTGATTCAGCGTTTTGAACGAATCGGTTGAGTGAAGATTCAATCATATGCAACTGCTTCATTCTTGATTCAGCGTTTTGAACGAATCGGTTGAGTGAAGATTCAATCACGAACAACTGCTTCATCTTGATTCAGCGGTTTGAACAATCGGTGAGTGAAGATTCAATCACAAACAACTGCTCATTCTTGATTCACGTTTGAACTAATCGGTTGAGTGAGATTCAATCATACAACTGCTTCATTCTTGATTGTTTTGAACGAATCGGTTGAGTTAAGATTCACTCACGATGCAGACTGCTTCATTCTTGATTCATTCAGGTTTTGACAATCGAATTCGCGTTTGAATCGTGAAGATTCAATCATATGCAACTGCTTCTATCTTGATTCAGCGTTTTGAACGAATCGGTTGAGTGAAGATTCAATCATAAACCAACTCTTCGTTTTTGATTCAGCCTTTTGAATGAATCATTTGAATAAATGACTCAGTGGCTCACTCATTAAGATGGTTACTTTACTGGCGGTTTAATTTCATGTTTAAAAGTATAAATTCCCACCAACATCTTATTTGTTTATTCAAAAATATTTAAAGAATTCATACTCATCATCAACATTATTGAATGCAGTTGTACTTGTTCAGTGTAAATTATTTAATTTGGTAACAGCCCTATAGTGTCTTACTATTTTAATTTATCAAATGTGTTGATCATGGATAGTTCCGTTAGTTAATACATTATGAACCTTATTGTAAAGTATGTTTCCAAATAAACTGTCAAGTAATATGTAAATATTGCTATGTATTTCACTACAGTATGGGATCATACAAAAGATGGCATAATTTAAATCTCAATAGCTTTTAAGAGAATGATTTACAGTCACAAAACCAACTGTAAAGTGTTCATCTGTGTCAGGTCGAACAGTGATGCACCCTAAAAAACATTCAGACATGTGTACGTAGGTGATTCTTTAGGCTTTGGATATTATTTTAGTCAAAATGAAACGTTGGTTAATATCGACCGAAGACAGTGCAGGGAGGAGAGCGGAGGAGAGCGGAGAAGCATCATCAGTTCATATGCACTATTGTGTTTTCACATGTGTGGTGTTTGCAGTGCTCAACTGATCCATGACTGTTTATCACAAACTCAACATTTACTTATTTTTATTTCAAATCCAAAACTTGTTACTGAACATGGCGTGTCAGCATTGTGATTCACTTACACTATTTCATAGATGCACATTTAAATGTTTTATTCATTTCTTTATAGAAAGTAATACTTTTGATTTTAACTATGTTGCTCACGCAAGTGGCACAACATTTAAACATAAGCTTTATGTTAAAATCACAAACATTTAAAAGTAAAACTCAAAATGGGGGGGTGCTCTGTGTTCAGCCAATCACCGAGCTCGGAGCCGTCTTTTGGGGGTCGTGGGCTGAAAAGTTTGGGAGCCCCTGATCTAGTCAAGCATGTGACACTCACTGATTCATCATCAGCTCAAAGCATTATGGGTAGAGTGTCTCTGTTCTGATTCATCAACACAGTTTCACTGATGATTCAGAATCATAAACCCCAATCCCAGGATAGAGCGGTTGAGTGAATGTGGTCTGGACTGTGTGGATGAGGATCATTGTGTCTCCAGAGACGCTATAGATGGACAGAGTTCCTGCACTGTGATCCACATACACTCCTACTCTACTGATGATGGGCTTTACAGGGAGATCAGTCTCTATCTTATTGTGTCTGAAAAAGTAACTGTTAGGAGAGCAGCTCAAACTCCAGGACTGATCATTCCATCCAAACCCACAATCATGACCCGTTCCCTTCCTGCTGATGCTCTTATATGACACTGATATATACATATATTCTCCACTCCTCTCAATCTCCCAGTAACAGCGTCGATCACACACACTCTCTCTACACAACACCTGAGCATACACATCAAATCTGTCTGGATGATCAGGATACGGCTGTGGTGTGAGAGTGCCAGTAATCACTGTGTTGCTCTCAGACAGACGGAGGTATTGATTCACTGTGTTCAGATCCAGAGTGATCCGATGGGAATCTGAAGGAGATAAAACACATCACAATCAGGAATTATGAATTTGTATGATCTTTTAATGTATCTGAACTCTTCATGTTCAGTATATCATCAGTGTCTCAGTTTACCAGATATCCTGTGCAAATCATCATTATCATGATCAACTCTAACACTCTTCTGTCATGTTTTCTTTCTCCTTCTCCAGGAAGAACATGAACACACTCAGAGAGTTTATCTGCTTGTTTTCTCAGTGACTTACATTGTAGGAAGTCGTTCCTGGTCTTGGGATCAGTTTCTGTGGAAATCAAGAGACATGAAGAGTGTGATTATCATCAGGAGAAAATCATCCCAGCATCCATTACTAACACATGCAGAAATCCTCTAGCACAGAAGATATTTAGAGAAATGCTGTTTACAGAGCCCAATCCTGACACAAACACTACTGAAACAATAGTGTCCAGCTGCAGATCCAGCAGTTTCAGAACCGCAGAACAGGAAGTGGGGGGCGGGGCTTAACTGTCATATCTATCCATACATGTCATTTCTTTTGTTAAATATAAGCTGTTTCACATGGAATGTGATCAGATCGATGTCTACAGTATTTAACAACAATACTTTTAAATAAAGTCACTTTTCTGTAGATATCATGATGTACAAAGAGGAGATTTAATTACCATGTTAATGGATAATACAAAATATGATTTGTTAAGACATGAACTAATTTGTATAAACTGTGAACAAAAACTTTTAACCTAATAATTTTGAAAATATATTAATAAATGTGTAACCATATAGTATAATGTCTCAAGTCAAGTTCAAGTTCAAAGTGTTTATTGTCATATGCACAGACAGAAAGCTTGTTTCCTGCACAATGAAATTCTTACTTTACCGTCCCATAAAGCCGTATAGTAAGAAAAAATAATTAAAAAGAATAAAAAAAATAAGAGCAATAAAAAATAAAGGTAGTGCAATTCTGAATAAAAACATAAAGTGAGGTAGTGCAATCCTGAATAAAAACAGTAAAAAGTGAGGTAGTGCAGTTCTATGAATCAATGTAAACAGTTATGTCCATGATTACAAACTCTTATCAGCTGTTTAGGAGTCTGATGGCAGAGGGAAAGAAGAGTTCTTCAGTCTTGAAGTCCTGCATTTCACACTTCTGTACCTCCGTCTGAGGGTAGAGAGTGAACAATCCGTGCTGAGGTGGGAGGGGTCTTTGAGGATGGAAGCAGCTCTCCTGTGGACTCTGTGGTGGTAGATGCTCTGCAGAGAGGGCAGTGGAGTCCTAGTGATCTTCTGCGCAGTCTTAACCACTCTCTCTAGGCGTTTACGGTCCATCACAGTAGTGTTGCCATACCACACAGTGATGCAATTGGTCAGGACATTCTCGATGACGCAGCTGTAGAAGTTGCTGAGGATCTTAGGCGACATGCCAAACTTCCTCAGCCTCCTCAGAAAATACAGCCGCTGTTGGGCCTTTTTGACCAGCTGCGTGATGTGAGGTGTCCAACTAAGGTCCTCACTGATATGGACACCCAGGTATTTAAAGTTGCTCACCCTCTCCACTTCAAGCTCCCGGATGAACAGTGGCTGATGCGTTCTCCTCTCCTTTCTCATGTCCACTATCATCTCCTTCGTCTTGTCTGTATTGAGGGTGAGGTTGTTGTCACCACACCATGACACCAGCCTCGCCACCTCCCTCCTGTAGGCTGCCTCGTCCCCACCAGTGATACATCCTATCACTGCGGTGTCATCCGCGAACTTCAGGATAATGTTGTCCTTGTGGGAGGCGACACAGTCATAGGTGAACAGGGTGTAGAGGATGGGACTGATACACAACCCTGTGGAGTGCCAATGTTTGTGATGATACTGGCTGAAGTCCTATTGCCAATCCTGACAGACTGAGGCCTGCCAGTCAGGAAATCTAGGAGCCAGTCACAAATGATGGGGTGCAGACCAAGTGTGGACAGTTTGTGGATGAGTTTATGGGGGATGACCGTGTTGAAGGCGGAGCTGTAGTCGATGAAGAGTATCCTGAGGTATGAGTCTTATTTTCCAGGTGAGAGGGGAATAGTGAATGGCAGCAGCAATGGCATCTGAAGTGGACCTGTTGGACCGGTAGGCATACTGCAAGGGGTCAAGAGTGTCTGGTATGCTGCTCTGAATATGAGCCAGCACCACTCTCTCGAAACACTTCATGATGATTGGAGTGAGTGCCACTGGCCTGTAGTCGTTCAGGCAGGTGGGTGGGCTCTTCTTAGGCAGGGGGATGATGGTCGTAGTCTTAAAGCAAGAAGGAACGGTGCACTGGCTGAGAAAGAGATTGAAGATGGAGGTGAGAACATCAGCCAGCTCGTTGGCACATGCTCTGAGTGCCCGCCCAGGAATCTTGTCCGGTCCCGCTGCTTTGCGAGGGTTGATCTTCCTCAGGGCTTTGTGTACCTGGCCTGTTGAGACGGTTGGTGGGGTGGAGGGGGGTTGGGTGGTCCAGGTGTGTGTGAGCCTTCTCTCTGCAATGTAACTGGAGGCCTCAAAGCGGGTGTAGAATGTGTTGAGGTCGTCCAGCAGGCTGTCTGTTGAGGAGATGTTGTTGCTGGTGGTCCTGTAGTCTGTGATGTGCTGAAGGCCTTGCCACATCCGCCCCGAGTCAGCAGTAGAATAGAAGCTGTCCAGCTTCTCTCTATACTGCCTCTTGGCCACTCCCTTGACTGTAAGTGATATTATTTCCGTATGTTCATGTTGTGAACTTGTGACAAATAAAGACATGGAGGTATGGGCATTTAATGTCAAAATATATGCCTATTAAATCATTGCAGATCCTTGAACAAGTGAAACATGCATTTATGAGACATTTAACAACAGAAGGTGTATACGGTGATGATATTTCTGTCATGATGTGGTGAACAAATTTATATTTTTATATTTATATTAAGTGTTTATCTGCTATAGGCTTTTGAATCATTTACATTTTATCATTACTTTTTTTGTGCATTTGTCAAAGATCTTTATTGTGTTACTATTAAATAAATATTAATTAATAAAACTTATTCATTTTGTTTTCAGGGATGAAAAGACAGGTTTTTCTGCAGAAATGCCATGATATGGGCTTATTAATCTTTAAGTGTTTAACTGCTATAGGCCATTGAATCTGTTCACGTCTTTCACATTATGAGCAGTTTAAATATGTTTTAACCCTATTATTTTAGAAATGTTTTTTAAATAACCTATTTGTTTTCATACAGAGAAACACGTTTCACTTGTTCAAGACTCTTTTAAATGTTTATTTTTATTTGACATTAAATAGCCTACGTTACATAATCTAAGTATTATTTGTAACAATTTGAACATGAAGGAAAAATACGATCAATATACAGTCAAATGTTACACATTTATTAATATATGATGAATTAATACAAAAAAACTTAAATAAGTAAATCTTCTCAAACTCTGTGTCATTAAGTATTATTTGAAACGTGGAGGAAATAATTTAAAATAAATAAGGGCGTATAGTTGTAGCCTGTATCCTCGCAGTACACGAATGTGTTTGTATCCATTCACTGACATTAAGCATGACCAATAGGCTGTTTTAAGATGATAAAAAGGTAAATGTTTGGAAAAAATGTCCGTAGAACTTGCCAAAACAAATGTTCCAACTTCTCATCAACAGCTCCTTGAATTCACACACACCACGACAAAATGGCGTCATTAACTGCCGTAAACCAGTGTGTAGGAGGCGTGGTCAGGAGAAAAACTTCATAATTTTAATGCATTTAACTTAAATTTATTAACACATTCAAATTGCATCCACAAATTAGTAGAATATACTTATATTTTATAAGTAATGCATTTAAACTTAAATATTTTAAGCATATTGTAATTATATGTTTAAGTAAATATAAAATCCGGGCTAAGAGTGTTTGTTCTTAATTTAATCTCCACTTTTTCCTTATAACGTATTTTTGCCCTCCTAATTTCTTGTCTAATTAATTTCTGTACATTTTTAACTTCAAGCAAATCCCCTTGTTGAAAAGCAGTTCTTTTCTTAATCAACAGACCCTTAAGATTGGTACTCACCCATGGCTTACTATTTGTATATATCTCAACAACTTTTTCAGGAATGACAGAGTCAACACATTAAGTTACCCAGGAACTAACCACATCATTAAGCTCATCAATATCAGCAGATGAATTCATAAAAACATTCCATAAGGTACAATAAAAACATCCTCTTAAACTCTCAATAGCATCATCAGTCCAAGATTTCACAGTTTTTGTTTCAACTTTTCCCCTCTTCAGTTCAGTAGTATAACATGGAATTAGATGAATACAATTATGATCTGATGAACTCAAAGGAGGTAATAGAGAAGCTTTGTACACACCCTTAATAGAGCCATAGCATTGGTCCAATGTCCTTTTCATACCTAGGTGGACACTTTACATACCCATAGATGTTCTTTACCGATTTTTCCCATCTACCCTCATACTCTGGACTGAACAACCCTGAACCTGCTACCCATTATACAATCACTCA
This sequence comes from Culter alburnus, assembly GCA_028476615.1. Lineage (NCBI taxonomy): Eukaryota > Metazoa > Chordata > Actinopteri > Cypriniformes > Xenocyprididae > Culter > Culter alburnus. The sequence goes on along the minus strand of JAOTNS010001653.1, from coordinate 34,451 downwards.
CTCACACATAAGACTCTTGCACCCACACCTCTATGTGAAGTCTTGTTTAGCCCCGTCTGACATTTCTGAGCGTTTCCCCTGGATTCTGGATTCTTGTGTTTAGTCTTGGACTGTTACTCCATTCTTCATGAATCCAGTCCAGTCAAGTCTCCAGCAATGATATTACGCAGCGCTTGTGACCCTCTGTTTGCACAGGGAGCATGCCTTGAACCATGGAGACATTTGTGAGAGGCGCTGCGTAATATCATTGCTCCTGCTGCACCCATGGAACGGCAGCAAAGTTCCTTGATTATTACGCCGGAATGAGAGAATAGTTCCTAGCCATATCGGCCTAGAAAATCACAACTTTTCATTTTCCTTCGGTCTTAGTACACGATGTAACTACAGAAGAGTCAAGTTTTAAATAGGAAAAATATTTAAACTGTTTTGTCATTTTTGAGCGAGATTCTAACGGTCTAATCAGATTCAATGAACTATGCTAAGCTATGCTATGTGTCAATGTGATTTTTAAAAATCTTATTGATAGTATTTTTTTAATCTCCACATGGAGTTGACTGCTACTCATGAAAACGAGCTGATACTCCATAACGTGAAAATCCATGGTTATAGCGCCACTTCGTGCTCAAGAGCAAAAATAAATTTCCTGCCACAAAGTGCGACGGTACCCGCGGTGACAAAAAACATTCTGGCTGAGTACCATCTTTATATTAGACAGCAACTTGTCCTTTGAAAATCATATTTCATATGTTACAAAAACAGCCTTCTTCCACCTCAGAAACATTGCTAAGATACGGAATATGTTATCTATTTCTGATGCAGAAAAGTTAGTTCATGCTTTCATGACGTCTCGACTAGATTACTGTAATGCATTATTAGCTGGTTACCCTGATCCTCAATAAACAAGCTACAATTAGTACAAAATGCAGCTGCTAGAGTTCTTACCAGGTCAAGAAAATATGATCATATAACACCAATTTTATCATCTCTACACTGGTTACCCATTAAGTTCCGTATCGATTATAAAGTATTGCTAATGACCTATAAGGCTCTCAATGGTTTAGCTCCTGTGTACTTAACTGATCTTCTATCGCCCTACAATCCTTCACGCTCTTTAAGATCACAAAACTCTGGACTTCTGGTTGTACCTAGGATATCTAAGTCCACTAAAGGAGGGAGAGCATTTTCACATTTGGCTCCTAAACTCTGGAATAGCCTTCCTGATAATGTTAGGGGCTCAGACTCGCTCACCCAGTTTAAATCTAGATTAAAGACAGATCTCTTTAGCCAAGCATTCACATAATGCATCTCATACCAGATCAACTGCACATGACTATCTTTGCTTTGCTTTTCTGTTTTACTGTTTTACCTTAACATGCTCAAAAACTCTTGAAAATTGGCACACACATTGGAATCTGCGGCCACTAGGACGGCACAGAGGCTGGTACCGGGCGTGGCAGGGGGGCTCGACAGCGCCCCCTTGTATGGTGACTAAAAACTTGGTCCGTATATCAAACACACTTGCACGTATTAGTATGAAGCTCTGTGCTCATATAGACCTCATCATGCCTAACAATTTTCATGCTCTAAGCTATACGCCAGCTCAACAGGAAGTCAGCTATTACAGGTCATTTGAAAAATGCATGCTCTGGAATTTGGTAAATGGATGAGACTATTGAGAGTCAAAGTTATAGCACCACCAACTGGCAGCAGGAAGTATCACTTTCAACATACTTTGAGATCACCCTCTTATTTTTACCCAATTTGCTTCAAACTTCATCAGAATAATGTCAAGATATGGAGACCTGTGAAAAGAATCGTAATATCTCAAACACTGTTACCATGGCAACGCATCAAACTTTAATAATTTTGGATGCTTTTGAGACTCTTAACATGCTTCAGTAGGATGAAACTCGACACACATATCAGAGATGTCAACCAGTAGACATGAGCAAAGCCTTAGAAACGGGCGGGGAGGAGGGGCTCTGTAACGCCACCTTTTGACAAACGTGTGGGGGTGGGTTATTTTTACTTATAGTCACCTTGGTACACATATTGATCTCATTAAGCCAGACAACTTTCTAATTTAGGGTCATTAGCTCTGACCAACAGGAAGACAGATATTTTGGTTTGAATGTGGATCTTTTGAATAATCAAGCGAATAATCAAAGATTTTATGTACTCCTTGTAGAGTCATGCAATCACCACCAAACACTGTCAACATGAAACAAAGACACTGAAGATGCTAAATTGCTAATGATTATAGGATATCTCAAACAGCGTTGCCATGGTGAAGGATTAAAGTAAGGACAAAAAAGGGAAATGGGAATGGTCTCATATCTTGTAAAATCATTGTTTGGTTTAAATTAAGTTAAGATTGTACGATTGGTAATTCAGACAAAACGAATTTAAAATGAATGTACTAGTTTCTTTTTATTTCACACTGTATTTGCACAATTTAGATGTTATTTTTTGTTTAAAATGTTGTTAAATCTTCTCAATCTCAGTCTGTCTGTCTCTCTCTCTAGATAAATACTGATGTACAAAAATCTGAACTCCAAATGAGAACTTCACACTCATTTGAAATTGAACTATGACACTATATCACTATTTGGACAGGATTAGTTTTATAAATGTCAAGTTAGAATTGAGTAATCATTCTTATCACCCAACATCTGTGATTTCATGTACTGATTCAAACATTGGTAAAATCTGTGTTTTTTACAGAATATAGTGTGTTTTCTAGACATGGCCGTTACACAAGGTCATGTGCTGTGATTGTGAGCATCACGTATGACGCATGTCTTTAAATGAATTATTGATCAAATTCAAATTAATGAAAAAGAGTGAATTTCACATGATTTTATAAAAGTGGCTGTTTATAATAAACTTCCATAAGTGAGTAGAAAAATCTAGACATATATTTTACTCTTACCTGACACCAATATTAAAATCTTTGCAGTTTCTGTGGATTGGCACCATTTATTAATTTTGTAATTATTTTTTTCATCGGATACCACCCATATTGAAATTAAATTAAATCATGCTTTTGGTGCATAAGATTGGTACAAACGGTATCTCAGGTGGGTCAAAAACACATGAAGAGAACTGTTAGGATAATATGTAACACTTTACAATAAGGTTGTATTAGTTAACATTAGTTAACACTCTGAGGTCTGAGGTATCGCCGGCGATACCACCATGTTTTTTTTCTTACCAGTGTGAAAGAGACTCAAAATACTCCGTCAATGTTGCACAAAATATTAAGAGTTATACACCATTTTAATCTGTGGAATATCTTCTTTTATTTCTGTACACTCAGAGTAAAAACAAAATGTTGTGCTTTTTGCAAAATAAAGAAAACTAACATGATGCGTGATCTCTTGTCTCCCTCTGAATGAACTCCAATCTGATAGTTCTCAGAAAATGAACTGTAACTTGTGTAACTAGTGAATACTAATCACAAAAAAATTAGACTTATGTCTAAAAAAACGTTGAAATGTCAGGTTTTAAATCGTGCAAGTCAAATCGACAACAAACATTCTGTGTTTATGTAATCTGTATGAAAAGAGAGCCATGTCAGAAGTCTGTGATTCAGCTCATTATCCGCTAATGCGGCCACGCCCACGGAGCCAGCGCTATTCAGACGCTAATTCAGTCAATACATGCATACATCGTCTCAATCGTGTATTTATTGTCTTGAAAAGTGTTTTGAATAGCCATAGTTAGCGATCTCTGGCCTCTGTTAGTTCGGTTAGTTCCTGGATTGCCTATTCTTCTTTAGCAGGCATTTGTGGACTAAAGGTGCACAGAGCACCCTCCAGCTGCAAGTTTGAATTGAAAACACAGTATCCAGCACTCACAGTGATGACAATAATTCCTGAATATTACTCCTCTGTATAGAAAATTGACAAACATATGAGAATCCATCAATTTCTCCAAATGTGCATGCTTTTAAGCTAAAAGCCTATATGAAATGCCTCAGAGGTAACATAATTGTTCAGACACTTTGCATCACACAAATACATTATATTTTAAAGATATAATAGAATACCATTATTTTAAATTGTAATAATATTTCACAGTATTGCTGTTTTTTTCTGTATGTTTGATATACACCACATGATCACAGAGGGTTTTTTCACAGCCTACCTGACTGAAAGAGCTCATTATTTATGCAGGTCATTAGAGCTCTTTATGCGATTCTTTGTCTTCTCAGGTGAGAATCACCCATTATTCATGATGATTCACGCCTGTGAATCATACTGTGTTTCTTGACCAAAGTGTTTTAGAAAATTTAAATCTCTCTATTGTTTATATAAAAGAGTAGTCAGCATAATTTTTACATAATTTGAAGCAAAAACTCTAGTCTACAACCTCCAATACCCAGAAGTCTTGTGAACACAGATTTATATTATTTTTTGGCCTTTTTCAGTGACTTAAGTTTTTTTTTCAATAACCACGCATAAACGTTATTCCTTCAAAAACATGTACATACATGTTCCTCACATATTATGGTAGCCTAGTTTGTGCTGAATACAGTGTAATGACACTTTTGTCATTAATATGTTTATGAACAACTGAAAAAAGTACAAATGTCAGGGCATGTCAAAACTTCTCCAGGCCCCAAATCAGCCTCAGACTCCAGGGGGTTAATGCATTAGTTAACGTTAACTAACCATGAACAACACCTCTGTTCATCATTAGTTAATGTTTGTTAACATTAGCTCACGCATGTTGTAACAACCAAAACTGTGTTTACATGCATTACATTATGGTGTGTTGTGCCCTTTAAGAGACTGATCACTTCACTTAACGTGCGCTATGCGGTGATGACGTAGAACAACTACGTGACTGTGTGATGAGAACCACGATAGATGATGAATGTGTAACAGCAGCTAAAACAAAACAGCCAGAGTCACACAAAATCTGGGGGGGGACATCCACCAATTGTATTTCAAAGTATTTTACCTCATTACAATATTAATCCAAAAAACAAACAAAAGAAAAACAAAACAAAACAAAACATTCATCAAGAAAAATACATCATTGCACTTAACCCCCAAACAGGCATGAGACCAGACTACTCTGCAACCCTCTTCTTACAGGAGTAGACACATTATACACATGAACATTGATGATAGAACCCACAATGTTAATGTCTATATTAAGAGTCCAGTCCTCCTTTTAGAACATGCCTCAAGGAACATCACAAGCATATATCAGTCCAAACGAGTATTCAGGATGAAATTGTCTTTTCTCTTTTCAGTACTCAAGACTGGTTTCAACACTGGTTGATGACTGGTACAGCCCATACAATCACCCAAGAAAACCCTATTGAGCTGAAAGAACAATGATGTTCCTCAAAATAGGGCCCATACAGGGGCTTAAACAGAGATGAACTCCTAGCCTTGCTACAGCACACCTGGCTACTATCTTACTCACTCTCCTATAAAAGGGTGAGCTAGCATGGTTACGCACCTAAAACTCCCCCTAGTGACAGGGAGGAAAATTACCCTAGGGACAGTTTGTACCAAACTGTTACAAATGTGCTCTCCCCTTTTTGTTATATTATTGCTTTATTTTTTATTCATAACGCTAAGAAAGAGTCAATCTCTCATGTATGAGAGAAGTGCGTTCCTGTGTAGGCCTACCTGCCAATAAACGAGTGGAATACAGACTTTTCGCCTGCAAGCTCTTTCATTCCTTTGATTTAACTGCCGTTATCTGGGCCAAAGAGTTACAATTGGCGCCCGAACAACTTGAAGCTGGATCCGTCATCTACGTGGAACCTGCACTTATTAAAACTCTAAAATCACGGAGCTGAGGAGAATTGTGAGTGTGTTCAACCTGCATTGCTGAGACTGGTGAGATTAGCTTGCTAACGATGGGTCGCACGTGAGTGAAAACCGCATGTATTGCTGTGCAAGCGGATTTTTTTTCAACCTGATATTTTTCTTTGATGTGACGAGGACAACGGATTAATCTTGCACATTTAGTCTTTGTGCTTCATCGGACATTTTTATATTGATTGCAAGCCGTCAGTGGTGTTTTTTTTTCTCTCTAAAGAAACATAATCATTACTTTTGCCGGTTCTTTATGGCAAGCGTTATGCGTGCGCTTGAGTGCTGTAGCCTATATATTACATAAACGCTCATTATTAGTTTATTCTCTCCAGTATTTAAGAAATTAAATTAATATAAATGTGAATAGTCAACTAATGGCTTAAATGAACAACTACTAGGCGACTTGTCACAAAGGGTATTCTGGCTTGATCTTACGCTCTGCTCGCAATGCTCTGACACACACACACACACACACACACACACACACAGAGCATCGTACATTATTATCAGTTTAAAATTATATTTGTGTATGACTAACCGCAGCACACACCAGAGAAAAATCTTTGCAGGTCCTATGAGAGAGAGCTTACTTGGATGAAAACCGCTTCAGTGAGCTCAAATATAGTAACGCAGCATTTTTTTGCCAGTAACAGTAACGGCGTTGTAACGGGAGAAAAAGTAATTTGTTTGATTACTCGTTACTGAAAAAAGTAACGGCGTTAGTAACGCCATTTATTTATAACACTGTTATTCCCATCACTGGTGACGACATTCCTTCAGCACCACATACACAGCTACCTCCTATGGCCAGCTCAACACCATACAGCCATGTTCCACCAGGCCAGGTGCCATTACAAGGAGATGGACGTGTAAGCCCTGAGGATTGGCTCCAATCTGTCAATGTTTACAGAACATCCCTTGACTTGACCGATGCCCAAATTCTTCTTGAGCTGCCATGTTTTTTGGCAAAGGAACCAAAGAAATGGTTCACCGTTCTTGATACACACGTTGTTACATGGGCCCAATTCTGTGATTTCTTCAGGAAAGTCTTTCTTCCTTCCGACAGCCAGGAACAAATAATGAGAGGTATCTTGGACCATATACAAAGCCCTGAAGAGCCCCTCCCTACTTTTGTGGCCCACATGTTAAGTGAGTTCAGGAAGCTGAAAACTCCCCCGCCAGAGCAAGAACAAATTGACTTTATTTCTAAACATGCTCTTGAAAAGTACAGAGTTGCACTCTATGGAACCTCTGTTTCCTCAGTCATGAATCTTCTTCTGAGGGCTCACGAACTCCATGTGGTTCTTGGACCAAGTAACTGTTTCTCATTTTCAGTGTAGAGTAAGGCTAAACTTAGCAAAGAAACCTACTGTTACAGGTGCTCACGGCCTGGTTTTACTTCTCGTACATGTCCAGATTGCAACTCACTTTCTAGAACGAGCTCACAACAAGATCTCTGTCCTCTGATGCACATTCGGGACCTACTGTTGATGTCAGGGATACAAACAAACCTGAAAGCAGTAATGTAGTGGAAAGAAATCCATTTACCAGGCAGAAGGGAAACTTCAAAGGGGGGAGGTTGATTCACAGAGGCAATCCTCCCTCCAGAAGATAAATTTCCCTCAACCAACTAATGCTGCTGTTCTAGAATCACTAGACTTCATCACTTTATGGAAGTCCCATCTTCGGCACTTGTTTGAGTAATGCTGAAAAGAAGCAGCTAACTGAGCTACTTGACCGTTTTTCTGACCTTTTTGACAGTCACCTGGGCCACACATCACTAATAGAACACTCCATAGACACGGGGGATGCCAAGCCAGTCCACCTGCCCCCTTATCGAACCTCCCTAACTAAAAAGCAATTGATCGAGGACCAAATAGGAAAAATGTTAAAGGAAGGCATCACTGAACCAGCAACGGGTCCTTGGGCTGCCCCTGTTGTGATAGTTCAGAAACCATGTGGTGTACCACGATTTTGCATGGACTATCGTGGGCTAAACCAGCTCACCGTAAAGGACTCTTATCCATTACCAAGAGTCGATGAGTCTCTTGACTTCCTTTCCCGGGGAAAATTCCTGACCACGATTGACCTTGCTCGGGGATACTGGCAAGTCTCCATGGCAGAGGACGCAAGACCAAAGACGGCTTTTGTCTCACATTGTGGGCTGTTTCAGTTTCGTGTGCTTCCATTTGGTGTGTGCAATGCGCCAGCGACCTTTCAAAGACTTATGAACAGTGTCTTGGCTGGTCTTATCTATAGGTCCTGTGCAGTCTATCTGGATGACATCATTGTGGCTTCTCCCACTTTCAAGCAACATCTCGATGACCTCAGGGAAGTACTTTCAAGACTCAAGTCCGCTGGTCTGACCATCAAACTCGCCAAATGCCAGTTTTGTCGCAGTGAGCTTACCTTCTTGGGGTACCGCGTTTGTCCAAGTGGCATCCTGCCGGAACATGACAAAATAAAGGCTGTCATGGACTTTAAAATCCCCTGTCAATGTGAAGAAAGTGAGGCAGTTCCTGGGCCTAACAGGCTATTATCGCTGATTTATACAGGACTACGCCTGCCATGCCAGACCACTCTTCGCGCTCACAAAAAATGATGTTCCTTTTGTCTGGGACAGTGCCTGCCAGGATGCCATGGACCTTTTGAAAGGAAAATTAACTTCGGCACCTGTACTAAGCTTTCCTGACTTTACTCTCCCTTTCTTTATTCATTGCGATGCCTGCGACATGGGGCTTGGAGCTGCGTTGATGCAGCTTTCGGCCGTACGTGGAGGGTCTCCATGTCAAGTCAAGTCAAGTCACCTTTATTTATATAGCGCTTTTTACAATGCAGATTGTGTCAAAGCAGCTTTACATTGATAACTGGTACATAATTTTGGCTGCACAGCAGCTCTTAAAGAATAGTGTCAATGCAGGCAGATCAGAAGTTAAATAAATGTCAAGAATACTATTGAATATCAAATGTCAAATCAAATGTCAAGTGTCCCCAACTAAGCAAGCCAAAGGCGACAGCGGCAAGGAACCCAAAATCCATCAGGTGACATCAGGTGGCAAACAAGTGGCAAATAGTTGTAAAAATGGAGAAAAAAACCTTGGGAGAAACCAGGCTTAGTCGGGGGGCCAGTTCTCCTCTGGCGAACAGTGCTTTGTTACGAATCAGGTTGCTATCATAAGTCTGATAGGATCACAACAATCAAAGTATATATTTCAGTTCCATCCAGTTGAGGATCGTATTCATCACGCCGGTATGGACGATCTGTTGAGGAACTGTGGCACTGGCTGTCGTGTCGATGAGGCCTTCTCAATGGATGATCCAGTTGACTCGATCTCTGCTGATACTTCAGGGCTGCGTTGTGGTCGTGTCCAGTTGAGGATCGTATTCATCATGCCGGTATGGACGGTCTGTTGAGGAACTGTAGCACTGGCTGTCATGTCGATGAGGCCTTCACAATGGATGATCCAGTTGACTCGATCTCTGCTGATACTTCAGGGCTGCATGTGGTCGTGTCCAGTTGAGGATCGTATTCATCACGGCGGTATAGACGGTCTGTTGAGGAACTGTGCTACTGGCTGTCGTGTCAATGAGGCCTTCACAATGGATGATCCAGTTGACTCGATCTCTGCTGATACTTCAGGCCTGCGTTGTGGTCATGTCATGGCGCCGGTCCTCGATCTCAGCTGGACACGGCCTGGATCCGGTTGACTACGGTAAACCTCGGGATAAACAGAAAGACTAATATTAGCGTAGATGCCATTCTTTTTCTGATGTAACGAGTACATCTGGTGTTATAGGAAGTGTTCCCGGTTCCGGCTGACCTAATTTATGCAGCCTAATAATCCTTTAACGGATTTGAAAATATAAATTGATAATGTGTTATGTGTATGCAAGGGTAAAGAGATGCGTTTTTAGTCTAGATTTAAACTGACAGAGTGTGTCTGCATCCCGAACAATGTTAGGAAGATTGTTCCAGAGTTTTGGTGCCAAATAGGAGAAGGATCTACCGCCTGCGGTTGATTTTGATGTTCTAGGTATTATCAGCTTGCCTGTATTCTGAGATCGCAATAAACGTGAAGGTCTATAATGCATTAAGAGCTCACTTAGGTACTGGGGAGCTAAACCATTTAGTGCTTTGTAAGTAATTAACAAGATTTTAAAATCTACGATGTTTAACACTCTGAGGTCTGAAAACGCTCGGCGCGTTTGCAGGTTTTTTTTCACATTGCAGCAAAACAGACTAAAAATACTCCGTCATTTCTTGTCATAGAGACATAAGTAATATATCAATTGAAACTATAGAATATCTTCTTTTATTTGTATACACTCAGAGTAAAAACACAATGTTGTGCTTTTTGTAAATAAAGAAAACTAACATGATGCGTGATTTCTCCTCTCCCTCTGAACGAAGTCCAATCTGATAGTTCTCAGAAAATGAACTGTAACTTAGTGAATACTAATCACAGAAAAATTAAACTTGTCTAAAAAAACGTTAAGATGTCAGGTTTTAATCATGTAAGTCAAATAGAAAACAAACCTTCTGTGTTTATGTAATCTGTATGAAAAGAGAGCCATGTCAGAAGTCCGTGATTCAGCTCATTATTCGCTAATGCGGCTACACCCACGGAGCCAGCGCTATTCAGACGCAAATTCAGAGGCAACACATGCATACATCGTCTCAATTGTGCATTTATTATCTTGAAAAGTGTTTATCTGGATGTAAAAGTCATGGTTAGCGAGCTCTAGAAGACATGCAGTTAGTTCCTGTTTTCTTTTTCTATAGATGAAATTTAGATGATTTTTGTTTCTTTAGCGCCCTCCGGCTGCAGTATGAATTGGAAACTCCATTCATGGAATAGCCTCTTCTTCTTTTAGATGAATTTGTGGACTAAAAATGCACAGAGAGCGCCCTCCGACTTCAAGGATGAATTGAAAACACCAGAGCTTGAGACATCACAGAAGGTTTTTTTCACAGCCTACCTGACTGAAATGCCTCATTAATATGTAAGTCATTTCAGCTCATTACTATCCAATTCTTTTGTCTTCTCAGGTGAGAATGGCCCATTATTCAGTGGTGATTCACGCCTCCACGCATACTGTGTTTCTTGGCAAAAGTGTCTTACAAAAACTAAATCAATATTGTTTTATATGAAGGAGTAGGCAGCATAATTTGTACATAATTTTGAAGCAAAAACTCTAGTTTACAACCTCCAATACCCTAAAGTATTGTAAACACAGATTTACTATACTTTTTTTGGCCTTATTTCAGTGACTTAAGTTTTTTGTTCTTTCAATAACCACGCATAAATGTTATTCCTTCAAAAACACAAACATGTACATACATGTTCCTCACATATTATTGTAGCCTAGTTTGTGCTGAATACAGTGTAATGACACTTTTTCCATTAATATCTTTATGAACAACTGAAAAAAGCACAAATGTCAGGGCATGTCAAAACTTCTCCAGGCCCCAAATCCTCAGACTCCAGAGGTTAACAGGAAGCCAATGTAGTGATGACAGAACTGGGCTAATATGGTCATACTTCCTAGTTCTAGTAAGGACTCTAGCTGCTGCATTTTGTACGAGCTGTAGTTTATTTATCAAGCGGGAGGAACAACCACCCAGTAGAGCGTTACAGTAATCTAGCCTTGAGGTCATGAACGCATGAACTAACTGTTCTGCATTTTTCATTGAGAGCATATGTCGTAGTTTAGATATATTTTTAAGATGGAAGAATGCGGTTTTACAGATGCTAGTAACATGGCCTTCAAATGAAAGATTGGTATCAAGAGCACACCCAGGTTCCTAGCTGACGACGAAGACTTAACAGAGCAACCATCAAGTGTTAGACAGTATTTAGGTTATTGTGTGAAGTAGTTTTGGTCCAAAAATTAGAATCTTTGTTTTTTCTGAATTTAGTAGTAGGAAATTACTGGTCATCCAGTTTATCATCAGCTATACATTCTGTTAATTTAGCGAATTGGTAAGTTTCGTCAGGGCGCGAAGAAATATAGAGCTGAGTATCATCAGCGTAACAATGAAAACTAACGCCATGCTTCCTAATGATATCTCCCAAGGGTAGCATGTACAGAGTGAAAAGCAACGGTCCTAGTACTGAGCCTTGCGGTACTCCATATTTAACTGTAATTGATATGACATCTCATCGTTACTACTACAAACTGATAACGGTCAGATAAGTATGATTTGAACCATGACAATGCAATTCCACTAATGCCAACAGTTTTCGAGTCTCTTTAGAAGAATATTGTGATCAATAGTGTCAAATGCAGCACTAAGATCCAGTAACACTAATAGAGAGATACAACCACGATCTGATGATAAGAGCAAATCATTAGTAACTCTAATGAGAGCAGTCTCAGTACTATGGTATGGTCTAAATCCTGACTGGAAATCCTCACAGATACTATTTCTTTCTAAAAAGGAACATAGTTGTGATGAAACTGCCTTTTCTAGTATTTTGACAGAAAAAAGTGAGATTTGAGATCGGCCTGTAATTGACTAATTCTCTAGGATCAAGTGTGGGTTTTTTAATAAGAGGTTTAATAACAGCAAGCTTAAAGGTTTTTGGTATGAATTAACAATATTAAGAAGAGGATCTATGACCTCTGGAAGCATCTCTTTCAATAGCTTAGTCGGAATAGGGTCTAACATACATGTGGATGATTTTGATGATTTAACAAGTTTAGACAATTCTTCCTCTCCTAAAGCAGTAAATGAATTGAATTTTGCTTCAGGTACACTACAATGCACTGTCTGACACGGTACTGTAGAACAGTGGTTCCCAACCACATTCCTGGAGTACCCCCAACACTGCACATTTTGCATGTCTCCTTGATCAAGCACACCTGAATCAAGTCATCAATTCATTAGCAGAGACTCCAAGACCAGAAATGGGTGTGTCAGACAAAGGAGACATGGAAAATGTGCAGTGTTGGGGGTACTCCAGGAATGTGGTTGGGAACCACTGCTGTAGAAGATGGTTACATGGTTATAACTTTTTCTCTAATATTATCAATCTTGCAAGTAAAGAAGTTCATAAAGTCATTACTGCTGTGCTCTTTGGAAACATCAGAAGTTGAAGCTTTATTTCTTGTTAATTTAGCCACTGTATCAAATAAATACCTAGGGTTGTGTTTATTTTCTTCTAAAAGTTTTGAAAAATAGGCAGATCTAGCAGTTTTTAAGGCCTTTCTGTACTCAATCATTTTCTCTCTCCACGAAATGCGAAATACTTCTAGTTTTGTTTTCTTTTAGCGGCGCTCCATTTTTCTAGCTACTGTTTCTAGGGCCCAAGTGTGCTCATTGTACCATGGTGTTGGATTAATTTCCTTTGTCTTTTCCAGCACATTAGACTCAGTTGCTCCTTTGCATTTAAAAAAGATTGAGGCAATAGTTTCTGTTGCAATATCGAGGTCTTCTAAGCTGTCTGGTATGCTAAGGCGATGAAACTGATCAGGAAGATTATTTATAAAGCGATCTTTAGTGGTAGAAGTGATGGTTCTACCATATTTATGGCAGGGAGGCAGTTTAGCCGCTTTCACTAAATGTAATATACACGAGACTAGATAATGATCTGAGATGTCCTCATTCTGCTGCAGAATTTCAACGGCATCAATATCGATTCCATGTGACAATATTAGATCTAAAGTATGATTACGACAATGAGTGGGTCCTGACACGTGTTGTCTAACACCAATAGAGTTTAGAATGTCTGTAAATGCCAATCCCAGTGAGTCTTTTTTATTATCTACATGGATATTAAAATCACCAACAACAAGGACTTTATCTGCAGCTAGTACTAATTCGGATAGAAAATCAGCAATCTCTTTGATAAAGTCTGTATTGTGTCCTGGTGGCCTGTATACAGTAGCCAGCACAAATGTCAACTTACATAATGTTACGTAAAGCACCATCACTTCGAAGGAATTGTATTTGAAAGACTTCTGACTAATACTGTAAATATTACTATAAATTACAGCAACACATCCCCCTTTGCCTTTCTGTCGAGGATTGTGTCGATAATCATAACCTTGAGGGCTAGACTCATTTAAAGTAATGTAATCGTCTGGTTTTAGCCAGGTTTCTGTCAAACACAGCACATCTAGATTATTGTCTGTGATAATATCGCTTACAATAAGTGCTTTTGAAGAAAGTGATCTAATATTTAACAACCCAAGCTTTATCATTTGTTTATCATTATTATCTCTATTTTTTATTTGTTGAACATCAATTAAATTTTTACCATTAAATGGGTTTGGAAGTTTTTTGTTTTTATTATTTCGGGGTACAGACACAGTCTCTATGTGATAATATCTAGGTCACAATCTTCACTGACCACAGTGGGCTTAAGTGGTTGATGTCCCGTCCCAACCCTACAGGCCGCCTTGCTCGGTGGTCTCTGCGTCTCTTAGAAGTACCTTGCTGAGATACTACCACGATCACCCAACTGCCTGTCACCTGGGGATAACCAAGACCTTGGCCCATACCGTGTCACTCAACGCAGCCCTGAAATATCAGCAGAGATCGAGTCAACTAGATCATCCATTGTGAAGACATCATCAACCGACAGCCAGTGCCACAGTTCCTCAACAAACCGTCCATACCGGCGTGATGAATACAATCCTCAACTGGATGGAAGTGAAATAAATACTTTGAATGTTGCGATCCTATCAGACTTATATGATAGCAACCTGAATCGTAACAAAGCACTGTTCGCCAGAGGAGAACTGGCCCCCCGACTAAGCCTGGTTTCTCCCAAGGTTTTTTTCTCCACTTTAACACCTATTTGCCACCTGTTTGCCACCTGATGTCACCTGATGGAGTTTGGGTTCCTTGCCGCTGTCGCCTTTGGCTTGCTTAGTTGGGGACACTTGACATTTGACTTGACATTTGATATTCAACAGTATTCTTGACATTTATTCAACAGTACTTTGATCTGCCTGCATTGACACTATTCTTTAAGAGCTGCTGTGCAGTCAAAATTTTATACCAGTTATCAATGTAAAGCTGCTTTGAGACAATCTGCATTGTAAAAAGCGCTATATAAATAAAGGTGACTTGACTCAAGTTTTGTCTGATGTTAACTATAGACTTGCAAAATTAGACACTGGAGAGGATGCTGGAGTCTTTCATGTGGTGAATATGCAGCCTTTCCACACTTGGGACTTGTGCTGCAGCCATGTGCAAAGTGTGCAGGATGAGACTGAAACACCCTATGAGGCATTGGAGGACTGTCAGCTAGGGCCACAGATGAGTGGGGATCAATCTCAGGACCCATGCGTTTCTCCGCCTAGTGAGGCTGTTGTTAGTTCTGAAGATTTCACTGACAATGCTCATGATGTGACCAGGGATGAGACAAGTTGTTGTTCTCACATCACTGACGCTGACGTTAACAGATCTACACGACATACACAACTTCCTGAATTTGACATTGACCTACAGGGCCATTGCTTCAATCTCAGACCTAGATTGGTCCCTAGAATCACCTCAGGGTGGTCAGATAGGAAATGGACTAACGAGTGTCATACTGACAGATTGGACCCTTTGTCAGATCGTTGTTTGATGTCTCTGTGCTGTGTGTCCCCATCCCGTTCCTATTCGGCGTTCCAGTCTCATGCTTCCTGTTCCAGTTCGGTGTCTTTGTGGACTTCGTTCTATGTCTGGATTCGTCTATCATCATCACCAGCACACTTCATCTCACCAGTGCACCTTGTCTTCACGCTGACCGTCTCAGTCCCTGCGCCACCCGAGAACTCAACGTTCAGTGACTGTCATCATCTTATTTTCAATAAACGTGTTAACTTGCTATTGCTTCCTGTATTCTTTCATGACAGAACGATCTGACCAAGGTATGGAAGCAGCGAGTAACCCATCTTCAGCGCTGGAGGACTTTATTAACAGCAGTCTTCATAGAATGGATTCTCAGGAGAAAAACCTGAATGACACGGGTTACGCTGTTCAGGCCCTGGTGGCCCAGGTGTCCGAGCTCACCCAACAATTCCAACTTCTGCGTGCTCCCACTGCGCTGCCCCACACCGGCCGTTCTCCCCACACCACCAGAGAGCGTCGCCCAGCCGGAGCCCCGACTACCAGTTCCCGAATCATACTCAGGTGAACCAAGCTACTGCATTGATCAGAAATCCATCACGGCTTGGAGCAATAAGTGTCATGAGTCTTGTCTTGTGTCTGCATGTCCGTCTGTCTCTGTTTCTGTTTTTCAGGAGGAAGGAGGTGTTCAGTAAATCTCGGGCTGCTTCTCTCCCTCTGCATCGTCCCTATGACTGTGCCATAGATTTATTGCCAGGTAAATCTCCGCCTAAAGGCAAGTTATATTCACTTTCTGTTCCAGAAAGGGAGGCTATGGAGAAATATATTTCTGATTCACTGGCATCGAGGTTCATCCTCCCTTCCTCTTCTCCAGCAGGGGCGGGGATCTTTTTTGTGGGGAAGAAGGACGAATCTCTGCGATCTTGTATTGATTACCGGAGGCTGAACAACATCATGGTAAAGAATACTTATCCTTTACCGTTGATGTCTTCAGCGTTTGAGAGGTTGCAGGGAGCGTCAATTTTCACAAAATTGGATTTACGTAATGCTTATCACTTTTTGATTTTACTCTCTCGTACGGGTTCCAAAAACATCAAACCCAATTCATTGTCACGCATTTTTGACCGTTCCGAACGCCCGTCTACTCCTGAGTGCATTTTACCTGAGACTTTAGTTGTCTCCACACTCACATGGGAGGTCGAATCGAAGGTCAAGACGGCCTTAGAAGGGGTAGTCGTTAATCACGTCTTTCTCTTACATGGCCTCCCGACAGATGTGGTTTCCGACAGAGGACCCCAGTTTGTGTCCAAATTTTGGCAAGAATTTTGTAAGTTATTGGGAGCGACTGTCAGTCTGTCCTCAGGTCTTCATCCCCAGACCAATGGCCAAACTGAGAGAGCCAACCAAGATTTGGAAAGAACGCTGCGATGTTTGGTCTCTAAGAATCCTTCCTCGTGGAGTCAGCAACTCTCTATGGTGGAGTACGCCCACAATACGTTACCGGTGTCGTCAACGGGCCTATTTCTGTTTAAGTGTAGTGTAGGTTACCAGCCATCCATTTTTCCTAGTCTGGAATCCAAGGTCGCAGTCCCCTCCGCTCACGCCTTCGTCCAGAGGTGTCACCGCACTTGGACTAGAGCCCGGGAGACTCTACTCCAGGTGAGGGAGCACACCAAGGCCAAGGCCGATTGCCACCGGTCTAAGCCTCCCCGTATACGTCGCTGGTCAAAAAGTGTGGCTTTCTACCAAGAACATTCCTCTCCGCTCCATGTCTAATAAACTTGCTCCCAAATTTATTGGTCCGTTTACTGTCACCAAGATCATTAGTCCGGTGGCAGTCTGCCTCAAACTCCCTCCAGCGTACAGGAGGATTCATCCCGTCTTTCATGTATCCAAAGTAAAACCCGTGTTTCATTCTAGAATTAATCCGCCAGCCCCGGTCCCCCCACTGCCGCGACTCATAGATTGGGAACCCACTTATTCGGTTAATCATATTCTGGACTCTAGGCGGAGGGGACGCGGATTCCAGTACTTGGTGGACTGGGAAGGTTGCGGTCCGGAGGAGAGAAGTTGGGAACCTGCCAGAGACATTCTGGATCACTCCCTTATCGATGATTACAATCGACAGGTAAGGGAGTCGGGGAACGCCAGAAGAGGCGTTCCTAGGAGGAGGGGTACTGTCACGGTATTTGAATGCATTGTTTCCTGCTTCTCTCGTGTCACTGTTGTTGTGTGTGTGTGTGTGAGTGGGCGTGCCCGAGCCACGTGGATGATCAGCGCTTCCAGCTGACACTCATCACAGCACCAGCTGCAGCTCATTCACTCACCCTTTATATGCTCACTCATTTCTCATCTCCTTTTTCAGATCATTGTTTGATGTCTCTGTGCTGTGTGTCCCATCCCGTTCCTGTTCGGCGTTCCAGCTTCCTGTTCCAGTGTCTTCGTGGGTTTCGTTCTATGTCTGGATTCGTCTATCATCATCACCAGCACACTTCATCTCACCAGCGCACCTTGTCTTCACGCTGACCGTCTCAGTCCCTGTGCCACCGGAGAACTGGACGTTCAGTGACTGTCATCATCTTATTTTCAATAAACGTGTTAACTTGCTATTGCTTCCTGTATTCTATCATGACAGTTATATTATTGCTTTATTTTTTATTTGTAATGCTAAAAAAGTGTCAATCTCTCATGTATGAGAGGAGCGCGTTCCTGTGTACCTGCCATTAAACGAGTGTAATACAGACTTTTTCGCCTGCAAGCTCTTTCATTCTTTGATTAACTGGCGTTATCTGGGCCAAAGTGTTACAATGTATTAATGCATCTATTCACGTTAACAGCTCAATTAGTTAACATTAGTTAATGTATTAGTTAACATTAACCAAGAACAACACCTCTGTTCAGCATTAGTTAAACTTTATTAATGTTAACTCACATCTGTTCCTGTGAACGGCGCAATTAGTTAACATTAATGCATTAGTTAATCATTGTTAACCTATTATTTAGCCTTTATGTTTTAAGGTTAACTTACTGTACATATTTACATTAGTTTATGTAGGAGTCACATTTCTAACTATCCACTCACATACACTAAATTAAGGAAAAAAAAAATACCATTGTGTACCTTATCAGCATTATTTTAACAAGGCATTAATTTGGGCTGTAAATATAATTCTGAAGTGCAAACCATCTGAACATTAACAGATATGTTGTTCATGTTTATGTGCATTTTACTATCAATACTTACATTGATAGGTGTCACTGCAGTGAGCATGAGGAGAGATGGCGCCGGTGTACATGGCATGCCGTCGGTCTCGGAGGCTAGTATTTGTATTGTTTGTTCTATTTGGTTTTATTTTGAAAGTAGCGCAGTGTGCGATTTTGGTCTATGACAGATCAACTACCCTAAGTCTGCGGACCAGTTCAAACAATTTGTTGGGCTATGCCTCAAATGGCTCATATTATCCACCTCCTCCTTTCCTATCGTCGATACCTGGTTTCTTACGGCGATGGCCCTGTTCGCTACCAGTGAAGAGACAGAGGAAGAAACGCGGAAAACGGGGTGGCTGTGCTGTTAGGCTGAAGTCTTACCTGGCTCTGCGGTCTGGTGTGCGGCCCATGCAACTTCGGGGGAGGTGTTCGGTCGGCGACTATTCTGTTCGCTGGCATTCCCTGGATTTATCATATGAGTGGAATGCTCCTCTGGTCCCAGCTACGGTGACCTCTGGTGTATACGGCTCTCCCCGTATCTGCTGTCGAGGAGTGTGCTTCAGACATCTTCGCACCATTCCACGGGCGCGGCAGTCGGAGGAGCAGACGGACAATCCGCCTCGTTTAAGGTTGGGGCTACTTAATTCGAGATCGGTAGTAAATAAGACTTTTATTATAAATGACTTTTTTACTGTGCGTGAGTTGGACTGCTTATTTATTACAGAAACCTGGCTTTCTGCCAGTGATTCAAGCCCTCTCTCTGAACTTTTACCTTCAAACTGTTTGTTTTTAAAATCGCCTCGCTTAACTGGCACGAGTGGCGGATTACGCTCTATTTTTAAAGACAAACTTTCTCACCACCAAATAGTACATAATGACAACAGAAGTTTCGAGCTGCAGCTGTTTACACTTGAATTGAATAGTCCACTATTGATTGCCTTGTTGTATCGCCCTCCTAAACACAACGCAGACTTCTTAAATGAGTTTGCAGATTTGTTGGGTGAATTTGTACCCAAGTATGATAAATTGCTAATTCTTGGAGATTTTAACGTACATGTGTGTTGTACAGCAGACTCTTTAGCTAAAGAGTTTATTACATTGATAAATGCCTTTGATCTAGATCATCATGTAAATGTTCCTACCCATCAAGGTGGACACACTCTTGTTCTTGTGTTGTCATATGGAATTTCTCTTTATGATCTGGAGATAGTGGATAATGGGTTTTCTGATCATAAATGCAGGGCCGTCGCTGGTGGGGTGAAAGGTGGTGACAATTATAGGGGCCCCCACTGCCCAGGGGGGCCCACAAAATCCAGCAGTTAAACTACAGTCCCCTGTTCTGTGGATAATTCTAATATTTATATTAGTTGTATTCCTGAGATTTTAATGGAAACCACCGAAACATATTATATGAAATTAGTTTTCCAAATATCTGCTCTTCACCCCTCCAGAAAAAATGGTTTAGTCCAACACGGAGTATTTATTAATTATTAAGTCAGCGATAAACATCTGAGGGATCCAATAAAATATTAAGTCCCACCCTATCTCGTGAATAGGGCCAATCAGTGTTGACGCGACAGCTAAAGTTAGAGAAGTTGGTGGAAGATTAGGAGACTGATTGAAAATGAAACGAAAAATCAGGGTACCAGAGACGCCATCAAAAGGAGAAGGAGGCCAGAAGAGTCGATCAAGACATTCTTAGTAGCCAATTGTCATTTCGCTGCCCGATTTACTTTTGTAGGAAAGTGCCTTCTACCGCTGCTGGGTGGGTGCTGTCATTTGTTTCATTACCGGCGCTCAAAAGAAAAACTGGACACGAGTCACAACGCATATCACAAGCACAAGCATATCATATAAAGCACTTATACATATAAAAGTGACATTATGCTACCCACCTGTCTGCTGCTGACGTATTTAATCACATTAGAGAAAACACACATTTACATTTACATTTAGTCATTTAGCAGATGCTTTTATCCAAATGAGAATAGTAGAATCAATCAAATCAACATGAGAACAACAGCATGTAAGTGTTGTGTGAAGTCTCAGTTATGTCAGTTAAGTGCTCGTAGCAAGGAATTTTTTTTTTAAAGGTCACGTTTTTCCTGGTTTTTTGAAGCTTTGATTGTGTTTATAGTGTGCAATATAACATGTGTTCATGTTTCGCGTGTAAAAAAACACAGTATTTTCACATAATTTACTTATCTGTATACCGCTGTTCCACTGTCATAAAACGGGCTGATGACTTCCTTGTTCTATGCAGTCCCTCCTTCAGAAATACGTAACGAGTTCTGATTGTGCCAGCGGTTCCTGTGTTGTGATTCGACAGCAGCTTAGCGCACCCAGAGCCATAGAGAGCGCACCTTGTCCGGAAAGGTCACGCCTCTTACCATAACGTGTGCTGCACATAGTTTTACATGTGGATTATTGTGGTGTTGTGCCGAATGAACACAAAAGACAATAATTCCCGAGAGACTGAACTCTTTAATCTCCACAAGCAGCGACAGAAAATGTACAACGTTAGCACTCACTCAGAAGAGTACCTCATACGGAAAACAGCCATATACATAAACATAGTCCCCTCTTGTGGCCATTATGTGCACTGCAGTCCAACATTAACTATTGCAGTAAGGATACCACAGTTATAATTTTCGGGAACCGAGTTAAACATAAATTGTAACCATTGATCTCTAAGTACAGCGTCCCTGGGAAGGCAAACAAAGGTGATTGGACTGCGGGATGAAAATAACAGCGTTTCGACGACATGGCGACAAACACACTCTACAAACGCAACTCTTGTGTATTCCTGTGGGCGGAGGTTAGTCAAAAAACTGTTTTAGTGACGTCATTAAAGTAGAGGGAAGTAGAGGAAGTAGAGGGATGTAGTCCAAACTGGACGTTCGATGTAGGCGACTTCTGTTAAATAAAATATCTCGCTTGGCATTGAACTTTGAGATTTAAAATGTTACAGATTTTATTTATACTCTAACAGCAACATTACACACTAACTAAAGTTTGAAACATGGGATCACGAAGAACGGGACCTTTAAATAAATACACAAATAGATGGAAGAAGAATAGAAATCAAGGCAAGTGCTGACGAAAAGGAAACATCTTTAGCATTTTTTTGAAAAGGCAGGTCATTCCACCAGCCAGGAACAGACCCAGAGAAGGTCCGTGAGAGCGATTTTGTGCCCCTTTGTGATGGCACCACAAGGCGCCGTTCACTTGCAGAACGCAAGTTTCTGGAGGGCGCATAAGGGTAACACTTTAGAATACTGATCCTTCGTTAATGGATAACTACACAGGAACAAATGAGTAACACCATATTAACAATATAGTAACTACTAATAACTAACAAGAAACTTTAACTAATTAGTAAGTAATAGCGCTCAGATGAAAGTGGTAGTTATCTATTAGCTAATTAATAACTACTGTTTTTTTATTGCTTCCTAGAGAACTACTGAAAAAGTTTCATAATTCATGCAAAACTAATCAATAACTAATGCAGGACAAATGACTAGCACTACATTAACATTTTAACTACTACTGTAAATGAATACACAAGGTTGCTTACATTGTCAATATGTAATAGCAGACTTATGGTTTGGTAAAACTGTCAATAATAAGTCTATACTGTCTCTAGAGAACTTATTTATCAACTGAATAATTTAAAGAATGGATTTAAAATGCAGTTGTCGGGATCTTACTTGTCATGTGGCCAATTTTGCAGCATACCTCTGGACTGTCATTGAATAACTAGAGTCGTGTACTGGAACATGTTAAGTCCAAATGCATACCTCCATTATTCTAGTTAGTAATGAGTTACTACATACTTATAAAGGTTAATAATTATTTGGATCAGTATTCTAAAGTGAAGATCATAGTAACTAACTAGTAATGACTCAGGTGTTACTCATACTTATAAAGGAGTTATAATTATTGGATCAGTATTCTAAAGTGAAGAGCTAGTAATGACTCAGTTTACTACATACTTATAAGGAGTTATAATTATTTGGAGTATTCTAAAGTGAAGATCATAGTAACTAACTAGTAATGACTCAGGTGTTACTAATACTTATAAAGGAGTTAATAATTATTTGGATCAGTATTCTAAGTGAAGATCATAGTAACTAACTAGTAATGACTCAGGTTACTACATACTTATAAAGGAGTTAATAATTATTTGGATCAGTATTCTAAAGTGAAGATCATAGTAACTAACTAGTAATGACTCAGGTGTACTACATACTTATAAAGGAGTTAATATATTGGATCAGTATTCTAAAGTGAAGATCATAGTAACTAACTAGTAATGACTCAGGTGTTACTACATACTTATAAAGGAGTTAATAATTATTTGGATCAGTATTTAAAGTGAAGATCATAGTAACTAACTAGTATGACTCAGGTGTTACTACATACTTATAAAGGAGTTAATAATATTTGGATCAGTATTCTAAAGTGAAGATCTAGTGTTACTACATACTTATAAAGGGGTTATCTAAAAGTATACAAAAGTTCACCAAAAATCTCAAACATGATTTTAGTGTTTGGTTGCACAATCATGACTGGAAAAATTGCTTTAAACATGAGGCATGAAACAAGTACTTTATAAACATTTATATATTTATAAATTATAAGGTCTGGTACCATTTTTTATTTATGTAACAGCCTCACATAAACATCAAACCAGTAATGCCTGAACTGGGAAAAGAACTTTTTTTTTTGCCTTCTAGAAAATAATTGCTGTAATGCCTTCTAATGTTTCAGAAGACGACCTAGAGGGCCATCTTTGTGCTTGATCCCAGCCCAGTAAGTCCACTCAAATAAAAGACAAATGTTCTTTTAGAAGCTTCTCTGTTATTTCCTCTCAGGCGCCAAAATTGGCTTTTGTAGGTTAACCAAGCTCTTTCAATATTTTGCGTGTGTCCACATGGTTTGGATCAACAAACAATCTGCTGTGGTTTACTGAGTAGTGAGTGTAGCCAAGACTTGATAGAGCTCTGTAGGGTCTCCACTCATCGCTTAAAATGGTAGACCCTTGGCGAACATGTCTTCTAATAATAGGAAGCAGGTAATTTCTGGAGCGCCGTTCTACCAGCCGCAAAACTGGCCGTCTTCTTGACCCTTTATGGCAAGCATGCCAAAGACCCCTTCTTTCTTCTCCATGTCTGACCAGCTCTTCCTTGTCCATACTACAATTACAAAAAAAAACTTTAGTAACTTTATCAACAAAAACAAAACAATGGCATTGACATATATTAAGATATGCTACTGTAAATTGCTTTTAGTTAAAACAGCTCAAACATGCATTTAGTAGAACTAGGCTTAAAGGATTAGTTCACTTTTAAACAAACTTTTCCTGATAGTTTACTCACCCCCATGTCATCCAAGATGTCCATGTCTTTCTTTCTTCAGTCGAAAAGAAATTAAAGTTTTTGATGAAAACATTCTAGGATTTTTCTCCATATAGTGGACTTGAATGGGCACCAAACAGTTGAAGGTCATAATTAGTTCACTGCAGCTTCAAATTGTTCTACACACTCCCAGATGAGAAATAAGGGTCTTTTCTAGAGAAACCATCTCTCTGAAAAAATTGAAAATTATATAAGTTTTAACCAGAAAATGCTCATTTTGAACTAGCTCTCTTCTTCTTTCTCTATTGGAATTCCAGCAGTGTAGACGCTGCTAAGTGTATTACTGCCCTCCACAGGTCAAAGTTTGAACTAATTGTTATATCTATTGAATGGCATTGCATATAAAAATTAGTTCAAACTTGACCTGGAGGGCAGTAATACACTTAGCAGTGTCTACACTGCTGGAATTCTAATGAGGAGAAGAAGAAGAGAGCTAGCTCAAGATGAGCATTTAAGTTTAAAACTTATATAATTTTCAATTTTTTCAGAAAAGGAGCAATGGTTTCACAAGATAGACCCTTATTTCTCTGGGATCATGTTGAAAATTTGAAGCTGCAGTGAAACTAATTTTGACCTTCAACTGTTTGGTGCCCATTCAAGTCTACTATAAGGACAAAAATCCTGGAATGTTTTCATCAAAAACTTTAATTTCTTTTCGACTGAAGAAAGAAAGACATGGACATCTGGATGACATGGGGGTGAGTAAACTATCAGGAAAGTTTGTTTAAAAGTGAACTAATCCTTTAAGCCTTGTCTGTGAAAGGGGGTAAGAGTGCAAAAAAAAAAAAAAAAAGTAAACGAATACAGTCGACTTACAGCAGCAGTATCGTTTAATCGACTAGCGAATAATCTCACACATCTTAGTAAAAGAATTAGTCTATGTTAACCAATGTAGTTAACTATGTTAATGCCTTCATTCTGTTTTGTGGTTCTACAGCTCAGGTTGTTTCCAAAACTATCCTTAGCCATCTATGGTTGGACATTTCAACATTACCAACCCAGTTCAAAGTTGGTGTTTCCCAAAACACAGTTCCACAAGACTTGTATGGTTGGAATTTAAGCTCTCAACCTGTGGTTAAAATTTTGTTAATATGATGAGTAGACTCAAATGTATAATGCTCTTGAGCAAAAAATGAGATAAAGTATAGTACCTTTTGTGTGTCATATTTAGATTTATTAGCACCAATGCACTATTCATGATGGCTGATTCTGATTGCCAATTTAGTACTGGGGTGAGTGGGGCACAATAATGGGGGCACACACATGGTTCAAAACTTTCCACAAATGCCAGTATGACAAACTTAGTGTATTTACCAATTGCCATATCACTATATATATTAAAAAGTTTTTTGGAAGATATTAAAAAAAATTAACCACAGCAAAAGTAAATTTCTAACTGAAATTAATTTTCTTCTCAGTTTTTAGGTTTAAATAAAATGAGACAAACTGCTATTATTTAAATCTTTAATGTTATTAGCCATTTATATAGTTATTTAATTCTGATCAAACCAGAAGAAGACAGTCCAGTTGTGCAGATAGGGCACGTTGTAACACTGCATTACAATGTGCCCCTATTAGAACTATGGTATATGGTGAATTACTATGGTAATTCACGTTAACAACTTTCATTAATTATATTGAGAAGTATTTATGAGGATATTGGTATGAACTATGCTCTATAGTAAAGTCTTAACTATCTAAAGTCTCTATAGTAAACTCAAAACTAGTTTATTTTTATTTCTTTTAAAAAATTACAATTTTACATGAAAAAGTTAAATGTATTTATTTACAAATATTTTAGTTTGTTTTGGGTAACATTTTATTTTAGGGTCTTTTATCTTGCTTATTTGCATATTAATATAATATTGGCTGTTTATTAGTAATTATTAATCACATATTAATGCCTTATTCTGCATGACCCTTTTCTACATTTTTAACCTTCCCAATATCTAAACTTAACAACTAACTATTAAATTAGGAGTTTGAGGGAAAAGTTGTAGTTAATAGTGAATACATGTTCTCTATACTAAAGTGTTACCTTGTCTTGTAAAAATGTTTTGAGCTGTCATATGGTCATCTTAAATTGTGCCCTTGACATGTTACAACGTGCCCCACCTATTGTCACATTTCACTTCCATTTGTTCAGGGTAAATCAAGAAAAAAGTATTCACTGTGTTAATGAAATAAAACATAATTGTACTAGATGTGTGAAATAATGTTGGAAAAAATAAATACTCTAAACCCCAAGTACATTTAGACAAACTAAAAAAAAGTCAAAAAGTGTTGGGCCCTGCCATCCCCTAAGTCTCTGTTAAGTGCTAAAATGTAATTGTGTACTATTGCATTATTGCAACTTTAGTGCACTTACTGTATGCTTAACTTTACAATACACATTATTTATTATTTAATATATGTTTTTATGCCAATAGGGTAAAAAATCTTGTTTTTTTGGACAACTGTGGAAATGTATAAAATCATGCCATAGTTTTACGTGGTTACAATTACAAATTAATTAATAAATTCACTAATGTGTTTATTTAATAGATTTTGTATCACTTTTAAATGTTGATTAAAATAAAAACATTGCCTAAAAGTATTTTGATATTAAATGGATAGATCACCCAAAAATGAAAATTCTGTCATCACTCACCCTTAAGTTGTTCCAAACCTGTATAAATATTTTTGTTCTTCCAAACACAAAGAAAGATATTTTAAAGAAAGTTTGCAACTATACCGCTTCGGGACACCATTGACTTCTATAATAGGTAAAAAGTAAATACCATGGAAGTCAATGGTACTGTTCAGGTTTCCAGAAGTTCCCACATTCTTCCAAAATTCCAAAAATTCTTCCTTTGTGTTCACAGAAAAATAAATTCATACAGGTTTGAGCAACTGAGTGTGAGTAAATGATGACAGTATTTTCATTTTTGGGTGAACTATCCCTTTAAAGCGTGAACCGAAAGTTGCAAACGACTTTTCTCCAGTGTTGTGATGTATTTCCAAGTGAAACGGAATATTGAATAGAGGGCAGAGTTTACTTTAGCGCTCCTCCTCTCCATCTCTCGCTCATATCAGACTAAAGGCCAGAACACACTAAGCTGACACCGACGAACTAGTGTCGACAAAAGCAGACTGCGGGGTTTGCTCACGTCGGCAGCGTCTGGGTCCAAAGTTGCCCTGACACACCAAACCAATGCTAGACAGCCGACGGCCAAGTAGCATGTCAGTTCTGCACCTCGTTGAAATGCCTTTTTTAAAAGATCAGATGGCCTACCAACCGTGAAGGCCGAAAAAAAAAGCCGACGAGGACCAACTTCAGCCGACTGTGCGGAACACACTGATAAAACTTAGTCGGCTGACGAACAAAAACTGCCCCACGGCCGACCGTCGGCTTGATGTGTTCCTGCCTTAATGGTTGGAGGGGAGTGGTTTTCAACCCAAGCCGTCAAACTGACGTCATCAGAGAAGGAATGCCATTCCCGACCGGAAGTAACTTTTCAGATTTTGATTAAAGATTACCACGACAAACCTTTTTTTCTGTTTTAACTTGCATGGATTAATTGTTTACCACAAGACTAGTAATATGCACTAACAAAGTAAATAGGGTCGATTTTGATTTCATGAGTACTTTAAGTGTAAATTGCTGGAGTAACTCGACCACTGCTAGAGATAATAGAAGAAAAAAAAAAACATTAAAAAAAAACAATCTACCGAACATTGGTGCTGACACAAACTGCGAACTGTTTCAGACGATTAAGTTTAATATTGGGTCAGAACTGGTTCATCCTGTTCAATAAAAATAACCAATTCAAAGGAATTATTCATTCATGAAACAAACATCACTATTTAGGTTAAGGTTAAATTTAAATTTGAATACATTTATAAATATTTGAGTCCCAACTTGTATGTTTTCACTTTGAAAATAGTTAAAAGGATATCCCACCTTCCTTTTATGGCGGAAGTTGCTTTCATCTATTACAATAAATTCCGTTCTTCCACCCATACGTTGCCCTGTCTTCCTTTTGTACATCTTCAAGGCTTTCCTGCAGACTAATCTCAGTTTATGGGTCATTTTAGTAATGGTGGCGGAGCTTCCAGCAATGCCATCTTGGACCATGTCGACCTGCCGTAAACGTAATCCTTGACAGAATCTGTCAGCAGCAAAAAAATAAATAAATAAAAAATAAGACAAGTAAAGTGTTAACTTTAAAAGATAAAAATATGTTAGCGTATCCTTACACCTACCTATATATAAAAGTCATCCAATTTTGTAAGCTGGTCTTGGTCTTGTCAAAGATTGATCCTGACCTGCATGATTTTGTCACTTTTTCATTGTGTGCTCCTTGTTTACATACCCTTAAAATAAAAACATACAGTACACATAGCATTTAGATTTAAATTAGGCTACCAACCTAAAAAAAAGTAAATTAAGGGTGTCTATATTTACCATTGGTATCCATCTTTGTTTTGTGTTTTCCTCAATTTCATATTTTTTTTTACATATTCTGCATTCTTTGTAGAAACCATTAGCTTGTTTTTTTGAAGCCATTTAGTTAACTTTCTGTTTCCTTTTATGTCCTTGTGTGCACAGAGCGATAAAATCTTTCTTGAAAGTCCCATTGTTGGACTGTAGCAAACGTTACTCCCGAGTCCCAGAGCCGTGGAAAAACATATTTAACGTCTCTGCCGAGTCCCAACCGCGAAGGCGCCTTTTTTCCCCACGTGATTGTCCATAAAAAAAAAAAAAAAAAAAATCCGCTGTACGTCATCTGTTTTGTACACTTATTGATAAAACAAAGTTGTTTTTTTACATCTTAAAACAGCATGTTCAGGAGCATATAGATAATGGAATTAAAAAAAAAAAAAAAAAATTAGCCCTTAATAAGTAAATAAATGTGTAATTAGTAAGTAATTCAAATTTGACTGGATGTGCCTACTAACCAATCACATTCGAGTGCTATGTCTTGTTTAAGCAAAAACATAAAGATGGATTTTATAATTGGTAATAAAAACAAGGGAAAATTTAAGAACATAATTAAAATGTTAAATGATTTGAAATTGACCGGTTTAAGGCCAGTGATTAATTTTATAACATATTGGGACAACGAAACTGAAGGGGAGGAATCATTTACGGCGGTGGAGTTCGTCTGTAGGAACGGAAATACATTTTACAAGACGTTGGATCAACGGCGACCTGAATCGGCAGAAAGTTCAGCAGGAGAAAGCATGGCAGATCGAAGGATTCCGCGTAAAAGGGTACCACCCAATCGCCTAGTAGTGGAAAATGATGAGGATACTGCCGGTAATTTGTCTATTTTAAGTTCTATGCATATTATCATACGATTAACAGCATATGTGTGTTGTAGGCCTATAATTAGCAAATGCATCGCTCACAAACTAAATCGGTCAATTAGTGATTGGCGAGGCAATTTAAAGTTTATTAACAAAAAATAAAAGTTTATTGTTTGAAATCAGGGAAATTTCTGACGGGCTTATCAACCCTCACACATTGGCAATAGCATATATATATATATATATATATTGCTGTTGTTATGCATGTGTTACTTCAGTGTAAAAATGATCTTTCAAACATCATTCTAATATGCTGATTTGATACTCAGTTATTACTTTTATAACGCTGACGTAATCTGTATGAGACAAATGTAGTTTTCGCTTTATAGTCTTGTAGTTTCTCATACGTGCTAAACACCGGTTGATTTTACACTCGTTTTCACATGTGGAAAAGTTTTTTATCACGTCGTTTAAATGGCTTTCACATACTGCTGATTTTATTATTAAAAAGTTATAACGTATGAATGCTTTTGCTCTTGTTTCTATGCTTTTGGTCTATGTTTGATTGTTATTGGCTCACCAAGACAGCGTCATAAC
Organism: Culter alburnus; assembly: GCA_028476615.1. NCBI lineage: Eukaryota > Metazoa > Chordata > Actinopteri > Cypriniformes > Xenocyprididae > Culter > Culter alburnus. The sequence goes on along the minus strand of JAOTNS010001653.1, from coordinate 4,524 downwards.
GCTGACGTAATCTGTATGAGACAAAATGTAGTTTTTGATACAATGTTTTTATTGGAAATAAATTCTGGTTTAATCAATGTTTTAATTGAGAAAAAATCTGGTTTAATCTGATTTAAATATTACTTATTTCACGTACTAATTTATACATTTTTTCACTTTGTAAAAAAGTTAAACATATTACTCTCCATTTAACTACATTATTTGCTTTGTTAAAAGTATGCATGATTACTCTGTAGTGATGTTCCTACATTGAGCCACCAGATGCCGCCAAAGTGTCAATTGATGCAATGATTCTGGTTTAATATGTTTTAATTGAGGAACGTACTGCTCTTTTTAACGCTTAATTTAGTGGTTTATTCACTAAATTCTGATTTATTGTTATTTATAATGTCTCAATATGAATCTTATTATTTGTGTAAATTCATAACAGGTTTTTTATATATATATATATATATATATTTAATAGGATCAATTGTTGAACAGGATGCATTCACTGCCATAAATCTCTGTAAGTGCATATTTTAATTAGTTTATTTATTTATTGTTATTTATTTATACAAATGAAATTTACCAATTGTTATTTGTTTAAAGTGACGGGAACCCCAGATGACGTACATATCTCAGACGCTGGTAATTATTCTTTGTTCTTGTAATAATAATATTATATAATGTTAATGTAAAATATTAATCATATTTATCTTTTATAGAAATTGCACTTCTAGTGACACAACCAGGGTTTATTGATCTGACGCAGGATTTTGAAGAACATGATCCTAGCACCAGTGATGCTGATAGGATAACAGACGCCCTGCCTACTTACGCAGCAGCGAGATCTCCAGCTGAACAAATCAGTACTGCTGAACTGGTAGACCTCACATCAGATTCAGACGATGAGTCTGAGCTGAGTGTTGATGTACCTCCCAGGAAACGGAAAAACATAGATGACTACACCACACCAAACTCCTCAGGTTAATCTAATAATGGTAAGACTATTTTTATAATTTTATAGAAATTTTTATAATTTTATAGAATTTTTTACGATATTCAACGCATTACCTTTGATATAGAAAGTAGGTTTTTTTTATTATTATTATTTATTATTTATATTTATACAGATAGAGGCATCAGCTGTGCTGAACAAATAATCGACCTCACATCAGATTCTGACATAGAGACATCTGACGTTTCCGTCGTTGAACCTCAGAGGAAGCGGAAAAACATAGGAGGGTCTAATTCACACCAAACTCCACAAGGTAAGACTATCTTATTTTCAGATTTACAGTTATCAACGTATTCCGCAGCATAACGACCATTAATGTGGAAAATCTGTTTTAATGTTTTCAAAATATTCTATACAGATAGACATCAGGAGCGCTGATGATATTTTAACATGGACGGAATCACAGGTCGTTGAATGGGATCGTTCGTCATGGACCAGTGATTGATACGACGAAGCTACTGTGAGAGCCAGGCAGACACCGTATCCTTTTTACATTGCTACGAAGAAAGAAGACGAAGAGGAAGAAGAAGTGCGGGAGACGGAGTGCAGAAATGATGAGCAGTATGATGTTCGGACTCTCTGTTTCGTGAAATCAATAAAAATTAGATGATGAGGCCATAGCGAGAACGTAACAGCACAACTACCATTAAATAGGCGTTTTGATGAACTTAATAACCGATTGGATGCCATTAATATCAGATTGGACGGTCACTTCAAAGAGAATCAAAACAGAATCGCCTCTGAATTTTTAGCGATTCATAACAAATTGGATTACCACTTTCAAATAAATTGTGACAGAATAGCGGCAGAGTTTTTTTTTATTTTATTTTTTTATTGCATATTATGGTTTCGCTTTTACCTAAAAAAATTTTAAATGGATGCTGAGAAATCTTTTCCACAGCTTAAGCATCCAACTGTCAACCAGACCAAACTCTCTCAGACTTGTTACATAGTATGCTTGAAATACAAAATGCAAATCCTCTTGTGAAAGAGGATTTGTAATCTTTCTCTTGTGTGAAAGATTACAACAATTGATAAATTTGTATCCAGATTTTGTAGAAACAACTTTTAATGATGTACCATTACAACAAACTTCTAATTTGGAACATTTGCAATCTTCTATTGACCAGATTCCTGATATTAATTTGTCCGAACGATTACAGAAATTATTAAACACATGCAACATACGATTAGCACAAGACGGCGGACTTTAAATGATAGTCACGGATCAACAGGTTTGCATCTACTGTCACGGCACAGCCTACAGTTCCGGTGCGAACGTCGACCAGCAATGCAACACCCCCTGATCCCCCTACAGGTACGTCACGACTAACACAGTCAGACATTGATACTTTGATTCGTGAGGGCGGGGAAGTAAATGGTTACCGTATATTACCGAGACCCCGTTTCAATAGCGTACAATTGCGAAGAGAGAGAGATTATCTGAGAGATCTGAGAGAGATTAACTCTACAGATTTGGCATCGTACCACATTTTTTTACAGGATGCTTTTAGTGAAATAGTGGAATTTGCTAGAGACATTGGCGGTGATGCCAGCGTAATCAATATGACCCTTACGGGGGGTTCTCTGTCATCACCCGTTCAAACCATTTTATCAGATCGGAATAATTATGACATCAGTCTATTTACCGATCAAATTGAGAGGGTTTTACAAAGTAATGAACAGATATTGACGGACGATGCGCTCGCGGTCAAAGTTGACATAGCCATGAACAGACGAGGAGGTGGTCGGCGTCGTAAACTCACAGATTTAGCACTTGATCAGGTGATCAAACGCAAAAAGATGTCGTTATTTTGCCCCACGAATATATCAAATAAATTATGTTTCTCTATTTGCCTTGCGCATTTCCTCAATCCGCAATCGCCCGAGAATGAGTTAGAAAGACTGGCCGCGTCCATCCACAATGACGCAGGCTTCTCAATTCAAGACAAAATTGGTTTGGGTGATTTAAATGAATTTGAAAGTCTCTTAGACATTAAAATCGTTGTTTTTTACAGGATGAATGCCGGTGTGTTAGAAACGTACAAACATCACAATGAACCTCACCCTAAAACGGTATATCTCTATTTGTACGATGACCATTACTATAGGATTCTGAATTTGACCGCATTTATCGGCGTTGACTATGTATGCGATTTTTGTTTCAAAGGCTACTCAAACCCTAGAAACCATCAATGCAAGCACGTCTGCAACGTATGTTTTGACGCTGATTGTTACAAACATCCTGAAAGAATCATGCATTGCCCCGATTGTTTGCGATTTTGTAAGTCGAGTTACTGTTACAACGCCCATAAAAAAACATCCCGTATGGGAAAAAGCACCGTGCGACGCTATAACATATTGCCGACTGTGTAACAAATGATACAATGTCATAGGTCAAGGTAAGAGAGCACACCACAAATGTAGTCCCAACCGTTGCTGCCATTGTGGTGAAGATCTGCACGATCATGGGCTACACCGATGCTTATACAACCCATAGCGCCCAAAGAACCTAACAAGAATTACATTTTCTATGATTTTGAAAAACACAATATCAAAATGGGAGGCATATAGCCAATTTTGTTGTGCGATCACTTTGAAGGAGAAAAATTTGTGGCGGAAGGCCCAGCTGTATAGCACAGTTAATTACGCACTTTAGACAGCCGCGATACAAAGGATACTGCTTCATAGCTCATTGCGAGGCCAGATTGATTCGTTCTAATTCTGGAGTATTTTTGCAATGCAGGGATTGCGTTAGAGTCATAATGCAGGGATGTAAATTAATTCATGTACGACGATGCTTTGCGCAGCGGTACATCGACAGCTACTCATTCATACCGATGGCTCTGTCTAAGTGCCCGCGGCGCTAAAACTTAACGACTACGGAAAAAGGATATTTTTTTACTTTCATACGGTGGAAAATGAGAAGTATATAAGGACAGTGCTTCCCAAACCTGTCCTAGAGGACCCCAGCCTGCACATTTTGTATGTCTCCCTATTTCTGACATACCCATTTCAGGTCTTGCAGTTTTTACTAATGAGTTCATGAGTTGAATCAGGTGTGATAGATGAGGGAGACATACAAATGTGCAGGGCTGGGGGTCCTTCAGGACAGGTTTGGGAACCACTGAATAGGACATTACCCGATAAAAAGTTTTACAATTACGAAAACATGTCTGATAATGACCATGTAAAGTTGATGCGTGGTACAGCAGCATTTCGGGAAAATTGTTAACTTCAGGAAAGAGCTGTGTAAATACGGCGTGAACGACGTTGTCTTGCTACGTGAAGCATGCATGAAATACAGAGAGGCGTTCATAGAATGCACTGAAATCGATCCATTCAGCTTTAACTAAACTCTAGCTTCAGCTGTATGGGCGTCTTCAAAACGCATTATCTCGAAAGAAGCACGCTGGCTCTGACACACAATAATGCGTACGTCCGACAGAGTAAGACCTACTCGAACGCTTCGATCGAATGGCTCGAGTATGTAAAAAAGACGGAGTATGTGGATTTCATCATTG
>JAOTNS010001652.1:0-71048 GCA_028476615.1 Culter alburnus | reverse complement strand
TTCAAGACAATCAGCAACCCTTTTAAAGCAAACAGAGGATACACACAGGAGAGACGCCAAACACATGCGACAGTGTGGGACGAGTTCTCAACCAAACAACGTCTTGAGCGTTCACATGAGAGTTCTACGGAGAGGAGAAGCCACACGCATGCAATCAATGTTGACAAATGCATTCTAGGGTCATCAGAATGAAGAGACACTGAGAGTTCATACAAAGGAGATAGCCAATTCAGGCTCTTTGTGTGGAAAGATAATTTTTCCACGTATAGTTTCATGCACATGAGAAAAGACACCACTCGGTGTGGAGAGTACAGTGCTTGGTGTGAGAAAACTTTTACAAAAGCAAACATGTAAAACGGCACCAGAGAATTCACACTGGAGAAAAAACCTTTACAAGTGTCACAGTGACAAGAGATTCAGTATTCATCATCTCTGAAAACACATGGATGAAAGGATCCACAATGGAGAAAAACCTTACAAGTGTTCACAGGTGACAGAGATTTAGTCGGTCACTCATCTCTGAAAAACACATGAGATGATCCAACAGCGAGAGATAGATGAACAAGTGTGAATCAGTGAGGAAAGAGTTTCACTATTAAAATGTGTCACCTAAGAACACATGAAGATCCATGCAGTGGAGAAACCACATCACCACAGTCTGAAAGAAGTAGTTCATTTTTATGTGATGAACAAAAAACTATTCTGTGTAACTAGCTTTGCTTCGAACAGGGGCAGCCTGCAGCTGAATTTTTGTGATCAGGAGCCCCAGGTATACTTCGGCCGTCTCGTTTGTGAATTTGACATTCACAATTTCGTCATGGCAGGCTCGTGGCCAGCCGCAAACCCGGCCGCAGGCAACCCAAATTTCGAGACTGCGCAGATGGTGCACATGCACAAGCAAGACGGAGAGTCCACTAGGTGGCAATACACACAGTACTGAGCACAATGTGCAGTCGTCAAAGAAGAGTGTAAATAGCGATTCAAAAACAAGACGAATAAACTCGATGCATGCTTTCCCCGCATGCTTTCCCATCATTTTTTAATTCCTTGTTCTCTTGGGTATCTTCTGAACTATGTTGCAATGGTGGATGAACTATTTTTTTTCGATCATGCCCAGCGAATGTCCCTAGATGAATGATGTCTGGTAATACTATTAGAAAATGTCCCTTCGTGGGGGAAAGACGACGCTTACGTAGAGTGAAGTGAGGGAATCCTCTGATTTTCTGTTCGGAAGCACTATTGTATCACCAGAGAGAACGTGAAGTCAGAGGCGGGCGACGCCGGACCTGGAACCTATAAACATGCCAGAAACAAAGAACGCTCGGCTGCTGTGTCTTCAGTCAAAGCGCTATTGTATCTTGTCTGTCTTATTACTGTTGTTTGTCATCCGCAGAAAGTGATTTCTTAGTTCTGAGGACAAAGAGTGAGTTATACAAGTGAAATAAGACACATAAAAAGACATACACATATAAAGAAAATGACGGAGAAAAGCCAGCGTTCAATAAGGTGCACTCCTTGCACGCGATCATCGGTTGTGAGGGAGAGAACCGAGATGGGTGTGAAGTGCCGGGGAGTTGAGCACGCACAGGCAGCTCTTGAGGGGCTGTCTGTGTGCACGTGAGCGGCCTCACTATCAGGGCGCTGCGCTTCACGCACGGAGCTCTGTGAGGAGGGCGACGCGGCGAGTGTCACGGGTTCTGTGTCCCGCTGCTGCGAGGCACAGAGAAGGCTGCAATAGTGGGGTTCACAAATGGATCTAAGCCAGAGGGGGGAGAGACGGGCTTTGGCCTTATCGCTCACGTACATGCTAGATCTAGTGTATCTCTTGGTGGTGGAAGCACGCGCTGCGGTTTCTTCCCCTCAAAGGGAGCACGGCACTGAATTTATCTTCTCCGAGGAGGTTGATGTTGAAGGTGTCTGAGGGGGTGGCGATGAGGGACCGTCATCATAATCTCTCAGACCAATGAGGAGCTATGGAGGTATGACCGGGCAGTAGAGAAACTAATATAAGTGGCCATCGGAGGAGAGCGTTCCTCAATGAAAGCAAAGTTGGATGAAAGCTTCCTCCAAGCTAGGTCACTAACCCAAGCGCGGGGAATGCCGTCTTTCCGACCTCCACACGAAGGGTGTAGCGGTCGTGGAATAGACCTGGCAGCTACGTGTTTCAGCCCACCGACTCTTGTACAGCAATATTACTGGGGCGGAAGACACACGTAGGGGCGATTGCCTCGGGTTTTGACAGGACGCTTGCGAGCTACTCTCGCCCAGAGTCTGCATCGTTCCCTGAAATCCCACGTGCCCACAAACCCTTAAGCAACATCAAAATTTGGTGGGCAAGGCTATTCGGCAGCGGGTCAGGCTGCGGCATGGCGCAAATATTGTCAAACTGCAGGCATCCAAGTGATAGCTGGGGGAGATTGACAAAGTGGGGAGGTAACCTTTGATACATTCAGGAGTTGAGGAGGCCACAGATTTAGCTTCAGTGCCACCACGGCGACGGCCAGTTCAGTAGGCGCTCTATGCAGCCTGGGGCCACGGAGAGACATCTGTGGCTCCAACCTCGCTGATATTAAGGAGAAGAAGACAACAACATATCCTTATGGATGCGACGCTTTCCTCTGAGGGTCTGTTCCGGGTGACGCAGTTAATTACTGTCGTTCGACAGGGTCGAGGGAGGCGACAAAAAGCAGAAGCGGCGTTCCAGGAGGTTCCTCCCCCGAAATCTCATCCCACCTGAGGATGATGGGCGGGGGGGCAGCTCAGCCGACAGCGGAGCCTCGGGACAGGTCCCAGCAAAAGGTAGTGTGGCCGCCCGTGCTCCCAAGCGGAAAAAGCTTGGGGACCGGAGCGAGATGCTGCACAACCGAAGCCCTTCCGGGGGCTAGGGCGGATCTGAGGACCGTCACATTCCAGTAAGGCTTCCCAAAAGAAAGTCCTGACGATCAGGGGCCAGGGCTTTGAGGGCAAGTCCCTTCCGAAGGGGCGACGATTAATTTTATCGTTCCCATAGGTGCCCTCAGGGGCGGTTCTGCCAACCCTGCACCCAGTGTGCGACACGGGCGCAGCAGTTCCCAAGATCCTCTCGAGGAGGACGGCCAGCACGTGATTCGGTTTATCTGCCGGTTGCGACGCGGTCAGATAAAACGAGCCAAAAGTGCTCAAAAAAAAACACAGAGGACAGTCTCTGAGAGGCTGGTTCCTTAGTAGAATTTTTGGGGCAAAAAAAATGGAAACTTCTTCGATATTTCGAAATGGGTGATGTCATTGGTGGAACAGGGCCTAAAGAATTCAGTTCGGTTCTCGTCCCGCCAAGGTTCAGGGAGGATTCCACAGTGGTAGCTCCAGAGCAGGTCTATGGTATGGAACAAGATGGTTACGACGCTTTTGCAAAAAGGGGCTATAGAACGGGTTCCTTCCCAGCAAAATGTCGGGCTTTTACAGCCGCTACTTCATTGTTCCAAAAAGGAGGAGGGTTGCGTCGTCTTAGATCTAAGTATACTAAACGATCTGTAAGAGGTTGGTTTAAAAGTTCAAGATGCTTACACTCAGACAGATTATTCCACAGAATCAGATACGAGAACTGGTTGTGGCGATAGATCTGACGGACGCTATTTTTCACATATCCAACATCCTTCTCACAGAAAGGTTCCTCAGGTTTGCTTGCGGGGGGAAAGCTACCAATACAAGGTCTTCCCTTCGGCTCATCATTATCACCCGCAAGTTCGAAGGGAGTGGAGCAGCCTTGGCTCCTCTGAGACTCCAGGGCATCCGCGTGCTGAACTATATCGAGATGGTTGATTTTAGCTCAACCAGAAGAACGGCTGGAAGTAAACATCGAGAGGTTGTGCTGTCGCCACAGGAGGACAGCTTGGGCTGAGGCTTCAATGCCAGAAAGTGTGCTGGGTCCGTAAGTTCAGTTTGCCAATATCTTGGGGTTAATATGGGAATGAGATACGATGCGGGCGCAATTGTACCCGCTCGTGTGACGTAACATGATCGGCGGGCGTGAATGGTGTGACAAGTTAGCCGGTCACTCATGAAAAAAAACCAGTTTCAGAGACTGTTGGGTCTGATGGCAGCTGCGTCCAACGGTGTTACTTTTGCCTCTGCACATGAGCCCTTAACAGTGGTGGTCAGGACCAAGGGTTTTCCACGAGGGGAAATCTTTTCGCATGTACAAAGTCACGCGGCGAGGAGGCCTCGTGCTCTGGTAATGTGGAAAGGAAAAAAAAGCCTCTCGTTTCTGTCCCAGGGACCCGTGTTGGAATTCCATGTCGCGAGTAATGCTTACGAACAGCTGCGGCCCTCACGGGGCTGTGGAGCGATCATGAGTGGTCGCTCAGCTCCAGTCTTGGGAGGTACATCAGCTCTATTATAAACACATAAATCGGCTAGAGATGTGGCAGGGTTTCAGGCTCTGAAGCACTTCCTCCCCGACCAGGGAGGCCAGCATGTGTTGATTCAGACAAGAAAAATACGGTGGTCTCCTAAATAACATACCAAGGGGGATTGCGGGTCTCGCTCTTAGCCACTATGCAGTAGTCAGTCGCATCCTCCTGTGGCCCACCGGGGGGAAATTACTCTCCACTGAGGGCAGGTATATCAGGGGTTATTGAATATGGGGGCGGACGCTCTGTAGAGGCACCAGAGCGCTGAGTCAGGGGGAAGGGAAGCTTTCACTCCGAGTAGTGGAGCTTATATGGAAAACATTCGGCGAAGCGGAAGTTGATTCTTTGCCACAGAGGGAGGTCAACTCATGAACTCTTGGTACTCTTTGAGGCACCCAGCTCCTTGGGGTTGGATGCCATGATACAGACGTGGCCGAGGCGACGTTCTGTGAATGCTTTTTCCCAGTCTCTCTGCTCCCGGAGAAGTTATGGACAAAGTCGTCAGAAGGGGTAGCCCTGTTATTGGTGGCTCCTTTCGGCCAACGAAGGAATATGGTTGGGGTGGACCTAGTACGCTTCTGCACGGCTATCCTCTGGAGCTTCAGTCCGACAGGATCCATGCCAAGCGGGGCGGCAGATTTTCATCCCCGTCCAGAAATGTGGAAAAACGTGGGCATGGCCCATGAGGGGGGGGCAAGGCTCATAGAATTGGTCTCCAACCGAGGTTGTGGAGACCATCCTCGTCCAGAGCTCGTCATGAGGAAGATTTATATGTATAAGTGGAAGGTGTTCTCTACATGGTGTAGTCATCTTAAGGTGGACACGTCCATCTTCTATCAGCTGTGTATCATTCCTTCAAGGAAAGCTTTCAGAAGGCTGAAACTCATTCCACACTAAAAGTGTAGTGGCTGCTATTTAAGCTTATCACATTCCTATGGGGGTGTCTCGGTAGTCGAGGACCCCTTAATTGTTCGCTTCCTCCGTGGTGCACTGAGGTTGAGGCCTTCAGTGCGCCCAAAAATTCCGACCTGGGACTTAGCCATGGTTTACAAGGCTGGCTAGGCGCCCTTGAACCTTTGGAAGATGTGTCAGAAAGATGCTCACATAAAAGACGGTTTTTATTGGCCATCGTCATCCTGAAAAGGATAGGTGACCTTCAAGCTCTTCGGTTCTACCATCATGTTTAGAGTTGCACCAGGCATGGTTAAGGCCTTTCTACATACAGGCTGGTTTACATACCTAAGGTCCCACGAGGGTCCCAGGTCCTATGTTCTGGAGGCTTTTTATCCCCCTCCGCAAATCGGATCAGGGAAAAACTTAATTGCTGTGCCCTGTGAGGGCGTGGATGCATATGTCCACAGATCTGCCCTTGGAGGAACTCAAGCTCAGCTGTCGTATGTTAGGGTCCCGGGTTGAGGGGGGCCAGCGTCCAAGCAAAGGATGAGTAAGTGGGTTGTTGAGGCCATCACTCGGTTTATAAAGCCCTAGGGCAACCCGTGTCCCTTGGATGTCAGGGCACACTCAACTCGAGTATTGGCGCTTCAAGAGCTCACTTGTCAGGAGTTTCCTTGGCGGATATTTGTGGCGCTGGGATGGTCATCCCGCACACCTTCACAGATTTTATAATCTTAATGTGAATAGTACTCGGGGCTTTGGTGTTACAAGATAGCAGCCAGGCACTCGGAGGCACGGCGTAGTGGGGACAGCGTTCCCATCACGTCACTGACGTAGCGTCGATAGTCCCACGAAAGGGAACGTCTTGGGTTACGAGTGTAACCCGTGTTCCCTGAGTAAGGGAACGAGACGCACGTCACGTTGCCGTACCTCCAGCATGCCTGGAGCGCTTACTTCGACATACAGAAGCTAGCGTTCTTTGTTTCTGGGCATGCTTTATAGGTTCCGGTCCGCGACGTCGCCCGCTCTGACGTCAGTTCTCTCATTGGTTGGATACAATAGTGCTTCACGAACACAAAATGCAGAGGATTCCCATCACGTCACTGACGAGTGTCTCGTTCCCTTACTCAGGGAACAAGGGTTACACTCGTAACCCAAGACGTTTTATTGTGCATGTGTCAAACTCGGTGATCCACGTGCATCCGTGGTTTAGTATACTTTGAAAGATTCACGGACACGACTGCACACGAGGGTATACCGGGCTTGATGGGGCGCTGTCTTTCCATGCTCACGGGCAAAGAATTATCTTTGAAAGGCTTGCACACTCAACTGTGCGCGAGATGGAGCAGAACGTGGGAAATGACATATACCCGGGCCTTAACCACTCCTAATTGTAGTGGACTGGAGCTGACGGCTCACTTTGGGAAAAATACCCCCCTGTAATATATAATGATTATTAATCAATTTATGGGTGGAATATGAATATAATAATTCATAAGGTTTTATGAATTATTATGCGCATATTGACCCAAGGGGGAATTAAACATATATGTGAATCAATTACAACGAATTATAATTAATAACATATATGATTAGTTCAGGTTCAATAATTATTTAGAGAAACTACCAGCTTGTCCAGCAAACCGTTGCTTCTCATAGAATATTTGAACGGAGTTATTCTCTGGCCATGAGAATAAATTCCTATTATAGCATCAAAGCATAAAACGATTGAAAAACGTTAAAGTGACTTGGTCTTCAGTTGAAAGAACAAACAGAACAATCGAGCGTGAATAACGTTTTTAATATATACGTCTAAATATATATACAAGAATATACACACATATGTACAATAGGAAGTAGAGAAGGAAAGAGAGAAGGCAAGTAGCAAAACTTACAAAACAGTCCTTGGAGCCAGCATGGAAATCAGTTTCATCATCTAAGATTGAGAAACGGCAGTATACTTGCATTGGTTTAGCGTGTCGAATTTCAGTTTTAGCGCTGGTGCAGTTCGGCGGGAAGGTTTGAACTGAGGACTTGAAAGTTAGTTTTGCTGGAAGATGGTGGTCCGAAGATGAGCGTGATGGCAGCGCGGTCGCTGTGACGTCTGGGAAAGACATGCGTGAGTGGGCAAAGGATGATTCAGGGCCGTCGGGAGAACACACGGAAGAATCCTGGTGTTCCTTTTTATGACAGATAGGCCGACACACCTCCTTGGTGGAATAGCCAATGACATTGATGCAAAGTTGGCGGGCAAGCTCTTTCTTTGTTTGGTCTCCTAGCTGAATTGCATACTTTATGACTATCAGATCGGATTTCGAGATGGCGTACTTTCTTCACATATCATTAACACTAGAAAATGCATTTGTCAGCTATGTGACATATCTCAGTGAATAGCTCGAGTCCAGAGCTTTACGAAAAGATCAAACTCGATAGATCAGAAAGGCATATAAAAGAAGTTATGGTTTACAGACAAAATTCCATCATTAAAATGCACACTAGCACAAATACACTCATTTAAACTAGGAACATGCATACGCTCAGAATACATGATGGTATATTTTGGCATAGTTGTATTTTACATATACAGTCACAAATGTATGTTTGTGTGTTTCTGTATGTCTGTGTGTGTGTGGCGTGTGTTGGAATGTGATCTGGTCCGTAGTCCACATGAGGGAGCCTCTGATGTCCCAAGAGCTGGAAGTGGACATCTCTGTTTAGCTTCGGCCAGGCCGCAATGTTGTCAAGTGGGCTCATCTTTGCAGACCGGTCGGAGCCGAGATGAGCTTTTACAACCCAGTCCAGCATGCTAAAAGCGTTCTTAACATTCCAAAGTTTATTGATTATCCTGATACGTGTGCATATGCTACAGGCCTGATCAAGGTTTATTATATTATGTTATTAGTAATCAATAATGTTACTCCTAGATGACCAATAGCTTTGCTATTGCCTGATTCATGATAATAATCTGTACAATATTGTGACCTGAGCACATATCGTTTGCTAAGCTAACATCGGTCTCGGCCCTATTCTCCACTGCTTCTCATCACACAACAGCTCAATGTGTCTCTTTTGACCATTATTCTTTCTAATCCTGGCCTATCCCTGCTCTCTTGGACCCATAGCAGGCTAATTGTATGGCTGTGGTTTGTGATACGAGTATAAATATTTACATTTCCTCAGCGTCCGAACTGTCATTGCGATCCATTGTTTCCTATTGTTTATATTGATCGCGCTCCCTTGAGAAACGTCACTTCTGATTTGGCATTTTTCAGATGCAGAAGTAAAATTCTCTCACAAAAAAACGACTCCAGAAGCCTCTGTAGCGTATTTATACGTGTTTTTTCAAGAAAATCTATTTAATACATTATTTTACTATACATTGAATCACTGAAGCTCTCACCTGCAATATGCCCTTTAAGTGCAGCAGAAATATTTTTGTAACCTTGGCCAGATCTGTGCCTTGCCACAATTCTGTCTCTGAGCTCTTCAGGCAGTTCCTTTGACCTCATGATTCTCATTTGCTCTGACATGCACTGTGAGCTATAAGGTTATATAGACAGGTGTGTGGCTTTCCTAATCAAGTCCAATCAGTATAATCAAACACAGCTGGACTCAAATGAAGGTGTAGAACCATCTCAAGGATGATCAGAAGAAATGGACAGCACCTGAGTTAAATATAGGAGTGTCACAGAAAAGGGTCTGAATACTTAGGACCATGTGATATTTCAGTTTTTCTTTTTTAATCAATCTACAAAAATGTCAACAATTCTGTGTTTTTCTGTCAATATGGGGTGCTGTGTGTACATTAATGAGGAAAAAAATGAACTTAAAGGATTTTAGCAAATGTCTGCAATATAAAAAAAGAGTGAAAAATTTAAGGGGGTCTGAATACTTTCCGTACCCACGGTATATAAAATATAATATATAAAATATCTGGATTATGCAGGCCACCAGCAGCTAGGAATTAAGTCCTACCATGATGTACAGGGTACTACAGACCATATTTTATTCCTTTAGCCCTTAGTTTCCTGTGGACTATCAAGCAGTTTGCATTGGGAAGATACCTCTGCTGGAAAGTCCGGAAAGATACTGATATGACTCCCATCAAAAGAGAGCGGGATTTGGTTACGGGCAAGCCGCAGTATCTGTCTTAACAGTATCATGATGTATCCTGGCAATCATAACTCGCGGTCCGTTGTTCACGATGCTTCCAATGCGGTGAGCTCTGTCAACCTTTGTCACATGGAAAATGAGCTTCTCCCAATAGTGAAGGCAATAGGCCAGAGACAAATTGTGTGGGGTTGCCTTTCTTGATGTTCTCAGAAAAACCAGCTATCTTGATAATTTGTCAATGATATCTGGCCTCTAAATCCGTTACCTTGGACTTCAGAGGCACATTCTTTTTTGATAAACTTGCTAGAGTGCCTTCCACCATGTCGGCTGACAAGGACGAGCCTTTTTTGACAGTCTTTTAAGATTTATTCATCATCAGCATGTTAATTATGTTGAGTGATCAAATTTAGCAAGAGCAACGAAGTTTTAAATGATTCATTTCAACAAGTGTGACGGAGCTAATTGAAAACACATCCTACTCCATGTGCTGCTCTCTAGCGCTCTTTGGTATCGGGGGTATTTTTACGAGTATGTGTACAAGTATATGAGCTTGGTATCGGCCCAATACTGATACTGGTATTGGTGCATCCCTACTGAAAACCCCTGATTTAGATCATGTTGAGGTTTTATGTGTAATCATGGGAGCTGATTAATGTTTATGTTATTGTTTATGGTCATGATGCCACCAGCTGGCAGCAATAAGTGTGCACATATTCAAGCATTTAAAAAGTCCATTTAAAAACTGACAACTGACTACAGGTCGGTTCCATAGCAGATTTCAAGCAATTAAGAGCTTAGAGAGTTACATGTAATGTACTGGTGTATTGAGTATAAGATCTATAGACGGGATGGGCAACTCTGGTTCTGGAGGGACACTATTCTGAAGAGTTTAGCTCCATCCTGGATCAAATACACCTGCAAAATTTAACCCAACCCCAATATTTAACCCTTATTCTTGAGTACTGCTTGAAAATTACAGGCACATGTATTTAAATAGAGATAAAACTTATATCAGCAGGTCCTCCAGGACCAAAGCTGCCCATCCCTGATCCATAGGGTAGGGTATAGATCAGGGGTGTCCAACCCTGCTCCTGGAGAGTAACCGTCTTGCAGACTTCAGTACCAACCCTGCTCCAACACACCTGCTGTAATTATCAAGGAACCCTGAAAATCCTGATTAGCTGGTTCAGGTGTGTTTGATTGGAGTTGGAACTGAAATCTGCAGGATGGTAGCTCTCCAGGAGCAGGGTTGGACACCCCTGCTATAGATCATACATGTTGTTGGTTTTGATGCTTTAAATGTCTAAATTGTTTTGTCTTTTCGTTCTAGATCGAAAAGCACTGAGAGAGGCTAGCCATGAACTTAATGAAAGGGAAGAAGAGAAAGAACATAATGATAAACATGATTTCATGACTGGGGAAAGGTCGACGCTGGCTAAAAAGACTTCCTCACGAAAAAGAGTTCAAAAGACAGGAACTGAAAGTTCACCTGCCAACAGTGTGAAAGAGTTTTGATCAACATAGAAACCTTCAAGTCCACATGAGAATTCACACTAGAGAGAAAACTTTTTTCTTGCCGGCAATGTGGAAAGAGTTTCAATCAAAAGGAAACCTTAAAGTCCACATGAGAACTCACACTGCAGAAAAACCTTACACCTGCCAACTGTGTGGAAAAGTTTCATTCAAAAAGTAACCCTTATAACCCACATGAGAATTCACACTGTAGAGACCCCATTCGCCTGCGTACAGTGTGGAAAGAGTTTCAGTGAAAAAGGAAAACTTGAAATCCACTTGAGAATTCACAATGAAGAAAAAAAGCCTTACACCTGTCAAGAGTGTGGAAAGAGTTTCACACAAAAAGGAAAGCCTTATAGTCCACATGAGAATTCACACTGGAGAAAAGCCTCATACCTGTCAAGAGTGTGGAAAGTGTTTCCGTTATAAAGGAAACCTTAAAGTCCACATATAACTCACACTGGAGAGAGCCATTCACCTGCCAACAGTGTGGAAAGAGTTTCAGTGAAAAAGGAAAACTTGAAATCCACACAAGATCTCACACTGGAGAAAAGCCTTACACCTGCCACGAAAGAGTTTCAGAGAGAAAGGAAACCTTACAGCCACACAGAGAATTCACATGGAGAAAGCGTCATACATGTCAAGAGTGTGGAAAGGGTTTCAGACAAAAAGAAAAAACTTGAAATCCACATGAGAATTCACACTGGAGAAAGCCTTACCTGTCAAGAGTGTGGAAAGGGTTCAGTCATAAGGAAACTTTGTAGTCCACATGAGAATCACACTGGAGAGAGCCCATTCGCCTGCCAACAGTGTGGAAGAGTTTCAATGTAAAAGGAAGCCTTGAAAGACACATGGAATTCACATGGAGAAAAGCCTTACACCTGCCCTCTGTGCGGGATGGCTTTACACGGGAACAAATCCTAGGGAACACATATTCACACTGGAGAGAAGCTTTTACATGTGATCAGCGTGGAAAGAGTTTCACACATAAATCGTCACTTTATTGTCACATGAAAATTCACACTGGAGAGAAGCCATTCATGTGTGATCAGTGTGGAAAGTGTTTCAGATTAATGGCTACCTTAAGGAGCATATGAGGATTCACTCGAAAGAGAGCTGTTTACGTGTCACTCTGGAAAGAGCAGAGGTGTAAAGAGTACCTGAAAACATGCTTGAATTAAAGTACAGATATCTTATCTTCCTCATCTCCCAAATCAAACACCTGTGATTCACAACTAACTGCTAATGCGCTTGCATTCATGTAAAGTAGCCTTGTTGCAAGTTTGGTGAGTAAAGGCAAACATACAAGACATAGTACCTACAAGCCTTCTTTATAGCAGAAACTGCTGCAGAAATATTAGGTGCCATGCAAAATGTAATGCAAGTATTGGAGTAAAACATACATTTACTTGTTTATTGTGTCAAGTAAAGAGTAAAAGTTGCTAATATCTTAATACAAAGTAGCCAAAAGATACTTAAGTACAGTAACTAACTGCATTTACTCAATACTTTACACCACTGGGAAATAGTTCCGCAGACAGTCTCCGTAAATGGCAGATTTAAAGAAATTACCATGTTTGGCAAATAATAAATAAATTGCGGACGGCTACAAACACATTACCAATCATGTAGGCTTTAAACATAAAGCTTATGTTTAAATGTTTTTTCCATTGCGTGAGCAACGTAATATATAAATCAAAAGTATTAGTTCATACAGGGTTCCCACGGGTCATGGAATTTTAAAATTTTATTCACACATTGAAAGTCAGGAAAATTTTATATTTTTTGTCCAGTCATGGAATATCAGGATTTTTGTTTGTTGCTTAAATTTTGTTTCCATTATCAAATGTATTCTATACCTTATTTTTGTTTTTTGTCACGTTGTTTCACGCGTTTGTATTGTAGTGGTTAGGCATTTTCAGCGCCATTTTATTTCCTTGAGCTCGTCGGCACTCACTTAATCAATGCAGTCACCTGTACCACCTGTAACTAAGCAAACTTTCAATTCTGATGGACACAATAAGGTCTCTTAAGGATGGATATGTTTTGCTTTTTGATGAAAGCTTGAATCGGAAGACCCCAACAAAGCAAATGGGCATTCATTTAAGATTTTAGGACAATGATGCTGTCGTTACACGCTACTTCACTTCTGGATTCATGGGCCGCAGCAGAGGATATGGTGGAGGTCTTCCACAAGTCAACAGAGGGTTGAATTACAAAGGTCTTGTACAGCTTTCAATGGATGGACCTAATATTAATTTTAAATTCCAAGCCCTTATACAAAACTGAACTTGGACGAGATGTCAATCTGTGTTACTAATTGTGGGTAGCTGTGGCCTACATATTTTGCATGGGGTATTTGAAAGGGTGCAGATGCCTCAAATTGGAATGTAGACCAGTTCTTAAGTAATGCTTATTGGCTACTGAAAGATTCCCCTGCCTGAAGAGAGGATTGTGCTAAAGCTGTCGCACAAACATCTCCTCTTATGCCACTAAAATTCTGTAAAACAAGATAGGTAGAGAATGTCCCAGTTACAGAGGGAATGATCAATATATTGACAAACTTGAAGAAATATGTGGATGCAGTAGAGACAGGCAAATTCCCTAACCCTGGAACTAAATCCTATACTACTGTCAAAGAAAGGTGCAGAGACCCACTGTTGCCTGCAAAGGTTGCACCTTTCTTGAATCTATATCAAACAGACTTTGCTAATGTTATCAGGTCAGTTATGGATCATTTTATCAAGCCTGATATGACACAGGTCAGGTAGATACCCTAATTTATAAAAAGGCAAGAGAAAAGGTGTACGAAACACTGTTGAATGTTGTGTCTCTCCTCCTAAAGCTCTTGCATGGAAATGCAACTGTGGAGCGTGGTTTTTCAGTCAATAAACAAAGGTTGAAAACATGAAGGAAAGTGTGTGATCATTTGAGGTCAGTTGGGGAATTGATAACTTTGTGGTAAATAAGGCCTTCAGTCTGTATCCTTGTCAAGACAATACATCTTTCATCTTGAGGAACAGAAAAGACTTAAAGGAGCAGAAAAACTAAACATGAAAAGGAAAACTCTCTCTGATGAGATTGATGAGCTGAAGAAAAAGAGAGCACGCCTCCAGGAGGATGCCTCAGCTATGGAGCAATCTGCTGATGACCTTGCATTAAAAGGCAGAAAGTGTAGGCAATCTTACATTGATTGCTCAGTCAACAGTCTAACACGGTCTGCAAAAACTAAATGTGAAGAATGAACTTGATCACAAACAGAAAATCCTTGTGTTTAACCCCTGAAAACAATTAATCTCTGTAGAAATAGTTCAGAAAAATATCAGTCCATTTAACAAATAAAAGAAAACAAAAAGTAGCGTGAATGTGTTTAAGTTAGTTTTGTAATAAAACAACTGTGAATAAGTAAATAAAGTGGCTGTTTTTTTGTCTGCTCAGTGCTCCATTCATTATAGGTCATAGAAATTCAGCTTTTTAGTTTGTGAAAGTCAATGAAAAGTCAGGGAATTTGACATTTGGCTTAGAGTGGGAACCCTGTTTACATAAATATAAAGTAATGAATTTAATAAAACATTTAAACATGACATCTATGAAATATAGTGTATACAGAGAAAATCACAATGCTGACAAGACATGTTCAGTAACAACTTTTGGATTTAAAATAAAAATAAGTAAATGTTGTTTGTGATAAACAGCCACAGATCAGTTGCGCACTGCAAACCTGGCATCTGTGAAAGCACAATGGCACGTGCTGCTCCTGCATCATACTGCAAAGGCATGACGATGGTGCGTCTCCACTCTCCTCTGCTGGCCTTCCTGTGTTGTTAACCAATGTTTCATTTTGACAAAAATAATATCCAAAGCTTAAAACCTAAAGAATTACCTATGTGCAGACGCGTTGCAATAGGGCAGGCAATTGCCTGGGACCCCACATTTTGAGGGAGCAACCCCAAGGGCTGATCTTTTAAACAGTAAGAAATGTTAATATAAACATCCAGCAACATCTCTGCATCCTCCGTAGTTGCAGCTGTCCTCTCACGTTACACTTGTTATGTTTCTGCCACCTCGCCTCAGCCGCCTTTTTCAAACTGGCATAGAGCCAGTAGAAAATGCATGAATTGATTTAACATGAAGATGATTATCTATCTGGCATAGCCGCTTGCTCTAACATTAACTTAGATAATGTTCGCTATTAGGCGCATATTCAAGGGCAAATTCCAAACGGCATTTTTAAGCCATTGAAGGGCACTTTGAGAAAAGGACGCCATTAGTGTTTCAAACGAAAGTGAACAACTGAATCCCTTTACTAAGGGCCTATTAGTGAAGGGTACATGCAATGGACACTGAGAGGAAGTAGTCTTATCATTTATGGTCATGTGACCCAGCGAATACTAGTGATTCATTTTTAAACTTAGATGACGGGAGAGTTGGGGTGTGACAGTATGGGATTTTTTCAGACTGTTTGTATTTTTGAAAGCCTCTGACAACAACAGGGCTGGCACAGTGTTTGACCAGTTTGTTCAAGCCACAGCTAGGTATGGGTTTCCATCTCGAGTTAGATGTGACCACGGAGAAGAAAACAATACAGTTTGTTTGTTTATGAACATCTATCGTGGATCTGAGAGAGGAAGTGCCATCCGTGGTAGAAGGAGATCTTTGGTGGGGCATGACTAATGTGTACCACCAGCTTTTCTCCTTTCTCGAGAGTGATGGAGTCATTAAGTGTTCATCATCTTTATGTGTCGAGACACTTATCTTGGATCATCTAGTCAAGTGTGACAGTCACTGATTCATCATGAGCTCAAAGCATTATGGGTAGAATCTCTCTACAGTCTGATTCATTATGAGCTCAAAGCATTATGGGTAGAGTCTCTCATCAGTCTGATTCATCAACACAGTTTCACTGATGATTTATAATCAACTCTAAACCCAGGATAGAGTGGTTGAGTGAATGTGGTCTGGACTGTGTGGACGAGGATCATTGTGTCTCCAGAGATGCTGTAGAAGGACAGAGTTCCTGCACTGTGATCCACATACACTCCTACTCTATAGTGATCCTCCTCATTCACTGTTCTACTGATGATGGGATCTACAGGGAGTTCAGTCTGTTTTTTATTGTGTTTGAATGTGTAACTGAAGGGAGAGCAGTCCAAACTCCAGGACTGATCATTATATCCAAACACACACTCATTACCCCGTCCCTTCCTCCTGATGCTCTTATATGACACTGATATAAACACAAGTCCACTCCACTCAATCTCCCAGTAACAGCGTCGATCACTCACACTCTCTCTACACAACACCTGACGATCATCATCAAATCTGTCTGGATGATCAGGATACGGCTGATCTGTGTAAGTGTTAGTAATCACTGTGTTCCTCTCAGACAGAAGGAGGCGTTTATTCACTGTGTTCAGATCCAGAGTGATCCGATGGGAATCTGATGGAGATAAAACACATCAGTGTATCATTTATTACAGAAACTTTCTATCTTCAGTTCAGATCTGAGCAGATAATTTAGGATTTTTCACAAATTCGTATTACAGAGGCAAATCTGAACTTGATTCAGGATTCTTCTCCTATCTTACAGAATCTCATCTGTAGTTATTAGGAAATCTTGAGGTCTGTTGCCAAGCAACCAATAATAATAATAATTCATTTAAGAAATGTCATTCTGTAATAGAGTTTGTGCTAAATGAGGTTCTGACTGAAATCACCATGGTTACCAAACAGATAAGACAGGGGTGTGTGTGTGTGTGTGTGTGTGTGTGTGTAGACGTACATTTCCGTACTCCTGGTGTAATCCTGATCTCTCCTCCATGATCCACACTGGAAAACACACACAGACACAATCAATCATAGTCGTAATGGTTTTTATACTGTACAAACTGTATATTCTCTCCTCTTACACTAACTCTACCATAAATCTACCATCACAGGAAATTTTCTGCTGTTTTACATTTTCAATAAACATGATTCTGTGTGATTTATAAAATGGTTTCCTCATGGAGACCATAATATGTCCCCCAATGATTTCAGATATTTCCATCTTTTTGGGCACATGTTAATCCACAGATACACAGCAGTGCAGTGACTGTAGGCGATTCATCTAATTATTGATTACAGTTTCTAATGACATCTGAAAGGAGTGATTGGTTGTCAGTTTGTGTGTACATGTGAGTTTTTACAAGCTTTTTCCACTTTTGTTGTCTGTTAACAGCACAGCACAGTTAAACACTGATTTAAGATCAGATGCTCGAGGTCCAGGGTTAATCAAACTTTCACATGTATAAAGTCAGATTTCTGTGACAATGACAGTAAAATGTAAACAATAATGTGTCCATAACAAACATGTCATTCATTCAACAGCCCATCTCACACTCAATTCTTCTGACTGAATGTTTTTTCAGTTTAGCGTTTAAAGGGGAGAAGTTTGAAACTTTGTTTTTTTGTCATCATATTGAAGTCTCCTGTGATTCGCTATGCAAAGACATATGGAAGCAGATTTATGCCACAGTTGAGTAAACATTTAATTCTGTAAGTCATAATAATGAGAAACTTTATCATAATTAGAAAGTCTTAGTATCTCATAATAATGACGTTTGTGTTCTCGCATTATACAGCTTTGACCAGCGGATCGCTAGCGTGCCACGCCCTTCTGCTCCACTGCTCTGCACATGCATAGAAGTTTCTCATTATTATGAGAAAGTTTCTCAAAATTATATTTTTTACTCAACTGTGGCAGAAACAGGCTTCAGACACGTACCTGGCTGTTTGATTTTTTTAGCCCATGAACTAAAAGCCTATCCATTCTCACCCATTTCGCTAAGCCAAGCCCATCCCTGTTTATCTGATACATCGGAGACTTCCTGCAACTGTGTCCGTATTAGCTGAAATAAAGTTCTGTCCCAAGCGGCAACCTCCCCCAGTTTCTCTTAAAGCCAATACAGAAGTGACTTAAACTGCGATTCATCGATGGGCCACTAGAGACAGGCACCAAAAGAGAGCAGAATCTCATTGGCTACGTTTAAAGGCACCAGTTTTTATGTTTACATGCATCATAAAGTTCCCACCTGAAGCTGCAAATATTTAGTTTGAGTGCACACAAGCACGTCTGCTTCATAATACAACATTAAAGCTTCCTTTTAGTGAGCAAACGTGTCACCCTCGCCTTGTGATGGCATGGAATTCCAATGGGAATCGGATATGCGTGTTTAGATGTAAGTCACATGTCCAGATATCAGATATGTATCAGATTTAAAACCACATTTGGAAGTGGCTCAGATTGGATGCAAAAAAAACGGATCTTGTGTGGATTTTTGTGTTTACACGTGTGCAACTAATTATATGGTTCTGGTTCTACCTCAAAACGTAGCCTGTCATGCACTTCTCTCATACTAAGCGGGAATGGAAAACCCGGAGTGGACCGGGAGTGGAGTGATTACAGAATGCTTACAGTGGAGAGAGTAATGTGATATTTCAGTTTTTCTTTTTTAATAAATCTGCAAAAATGTCAACAATTATGTGTTTTTCTGTCAATATGGGGTGCTGTGTTTACATTAATGAGGAAAAAAATGAACTTAAATGATTTTAGCAAATGGCTGCAATATAACAAATAGTGAAAAATTGAATGGGGTCTGAATACTTTCCGTATCCACTGTAAATGTGATAACTCTTGAATGACTGACTGAAAGCATGCCTTATTTGGAATGGATTTGGTTCTTTTCCTCTTTCCTATATCCTGACTTGAATGAAATCTGTTTAAAATGTTCCATTTAATAGAATGTTTTATGGAATGAATGAATTATGGATAAAATGGCACTCTCTGCTAAAGCAGAGATGGGAAGTAACACCTATTTATGATTGGGGGCAGAAAAAAGCCCTTTTGAAACAGGACAATATCTGATTGGCCAAAAACTCCTTTCAGAGGTGTGACAAACACAAGTTTTAAATAGTCATATCGCAAGATAGTGAGTCAAGACAAGTACCAAGAACCATGGAGTAACAAGAAGAACAGACAAGCAGCTCATTCAAGCCATCCAACTTTCACTCACTTTTCTTTTCTTTCACTTAACTTTCTTTTCCGTTGAGAGTCTCGTGTTCTAGGTTTTGCCACAAAGTTCGACCAATGACTTTTGCCGCTTCAACTTTAACTCCAGCGACAAAGAGACTTCCTTTCATTTTTCCAGCAAGCTCAAACGTGATTGGGTTCTACCGAACACAAAACGGACCTTTAAGACCCTGCGACAAATCATCGACTTGGAAAACCCTTCTCTGCACGCCGACGAGGGATATTCACATTTAAAGTCGACTCGAGCAAGTATCTCCAGATTAAAACTGAACTGGTACATTTAAATTAATGATTCATGGTTCGTTCGGGTCAGATTTTTTCTGAAGTGCATAATTTTGCTAGGAATTCATCACATCTCTCCTAAAACTCTTTCTCTCTTATTTCCTTTATTACTGCAACGCGTATGAATGAATGTGTGTATGTATGTGTGTGTTCGTGTTAGATTAGTTAGTGTTAGAATAAATAAAGTCTTTTATAGATTTTAAAAGAAAGTGTCTTGTATTATGTGCTTCTAAAATTGAATATCTTAAACTGTCGATCTTAAAGTTACCGTGCTCTAATCAGTGTTTTCACGATTGTTGGATATTCATATCCGCTACAAGAGCTTATTACGGCTCTAGCAAATGAACGCTGGACAACTCAGTTGCTCGGTCATAAGCTATACAACTCTTTATAACTTCCTATAAATATTTCACTTGAGCTAATTTTACTTCCTAGGGTGAGTTCCCTACAATAATTACACCCACAAAAATATGTACAAAACAAATTAAAAGATTAAATCTCAAAGTCTGTTACATTTTGTAAACAGGGTGTTTTTATCACACAAACACCACTTCGGCTCAATTCAAACAATGCGCCCATGTTAGAATAGTAGTGAGCTCCTTTCAGAGACTGTTCCCACCACGATTGTAAAGCAAAACGTGATTGGTTGTAGCAAGAGTGTGCTGCGATTGGTCAGCGCAACGTGGCCATTATCTGATTGGCTTGAGTAGTCGGTGGGTGGAGTCGACCTATTTGTGGATCTAGGGGTGCTTCTCAATATCCCTCCTCGTATCCTCGCTCCTACGTCCTCCATCCTATGACCCGGAAAACGATCGAGCTCAGCCATCTTGAAGGATATCTCAATTCTCTAATTGCACCGCGAGGAGGCGAGGATCGAGGAGTGAGGAGGCTTTCTGAGGAGTCATGAGCGAGGATACACTGGTGCATCCTTTGCGGAAGTCTTTCTCGTCGAGAAACCTGACGCACGCATACATTCTCCTCCCCCTTCATATCTGTCACAATAATTTAAATGTATGCTTTACTTTTATAGTTTAAATAAACTTTATACCTCATATATTTCAACGGGGCATCTTGCTTCATTAATATTTATTATAATTTTTTAAATAACCAAACTTTAACAACATACAGTATGGGTAGATCCCTCGAGTGCAGCTGATGACGCTTTGAAGTGACGCTAAAGGGAGCGATATCATTTCACTTGATTCAATTCCTCCGTCCTCGCATCTTTTCCTTGCGTCCTTCCCTCGCATCCTGAAGGGGTGGAGCTAAGACGCGAGGAAAGGAAACAAGGATGCACAAATAAGAATTGAGAAGCACCCTAGAATGCCAGAATTGTTCTAGAATCCACAAATGCATGAGGTGATTCACCAATGCACAGGAAGAGATTCACAAATGCGTGCAGTGATCCACAAATGCAAAGAAAACAATTCACAAATGTACAGGTGGCGATTCATAAATAAATGCAGGCAGAGTTGTACTTGTGACATAAAAACATATTTGTGAATATGTTTTATATAGGGCTGCACGATTTGGGGAAAATGTCATATTGCGATTATTGAGGTCAATATTGCGATTGCGATATGCGATAGTGATATAATAAACAAATAGTATCGTGAGTCATCTTGCTTGGTTCTCAATGAAAATGCACACACAGATTACTGATAATGCTGAAATGTGTATTTCTCAACTCAAACTAGCAACAACAACAAACAAATGCACAGCGTTTTCAAATTAAAATATTTTTACAAAATTAAATAATAACATCTTTGCATTACTGCAAACTTGTTATAATCCCATTTAAGATGTTTGTTTCTTTACTAATCTGTAGTGGTTCAACGGATCACAAAACTCACGGTTCAGATCACATCACGGTTATGAAGTCACGGATCGGATCATTTTTCGGATCAGCACAAAAAAAAAAAATTGGATAGGGGGTAACTTAACTTTGCATTTATTACTTAGCCCACTTAAACTACTCTGATACCACAGCATAAACTACTAGCCTAAGTAATACATTATTGAAGGCAAGTGAACAGACTGTAAAAAGAACAAATACTGTACACCAATTACAACAAGCATAGATAAATACTAGCCTACATAAAGTAAAGTATAAGGTCTAACTGTAGTATTAATTTTCATGCACAGAAATGTAATAATTAAATGTAAAATGTCACTGTTCACTGTATAAATTTAATATAGATTAATCTTTGTTAAAGCTGTGTTTTGTTGTTTGATTTACATGACAGACAACAGCAGGTATTTATAGGTTGCTGTCACTTTAAGAGTAAGACATGCACGCACACATCAGATAGATACACATCCGAATTCTCACCTCGTTCAATTAAGACATAACCGAATGTGTTTACGATAATACTTGCTGAGAGGGGTATTTTGACTGACATAATGCGTGTATGTGACCATCCAAGAGCATTGAGGACGCGAAAGAGAAATCAATTTGGAGTTTGCGAGCTATAACGCGCCCTCTCTCTCTCTCTCTCTCTCTCTCTCTCTCTCTTACCCCTTTCCACCAGCACGAACCAGGTGCTAGTTCAGAGATAGTGCTAGTGCCAGTTGGTTCAACTGATGAGCCTTCTAAGAACCAGTTTGCCTTTCCACAGGCTAGAGAGCCACCACAGAGCCAGGTCTTGCGTCACTGTATACGTCTCATATTTCACAGCAAAGCTAGCGCTGCAGCGCCAAACACAAATACACCAGGCTCGTTTGAGATGCATCGGCTTCTCGCAAAGTGATCGGCGCATGACATCAAAGCTCCGCGAGAACGATCCAAAAGTACAAGGAGTCGTATGCTCTACAAACGCTCCCGCGGATCCGCGGCACCCGCCGAATCGGTCCGCGCTGCTCCGATGCATCTCGAACAAGCCTTCTATCAACAATCGCGGATGTTTCACTACTGTTGATGCTCATGGCTTTGCGAACCTACATCGGCATCCAAACACGGCTCGCCGTAATTTGTATATAGACGGAGATTACGATCGAGCTGCTATTAGCTCGATTAGCTGCTATTTCAAAAATGGCAGTCACAAGTTTCTTGTTGGTCACGGTAACCCCGCCCCCAGCCCCTGACGCAAGCGGTTCTTACTTCTAGCCCAGCAATGTTTTGGTGCTATTTACGAACCACTTTTTCTGGTTCGGAGCTGGTGCTTTGTGTGTCGAAAGACAAAGAACTGATTTGAAACTAGGCTCTGGCTCCGAACCAGCACTCAAACTGCCTTGGTGGAAAAGGGGTATCTGTGCGTGCGAGCCTTGAATGTGTGCGCGTCTGTGTGCACCGATAACAGCGCTGCGTGCGATACCGAATTAGATCCTCTTTTGCCTCTTCTAGCGCGCTGGAATGGTTCTATATCTAATGTGTAAACTAGCAAGACAAAACACGTTCACTTTCATTCTATTGCGGTTAAAGTTGCAATTGATCCGCGAATCACATGCCTCCCGAACCGTGGGCCTTGGTCCGTACGGATCACGGATCAACAACGATCCATTTAATCACTACTAATCTGGGTTTATAATCTTATAGCCAAAATATCGCCATATAACAGAGGTAGCGTTTTTTCTTGCCACCAGTTCAGTGACCGTTTGCTTCGCATCCATCTTTACCCGTTCTCTGTGCTGCACACCGGGAAAAGTCATGACATGACCATGCGCGCCACATGTGCCACTGCCTAAACTAAAACTGACTGGTCATCTTTTTATTAGCAGTGTATAAAATGGGTAAATAGCTCTCAGAGAATGGGTTGTCGTGTCCACACACATTTATTTATTTATTTTATTTTATTTCATAAAATCGCAGCATTCTGCGTCATATAATCGCACAAGCTTGACGTCGCGATTGCGATATGATTAATCGTGCAGTTTTATAGTTTTTTTTCTAGTTTCATATTAGTAGATTTCATTTTATATTTATTTGTGAATTTAATTCATTTGTGTGAAACTCCTAACATATACACTGCTCAAAAAATTAAAGGAACACTTTTTAATCAAAGAATAGCATCAAGTCAGTTAAACTCCGGGATACTGATCTGGTCAGTAAAGTAGCAGAGGGGTTGTTAATTAGTTTTAGCTGCTTTGTGGTTAATGAAATTAACAAAAGGTGCATTAGATAGGTGTAACAAAGTTCGGATATAAAGGAGGGAAGAGGACAGGGTCGGCAGGTCACTATTGGCTGTTTATTTCACCAAAATAATAGTACAACAGAATAGCGTGCAGGCAGGCAGGCACAAAAACAGTCAAAGTAATTCAGAATTCACTCCAACGCGAACAAGCAGACATCCAGGAGTGGGGAACAGCCAGTAGTCCTTCTCTCTCTCGCAGGCTCCTGTTTCTCCTGGCGTTAAATACTCTCTCCACGCCAATTACTGAAACAAGAAACAGGTGTTTATTATTTGCGCCTAATCCACTCAGTCACCGCACGTCTCCTCCTCCTCTCTCCCGTTGCAGATTCCGCTGAACTATGCCCCCCTTGCCACAATAGGAAACAATGAGACGACCCCCAAAACAGGAATGGTTTTACAGGTGGAGGCCACTGACATTTTATCCCCTACTCATCTTTTCTGACTGTTTTTCACTAGGTTTGCATTTGGCTAGGGTGAGTGTCACTACTGGTAGCATGAGGCGATACCGGGACCCTACAGAGGTTGCACAGGCATTCCAAATCCTCCAGGATGGCACATCAATACGTGCCATTGCCAGAAGGTTTGCCGTGTCTCCCAGCACAGTCTCAAGAGCATGGAGGAGATGCCAGGAGACAGGCAGTTACTCTAGGAGAGCTGGACAGAGCCATAAAAGGTCCTTTAACCCATCAGCAGTACCGGTATCTGCTCATTTTGTGCAAGGAGAAACAGGATAAGCACTGCCAGAGCCCTACAAAATTACCTACAGCAGGCCACTGATGTGAATGTCTCTGACCAAACAATCAGAAACAGACTTCATGAGAGTGGCCTGAGGGTCCGATGTCCTCTCATGGGACCTGTGCTCACTGCCCGGCACCATGGAGCTCGATTGGCATTTACAATTGAACTCCAGAATTGGTATGTCCGCCACTGGCACCCTGTGCATTTCACAGATGAGCAGGTTCACCCTGAGCACGTGACAGACATGAAAGGGTCTGGAGAAGACGTTGAGAACGTTATGCTGCCTGTAACATTGTTCAGCATGACCGGGTTGGTGGTGGGTCAGTGATGGTCTGGGGAGGCATATCCATTATATTCAAGGCATATCCTTGACTGCCATTAGGTATCGGGATGAAATCCTTGGACCCATTGTCAGACCCTACGCAGGTGCAGTGGGTCCTGGGTTCCTCCTGGTGCATGACAATGCCTGGCATTATGTGGCGAGAGG
The DNA here is from genome assembly GCA_028476615.1 of Culter alburnus. Taxonomy (NCBI): domain Eukaryota; kingdom Metazoa; phylum Chordata; class Actinopteri; order Cypriniformes; family Xenocyprididae; genus Culter; species Culter alburnus. The sequence continues at coordinate 46,430 of JAOTNS010001652.1, read as the reverse complement.
ATGCAGGCAGTTCCTGAAGGATGAATGAAATTGATACCATTGAATGACCCGCACGCTTGCCTGACCTAAATCCAATAAAACACCTCTGGGACATTGTTTCAGTCCATCCAACGCTGTCGGGTTGCACCTCAGACTGCTCAGGAGCTCAGTGATGCCCCTGGTCCAGATCTGGGAGAAAATACCCCAGGACCCCATCCGTCATCTCATTAGGAGCATGTGGGGGCCATACAAACTACTGAATACCATTTTGAGTTCCTGCAATGAAATTTCAGCAAAATGGACTAGCCTGCTGAATAATTTTTTCACTTTGATTTTCAGGGTGTCTTTGAATTTGGTCCTCTGTAGGTTGAAAATTTTCAATTCCATCAAACGATGTGGCATCCTTTCATTCCAAACACATTACCCATTCCATATCAGTATAGATATCCAGCATGATATTTTTCCCCAATGAGATATGTGTTTTTAAAGTGTTCCTTTAATTTTTTTGAGCAGTGTATTTGTGGATCTCATTCTCAATTTGTGCATATGATTATTTTTTGTGAATATCTTTTGTAACGTAGTTGTAGATACGGGAAGGAGGCGGCGGGAACCGGGGAACGTTTAAACTTTAATATATAAAATAAACAAACAACAAAAGGAAAGTAATGCCAGCAGACCCTCGTGGACGTCTGCTGGCCACACAAACATAATAAAACAAAGTAAAGTCCAGGGGCCCATTTCAGAAAGGAGGTTAAATGAGGGAAACTCTGGGTTTTCTGTTTCAGAATGGGAGGTATGTCAAACCCGAGAAAGCAGGTTAACTCAAGCCTGTTTCTGAAAGAGAGGTAACTTATACTCAGAGTCATTTACCATGGTAACTTACTCTGTGAACCTAACCTGGGGTGCGTTTCCCAAAGCGAACTATGGTCGCAAGTTCCATCGTTACCAAATAGAGTTCAATGGGACTTACGACCATGGTTCACCAACAATGCTTTCGGGAAACGCACCCCTGGTCAAGAGCAGGTTTTCTTCAGTAAACCCAGAGTTTCTTTCGGTCTCCTCCTCCACAGTGCAAGTGATGTTTAAATAGTTATTATATAGTTAAAATAGTCCTATTTCAAGTACAAATATCTAAAAATTCTTAAATCATGATGGATTTTGCATATAAGAAAATTAAATAAGATATTTAGTCTTGTTTCCTGGGGGGATCAAAATTAAGTGCATTTTATTTAAGTAAAATTATCAATATCTGCCAGTGTGGAAATACAAATAATCTTAATGCAACCGGAAAACAAGATTATCCGGAGTGTCTATTACTAAGTGCAAATTTACAGTAGCCCCACCCACCAATGTCAGACCAGGTTAAAATTGACGTATGTTCTTGTGGCTGCAGTGGTGTAGGCAGTAGTGTGTTAGGTGAGGAGAATTAACTTGTGTTGTGAGTGACTGGGTTCGATTCTGCGTTGTGCTGATCCATTTCAGGGTAAGTCGACTCAGAGTTCAAGTTTTAACTCAGAGTTGGTTGAACCTCCTTATTGAAATAGCCCCAGGCCTGGTCCTCTCTCATCCTTCACTGTTGTCACTCCCCCTTTTATGCTTCCGAAGCTCCTCCATGAGAAATTCGAGACCGGTGCAACATTATCATTTGCGTCATGGCCTCGTGCCGTTCCCTCACGGCTCTCGCCCACCCTGCTCGTTACATCTTTACATTTATTTTTGGGTTATAATCTATTTATTTGGAGATTAGCTACAAATCTACCCCCATATGGGAAAACTAAGAACAAAAGAATGTGACCAAGGGAAACATAAACAGAACCCTGATATTACTCTCCCACGAGTCAGCCAGGATGGTGTTGTAGTGGTTGGTTCTTCTGTCATGTGCCATGGTGGATAAACACTCACGATGAGGAGGAATGAAGAACGGAAAACTTTAATGATAATCCAGGAAACAAGAGTAACGCCATCAAACACCAGCGTAAAATACAGAAGTATGCTACAGACATAATACATTGACAAGAACCAACAAAGACTGAGGGAGAACAAAGGGAATATATCCAAGTCAAACAAAGGGGCAAACGAGATTAATTAACAAGACACAGCTGTGACTAATGAACTCAAATCAGGGTAACCAAGGGAACAAACTAGTGGCAGGAAAAATAAGAACAAAGAACATGACCAAGGGAAACAGAAACAGAACACTGACAGTGTACAACCAAGATGAAAGTTACCATTTGTGACCCGATCTGGCGAAATGAGTCGGAAGTCGCAACGTTCTATTTTAAGATATGGGCCAATAATGTGGAAAAACAATGAAAAAATCGATTTTTTTTTTTAAAGCTAATTTCAAAGAACAGACTTTCAAAAATAATCTCCCAAAGTGTTGTAGTCCAGATAATTGAGTAAAGGTATTTAAATGGCTATTAAATTTGACATGGTTTTACTAAATTCGCTGGAAATGATCACTTATGAACATTTCCCGGAATCCCCTGAAACGTCTCTGCTCTACAAATATGTTGTTACACGTTGTATAGAACCAATCAAAAAGCTTAGAAATGTAAACACACTGACCTAAACGCTGATTTTTAACAATGGGAAGCCCCGTTTCGACTGACAGGCACGCGATCGGTCCAGCCATCCTCCTGTCAGACTAGCGCGCCTTATAAAATAAAACTCCCTTTTGCGTGTCTCTCTTTAAAAGCCAATAAAAACTGAATCCTATAGGTAGCACAAAATTCTTTTGCATACAAAACCAGAGACTTTAAACTTTCATATCAAGCCTCCAACATGCTTCTGTTGCGTTGTTTTCACCCTCTAATGAGTCTGAGTAATATGCGTTTACAACAAAAATAGCACAGCCGCTAACTGAATACAGGTATGTATATTTCACGTGCTCATAACTTCATGAAAAATGCACAGATCATAAAAATGGCACATCAATATTTAAAGCAGATTCTCAAGATTAAAACGAATCCAAAATCATATAATATATTGCGTGATCACAAGATATTACTCACGGAATGATTTAACATACTTGGCTAAAAACATGTCTCTCATCTCTCGGGATGCAGTGTGTATCCAATGTTCCTGGACCCATCCATGTTCGTTTTCCAACGTGGAATAACACAAAATAGATATCATTTTAAAGCTTAGAATCTCGTCTTTTTAATGCATCTAACCATTTTGAAAGAGTGCTGAGATTTCCTAAGAGTGCTGAGAAGCACCTCTAAACCGGAGTTTACCGCCTGTTGGCGCCACCTGGCTGCGGAAAAAATGAACAACAATTTTTCAAACTATTCTTTATGCTATCACCACGAAATTTGAACCAGATGCAGCTCACATATAGGAGAGCATCACCAAAAAAGAATTTTTTAGCGATCTTATTGTGTTCCTGAGTTATTCATATCAAATTAAAAAAAAGAAAAATTATTTAAAAAAGTAATATATTTTTGTCTTTTATCAGCTGTTTCTCAGCAAGAAAATGTCCAAATAATTTATATTTTCTTAAAATTTAAAATGTTTTCTAACAAATGATATCTACCTTTTGACTCTCCTTGCTAGAGTTTTGGAGTTATGAGTCTTTACTTTTGTGTGTGTCGCTCAGGAAAAAAAAAAAAAAAAAAAAAAAAAAAAAAAAAAAAAACAACCTCTAAAAAAGCCTTCAGGTCTTAAAGGGTTAATTCAAATAAGTATATACTTTCAAATAATTTGAGCTTCAGCCTGGTTAATAGCATTTATATATAAAAAATGTCTTTGGTCAAATTAAGCTGTAAAATAATAGTTTATCCCTTTAAATGCAATGGATTTTGAAAGATATCAACAAAAAACGGGCAAAAAACTTTAAAAGCGATTTTCTCAGGTTTTCAATTGGAAAAAGAGGGCAGATGACCATAATTCAAATGGGTATATCTTTAAAACCATTCAAGACTATGACTTTGACTAGGATATCATTTTAAAGCTTATTGTCTCATCTTTCCATTGATACCAAAATCTCAATTTTGAAATTTGGGTCACTGTGACTCATTTTGCTGGATCAGGTCACATTTGTGTTAAGAACAAATAAGACTCCATTGTGTGAAGCTGATCAGATCCCAATTTTGTGGTAAAATCATGTAAATAGCTTTCCATTTTTATCTTACTGTTAGTTATATTTATTTGTTTGGTCAATGTCTTTGTGTGTGTGTGTGTTTTGTTTTTTTGTTGTTGTAAGTTATAAGGTGAAGGCTGAAATAACAAATTATTTGATGAAAGTGATATGGAACTGTAATGTGGTCAAGACATGACCGGAACTACCTTAGCTGTGGGTTTATTGTAAAATAATTACACACCTTAGAAAGCTCATCATCTAATCAGAATGAAGCATTCAATAGTATAACTAGAGCCAAACCTCTGTAAATGATCAATTTAACTTTTGTAAATATATGAAAGCAATAAGGTTTAAATGGTTTGTAATAAGTAAAGATGGTAATGCTAAACACTCTTCCTGCTTTACATACTTCAGTTTGACCAATGTGCAGGTTGGATCATCCAGTTTTTCAGAAAGCAGCTTGACTCCTGAATCTCCTGGGTGATTGTAGCTTAGATCCAGCTCTCTCAGGTGTGAAGGGTTTGAACTCAGAGCTGAAGACACATAATGACAGCCATCCTCTGTCACCATACAGCCAGACAATCTACAGATACACACCAACAGTCCACGTGACTTGAATTTATATACATTTCAGCCATTCATTAGGTATTATTTATTTGTAGTCACTACTTTGTAACGGTAAAAAACTTAAATAGTAATTTCAGTGTCTAATTAAAAATGTAGTTTTGTTGTTTTGAATTTAAAATATTTAATTTATATAATTTGTAATTAAATATAAAGAGACAAGAAACATTAACAGTCATTTTCAGGATACTTGGCATACAAATAAGAGTGATCGTGCATATTTTTAAATAAAATATTATCTGCAAAGTGTTGATATTCATTACTTTGCAATGTATTCTATTTGCTAATAAACCCTTCATTTGCCTAAAATACCTTTAAATACTTAAATTACTTTAAATTTAAAATAACAATCGTTTATTTTAGCAGAAAACTGCATAGAGCAAATGACAAAACACAATTGACACACCTTAATGCTCCTCAGTTGTTGGTAAGATTTACAAAAACTTCTCATTAAAAAATTGTAAAATATTTGGTACATGCTGCATATTCTCATTATGAGTGAAACTCACTTACAGGAGTTCATGTGCAGTAGTATCTACTAGGGATGCAGCAATGCCGATACTAGTATCGGGCCGATACCAAGCTCATGTACTTATACTCGTACTCGTAAAAAATTTCCCTGATACCAAAGACTGATACCCTGATACCTCACGTGACGTCACTATCAGAGATTTCTGTGCACAGAGACACCAGTGGCAGCAGCAGGAACAATGTCAGCCTCAAGGGTGTGGAAATACTTCAAAATGAATGATGACAACCTCTACATTGCGAACTACATGCTTTGTTCTGCATTAACATCAAGAGGAGGTAAAAAAAACAGATGCTGTGAAGAACATCCTTAGCTTAATTCTTATGAGCAGTCCTCCAGCTGCAGTTAGTCTATAGTGTTTCTTGCCTGTATTTAACAGTACAATGTTATATTTTACTGTACACTTTCAGTTGTGTTAGGGTAACCAGATGTCCCGTTTTTCCCAGGACAGTCCTGTATTTCAGCTCTATTTTTAGTGCCCCGACTTGTTAAGAAAAAATCATTTTGTTCCGTATTTATCTTCCTTAAAATTTTGTTACAACTGGTGATCATAGAACAAGTAGTAGTGTTCTGTCACGCAAGAGCAGCCCAATCAATTCGTTATAGAAAAAGTTGTCTAGTCGATTAGTGAAGGCAGGATAGATGGAATCACGCTGAATGACACACCACGGTTTCTACAGGTTTCATCAAATCTAACTTAATACTTTACTTAATGGCAATTTTTTAATTTTTTAATGCCATAAATGCCGCTAAATGTTGATAGATGACGTCATAGAAATATAAATTTGTTCTGAAGCAATATCCTTTCAGAATATTGCAGCTTTGTCATGGGATTGTTTTAAATATTTTGTGAAAATACAAATATGAAATGTTTGAGGGGAAATTATATTTTAAAAATGAAACTAAACTACCAGTAGGCGTCAAGTAACTGTTATTGAGTGGGTCACTGATTCATTCATCCAAACGATTCATTCCAATGGCTGATTCATTCAAGAATGAGGCAGTTGTTTATGAATGGTTCATTTAATCTTTGACTCAACTGATTTGTTCAAATCGCTGAATCATTCAGTAAAGAAAGCAAGGCTGAGTGTTGTGCTTTGGTACTGCTGTGATCTTTGTTTGAAACTATTTTTGCTGCTAAAATAGAACAAAAACAGTCAATGTTCCTTTAAAAATGTAAGTGACTTAATATTAACTACTTCTTAATTGAACTGTTGTATGAAATCGGTGTCACGTTTTTAATCGTGATGGTAGTCTATTTAGGAAAAATAGACTTGGTTGTGTGGTTTTGCTTACCAGTATCAAGTTATAAAAATCCACATTTCTTTTGTGTGTGCTTCACTCATGTTTCCATTTCTCCTCGAGATGGTGCGCGAGCCTCAACAGCGCAACCTTGCTATCGTCAGTACATTATACAGCCTATTATTATCCATCGATCACCACTTACACTAAATTGGTGATTCCCAAGTTGCTGTTTTTAAACTTTTTTTTTTTTTTGTATTGACGTTTTAATCAGGTCCTTGTCTGGTCGGGAAAGTAAAGTTAGAGCTGAACTTTACATGTTAATCGAGATGTTGTCTGACAAAATGACCATACACATAAGATAGCTGCGATTTTGGCTATATGTACAAGTAAAATGATCACTTAGTTAGAAGCAATAGTATCTATTTTATTTGTTCTCTGACAGAGCGCACATTCTCAACCCTGAACGGCCTCTCTAGGCCGTCTTTTCCTGCGCCTGCGGCAGGAAAGCAATCTCGCGCTTGTGTGGCAGTACCGGAGGGTCTCGGAAGCTAGATCAGGTTAACAAGTTGCTTCGTCACAATGCGCTTTCTTAGAAAAAAAATTGCGAAAGGGGCCTGAAAAGGTGCTAAGTTGGCAACACTGATGCAGCCTTCTGTCTCCAGGTCCCAGTGCGCCGCTGTCCAAACCGGCATTATGGCAATATTGCACCAGCCGGAGGCAATTACCAAACTGGTTCCGTGTGCCTATCACGCCAATGTACATATTTTGCGACAGCAAATCAAAGTTATTAATTATTTAGGCTTTATTCAAAATAAACTGGTAATATTATTTTTCTTCAAAACTATCTAAAAAAATTTAATGCCTGTAGAAATTAAATTTAATGCTTTTTAATGCCATTTAAGGCCTTAATTTTCGCAAAATCCATTTAATGACTTTTAATGCTTTTTAATGCCCCGCGGATACCCTGCACACACCAGAAGCTCTCTCTCTCACACGTGCGTGCTTTTTCTCTTTCTTGTGTGCGATCCCAGTTCTCTCAGACAGTGCACGATCGGTTCTCCTTGTGCCTGAATGGTCAAATGCACACATAGTTGTCAAAATGTTCATTGTGTGGAGTATCTTACGTAAATACAGTCGGTTATGGTTTAAAGGTGCTAAAGAGGATGTTTTGTTTTATACATTTTTGCAATATTACTTGAAACTGTCTTTACTAACTGATAAAAGACTATTTATTAGGTGCACTGAAAGGAATAATATTAATATACATCATCTGTGCACGAGGTAGGGCCTTAAAAACATCAGCCAATCATTTATGCGATCATCGCATAAACGATTGGCCCTCTGGCTTCTCAATCACTGCCATTACAATTCCCTGTGAAAGACGTGCACGGAATGGCCCTCTGGCTTGTCAATCACTGCCATGACATTCCTTGTGAGAGACGTGCGCGGCTGCGCGCTCCAGTAACTTTCCACACTTTCCACACCGCATGCAATGTTTTTGTCAGGAGACTGGAGTAACAACTGCAGATTATGAGTTACCTGCGGTGAGTCCGACATAATGAATCCACTAACACCACACAGCGAATGCCGGTGGTAAACACTCGTATTCCAATACTCGTGCACGAGTTTTGGGAGGCGCTCCCTTGAAATGAGCTGTGAAGGAGGGGGGTTGTTCTTATGCATGCGCTCATTTCAAAAACTTAGTAACAGTCTTTGGTTTCTCAGTTGACGAAAACATCCTCTGTAGCACCTTTAAGTGGATGTAAACAAGTGGGTGAAAACAGTCAGGGTATATTACATCCATGGATTCGGTCTTAAAAGGGCAGTATGCCATTTGAAGGCTATAGGACACTGTGAAATTTATGTTATTTCTTTGTGATGAGCACATAAAAATGATACATTTCTTCATTGGAGTAATAAATAAAGAAGCTGTCCAACATTCATTAGTCTCACTGTGTTGTAGTTGGAAAACTGCCACATCACCAAAAAAAGAAGATAATAAATGTATAGGCATCGGTATCGGTAAGTACCAGACAAAAGGTATCGGTATTCGTACTTGGTCCTTAAAAAATGGTATTCCTGCATCCCTAGTATTTACTGCAGTGGACTCAAACTCAGCTCCTGGAATGCCACTGTCCTGCAGAGTGTTTCTCCATCCTAATTAAACACATCTGATCCTGCTAATCAAAGTCTTCAGAATTAGGAGACTTAGGCAGGTGTTTTGCAGCTGGCTGGAGCTAAACTCTGCAGGACAGTGGCCCCCAAGAAGCTGAGTTTAAGACCACTGATATACTGTGAAACTAATTTGCCACTCTGAAACACTGAAAACAGGATCATGAGCTGCTCATGTGTAAACAGTACTGCGCTGTTTCACTCTGAAACATGGAGCATGTAAGAATATATATTTATATAATTACAGTACATCTCAACATCCAAAATTCATACTAAGCCATATCCCATTGTCTCAAATATGTATTGCATGAATTCATAAAACAATTGCCAGCCAACTTGTGTTAATTGTGAATTTTGGCTGAGATGTTAATGTTGTCACATACACAGTCACTAGATAGATATAGGCACTACTAGCTTGTTCAGTGCTATCAAAAGGAAACCATGCATGAAATAGATGGTTTTGAAAAACAATATTTTTCAAATGAGTAAAATCTACAGATTTAGTACTTGTTTAAAGCCATTTTGCAATTTAAATCTTTACACAGTCCGCTCCCATCCCTTCACCCCTAATAATATTTTTCTCAGACTTATGCAATCCATAAGGGTCATACCTCTCAACTCTGAAAATATGGACATCTGTATAAATATTTAAAAATATCACACTCCTTCAAATGTTGTTTTGTCTCTTGTTCTGTCATTCGATTGAGAGCAGATGCCACATTTTGTGACAATTATTTATTCTGATAGTATTTGTTAATTATTTTAAAACCGTTTACCTCAATATCTCCAGATGGCAGTTTGGGCTCTTCAGTCCATCAGAAAGAAGCTTCACTCCAGAATCTTTCAGGTCATTGTTACTCAGGTCCAGCTCTCTCAGGACAGAGTTTGAGGACTGTAGAGCTGAAGACAAACTCTTGCAAGACAGAGCAGTGAGATCACAACTATGTAGCCTGTGTAGAGAGCAAAACAACAGTATTGCAGTAGTAATGTTTATTATGTTGGGTTTAATTTGGAAAAACTTTTGACTGAATTGATGCAAGCAAAGCTAAAAAAAAATTATAAAATAAACATTATTTTCAGTTTCTTTCATTTATTGTAAAATTATAATGATAAAAATAAACATAGCTGCAAGCAGCAATTACGGGGCCAAGCACAAAAACGGCACAATAAGCCAGCCAACATGGTAGTGAGCATCAGACCAACTGCAACAGTGAGCAATTAAAGACCTATTAAGATCATTTTAGGCAAAAGAGCTGAAAAATGATCAAAAGTAAAGATTTACTGGTTCGTCACTTTCAACCAATAGGTGGCGCTGTGACCAAATTAATGTGGTATGGTCAGAGTGAGGTGTCAATGACACTTGCAAAGTTTGGTGTCAATATGTCAAAGCACTGCAGAGATACAGACTCAACAGTGATTTTGGCATCATGCCTCTAATTCGTTGCTGCAGTATAGGAAAAAGGTTATGTCTATCAACATGAAATCCATAAGTTTTTTTGCCAGCATGGTCTGAAGATGATACGATTCGATTTTGGTGAAAATTGGACCAATGGTCTAGGAGGAGTTTAAAAAGTGTGATTTTAAAGGAAATCAAAGTAGTGGAGACTTAGTTATGCTGACTATGGCAAAATTGGCATCAATGTTCTCAGCATGACCCACATAATCTAATAAGACCAGTCTCATTACAATAGGTGACATTTATATAAAACTATTAGCATTTTTTTAAATATTTCGTTATAAAATTTGACCACAAGGAGGGGCTGTCTCAAAACCTATTGTGTACCTTCAGAGCATGGTGCTGATGGCATACCCTGAGTTTCGTAATGGTACATCAATGCATTCGTATAATATTGCATTTTATATCATAATACCGTATTGTAGTTAATGTAAATTTCATGTTTTGTTCAAATATAGCGCCACCAAGAGGCACAATCCCACCAATTTTTTTATGTGTCCTCAGGGTGATTTTTAGGGTGAAATTTAGTGCAAATATCTCATTTCGTTTTGGAGTTATAGACATTTACATGTAAGAGATCATAAAAAAATGACCCATGGACGACTTTTTAAAAAAAAAATTGCCACTTCCTATCAAAATTTTGACATTTGGGCTGTGACATTTAGTTAACCAGCTTATGTTTCGTGTTCCTACTCTGGTTTTGTCTCGATCGGACTAACGGTTTCAAAGATATTTGCAATCGTTTTTTAAGAGCTAAATCCCAATGCCGCACAAACCGAAAGTCGAAACATAGCATGTTTGTGACGCCCATGAAAATAAGCCAACCAGATCAAAACTTATAAGCATATGAACAAAGAAATTCTCCACTAGGTGGCGCTGGTCCAAAACTTCTCAGGCTCCTTCAGGGCATTGTGCTGATAACCCATACTGAGTTCCGTAACGATACGCTAATGCGTTCATAAAATACAGCATTTTAGCACAAATTCAAAATGGCTGACGGTCAAAATGGCCAATATGGGAAAATTGGATATCATTCGACTTGGCATGATGCCCCGAATCTAACGAGACCAAATTTATGATTTTTGGCCAAATCCATCAAAAGTTATAAGCAAAAATAGTCATTTTTAGTATCTCCAGACCAGTAGGTGGTGCTGGGCCAAAACGCTGCATGTTGCCTCAGGTCATGCTTGTGATGACATGTACCAAGTTTGGTCTGAATACGATAAAGTGTTGTGGAGATACAGCCTTACATCTATTTTCGCAAGCGCTCCTTAAAATTCATTTGCATGTTTTACGAAAACGGTTTGCGAAATCGACTTGAATTCCATAACTTTTGTCGGCATGGTCTGAAGATGATCTGGTTCAATTTTCGTGAAAATCGGAGAAACTGCCTAGGAGGAGTTCAAATTTTTTTTTGCATTTTTCAGAAAATTCAAAATGGCAGAAATATTTTCATGATGGAAAATGACATCATAGGGATCGATTCATCTTGACCCAAGGAATCAGAGGATTTTGTTTCTAACCCTTACCATTCAAAAGTTATTAACATAAATTTTGCAATTTTGGACAGCTGGTGTCGCTAGAGGGATTGAGTTAGAGACTAGTCCAAATTTGCTATGGACACAGCTCACACTGTCCTCTAACTGTGTGCCAAATTTCACAACTTTCCCTCAAGCAGTTCTATGGGCTGCCATAGACTCAAGAGCGGAAGAAGAAGAAAAAATAAAGAAGAAAAAAAAAAAATGAACGCCAACAGATACAATAGGTGCCTCCGCAGATATGCAGATACCTTGGCATATAATATCATTACACACATTTGATACATTTACATTTATTAATTTTTTTATAAACAGTCTTGGCCATTAAATCACCTGTGTAAGATTAAGGCCCAATTAAAATAACTAACTGTATATAAATGATTGTAAAGAAGACTCTTACAATGCTCTTCTAGTGTTTTTGATCACTGGCAGCAGTCTCATCACTGCTTCATCAGATCTTCTGAATTTCTGCAGTTCAAAGGTCTCTTGAGTCTCTTCTGACATCTGGAGCACAAACACCAGACCAGACCACTGAGCAGAGGAAAGCTTCTGTTCTGAAAGATTTCCTGTTCGCAGATTCTTCTGGATTTCCTCGACAAAATCATCTTTCAGTTCACTCAGACAGTAGAAGAGATTGATGGTCCTCTCTACTGATTTCTCCTTCTGTATCTTCTTTTTGATAAAGTCAGCAGTGCTTTTCAGGCTATCTGTTTTGAGTTCCAGTCCTGGCAGTAGTTCTTTCAGGTCACTCTGATTGGACTCCAGTGAGAGACCCAAAAGGAATCGGAGGAAAAGATCCAGGTGTCCGTTCTCACTTTGCAAAGCCTTGTTGACTGCAGCCTTGTGAAGCTGAAAAAGTGGCTTTTTGGACAGTTTCCATTCCAGTTTTTCTGTCCATGATTGAAGAAATGGGTTTTCTTTCTTGTCCTTGCTAATCAAAAACACATAGAGAGCAGCAAGGAACTCCTGGATGCTGAGATGTACGAAGCTGTAAACGTTTCTTGCTGAAACAGCCTTTTCCTCCTGAAAGATCCGAGTGCATAACCCAGAATAGACAGACACTTCACTGACATCTAGTCCACATTTCTCAAGATCTTCTTTGTAAAAAATCAGTTTTCCTTCCTCAAGCTGTTGAAAGGCTAATTTCCCAAGCTTTAGAATAATCTCATCAAAAGACATTATATTGACTTTGGGTTCAGGGTCATCACAGTATTTTTCTTTCATTTGTTGCTGCTGAGAAATTAAGAAGCTTGTGTACATCTCTGTAAGGGTTGTGGGTGTTTTGGCATTGCTCTCTTGAGCCAGTAGAGGCTGAAGAACAGTGAGGGAGATCCAGCAGAATACAGGGATATGACACATGATGTACAGACTCCTGGATTTCTTGATGTGACGGATGATGTTTCCAGAAACCTCAGAACGACTGTTTTTGATGAAGTATTGCTCTTTCTGCTCATCGTTAAATCCTCGAACTTCAGTCACCTGATTAATGTAGTTTCGGGGTATCAGACTGGCTGCTGCTGGTCTGGATGTGATCCAAATGAGAGAAGAGGGAAGCAGGTCTGTCTTGATAAGGTTTGTTATTATCTTACTCACTGTTGTTTTCTTGTGAACATCTGTAATTCTGCCACCCTCTTTAAATCTCAAAGGGAAGCGACATTCATCCAGCCCATCAAAAATGAACAAGACCTTACCATCATCTTCAGGAAGAGAGGGCAGTTCTTTAGGATCACTAAAGAAGTATTCTGAATCAGTCCATGAGACTGCAGTTCTCTGTAATCAGGTTTAGCTGACGGAACGGCAGAGGGAAAATGAAGGCTATATCCTGATTTTCTTTTCCTTCAACCCAGTCAAGGATGAATTTATTGACAGAGACAGTTTTTCCTACCCCTGCAATCCCCATCGTCAGTAACTTTTTGTTTTGTTGATCCTCATGGACTTTAAAAATATTATTGCACTGGATTGGTGTGTCCTTGGCATCATATTGTTCTTATTCAATTCGATCTGTCTCACCTCATGGTCTTTACTCTTCCTCCAGTCTCATTCTCCACCACATATAAATCAGTGTAAATATCGTTCAGGTTTTTCTGATGACCCGTCTGTGAATTACCAACCAATTCCGTGTAATCCTGTTTTAATTTGTTCTTCAGTTTGAGGATGGTCTCTGTGTAATCATGAAGAGTAGCTTGTCTGTCATCTGCAGATGAGCCTTTAAAAAAGAGAAGGGAAACAAGTGATCATGATTTTCATAAATTCTTAATGAAACATATATGTAATTTTATAACCTGGTCTGCAGTTCCCATTACAAACATAACTAGAGCACATGTGAAGGGGCATAAATTTCATCTGACAGTAGGGGGGGACAATAAAACATAAAATTCTCAAGAGCAATTTTGAAGGGGACACAAATCATACAGCCAAAATTTACTTATAAAAGTATACAGGTCCTTCTCAAAAATTAGCATATTGTGATAAAGTTCATTATTTTCCAATGTAATGATAAAAATTAAACTTTCATATATTTTAGATTCATTGCACACCAACTGAAATATTTCAGGTCTTTTATTGTTTTAATACTGATGATTTTGGCATACAGCTTATGAAAACCCAAAATCTCAAAAAATTAGCATATCATGAAAAGGTTCTCTAAACGAGCTATTAACCTAATCATCTGAATCAACTAATTAACTCTAAACACCTGCAAAAGATTCCTGAGGCTTTTAAAAACTCCCAGCCTGGTTCATTACTCAAAACCGCAATCATGGGTAAGACTGCCGACCTGACTGCTGTCCAGAAGGCCATCATTGACACCCTCAAGCGAGAGGGTAAGACACAGAAAGAAATTTCTGAACGAATAGGCTGTTCCCAGAGTGATGTATCAAGGCACCTCAGTGGGAAGTCTGTGGGAAGGAAAAAGTGTGGCAAAAAGTAAAAAAAAAAAAAAAAAAAAAAAAGTGCTCAGTGTTTCTCTTTGGTTCAATGAAAAAACTGACTAAATTGACCAAAATATTCTTCTTCAAAATCATTTATTTATTGGAATATTTTTGAAGTTGTTTACAGCCAAGTCACCAAAATACGACGAATACACATTGAGAAAAACCCAACACACAACAGTAAATCTTTTAGCCTTATTACAGTTCACACTTATGTTTATCACAATGTTCGTTGTAGTTGGTGTGGGTGACTTAGTATCCAACAAGCTATCGTAAACAAGCTAGCAAACAACCTAGGTAACATTATAATTGCTAAAATAGCGGACTCAGGAAAAAAATCATCAGTTATCTTTTTTCTTTTCTTTTGTTATGACTAATTACTCAACATCGTCAGTATTAAAGAGAAAATAATCACTTCATCCAATGTTTTTGAATAAAATCGCCTTGACAGCCTACTTACTGGAACTCCTCTCAACTACTGTCTGAAGAACAGTTTGTGTTTTCTCCCGCCGGCGCCGCCAGACTTGTATTCACAAGTGTGATGTGTGCGGTGGACCAAACCACTGTGAGGCAAGGGAGGGGTGACTCAAAATGTTTCTAAACTTAAAACGCCCATTTGTGTTTGTATTGCTTTACTAATTGCACAATTATTTTAAGTATATATCATTTATTTGCAATACTTATCGTGGTTTTAAATTATATTTTGGGGGGGGGAGCACTCAGATGGGGGGGTCCTGACCCCCTGTCCCCCCCACGATTTACGCCCTGCACATGTGATAAAAACTGCACTTCTGCTGTATTCAATATACTCTTCAATATATACTCACACCACAATTGTGTTTACATGCACATCTTACACTGCACGTCTTTATATTGCCTGTCAATTACATTACAGTCACAACAAATTAAACATTACCTTGCTTGTGTTTGTTCTCCAGCTGCTTAGCCAGATCATTCTGGTTCATCTTCCTCAGGATCTCCACAGTAATCTTCACAGCTTCTTCTGGTCCAAAACACTCCACCATCTTATCCACAGTTTTTAACCTATCTGCAATCTCCATGTTAGACTTTGATATACTCTCATGATCATTCTCTAAATGCCACTGAAACTCCTTTAGATCATCTTCTACCAGTTCATACAGTGATTTCTTGAGCAGCTCTTTAACAGATGCCATCGCCCTTCACCGATTCATCAAGCTGCAGGACAAAAAGAAAAGATCAGGGGCCTGTACCATGAAGCCGAATTCGCTGGCTAGCCAGGTAAGTTTCAGATTAGTTTGCGGCAATCCTGGGTTTTAGGTACCATGACAGTGACTTGGCTTTTTGTGGTGTTCATTACCATAGTAACTTGTGCTCCACAGCTAACCTGCTCTGGGGCAGGTTATGTTATGGTTTAGAGATCTCAAACCGAAATTGGACCAATCAGATGTGAGCAAAGTGACACTGACAAATCCAACGCAATAAAGATCCTCTCCCAGTTTCTCTGCCTCCAAATTAAAAGATCACTATATAGTAAAAAAATATTTAAAGATGAAATTGTCTGGCTTTAATGATAATTAGAATTTGTTTTGTGATGCGTCTCTAAGCACCTTCACCTTATTTTTATTATTCTCAGGTTAGGTAAGAAAGTCAAATCTGACCCAAATTATAAGCATCTCAAAAATACTTACAATCAGACGGAAGACTTCTTCGTGGTCTGTTCAGGCTCAACGACTTAAATTAATGCCACATGAGGTTGAGTTTAGTTATAAAGTTATAAGTTTATTCATTTATTACATTAGTATTACTAGCATTACATATATTCTACTAACATTCTATACAAGTAATTAAATAAAGTATAAGTATCAAAGAGTTATTCAGTCAAGGCAATATCAGCGATGGAGGCATCATCAGCATTGGTTCTGGTGTCGGAGAAGCCGTCTCAGGTGTGAAGCAGCCCCTCCTGTTCTCTTCATGTTCCAGCCTTTCATAGACTATCTGACCACTTGATGTCATCTTCTTGGGAATTCCCCTCATCTGTCTATATATAGAGGCCTCGTCTCTTTGTTCTGGACTCTTCTCCTCTGCTGCGTCCTGTGCTTCTGATCAAGACATCCTTCAACGGTAATGATTGCCTTTCTTTCTAATACATGTTATTTCCTTTCTAATCTACTAACATGTTACTAACAAATGCATTATAATAGCAGTTGTTTTTCATTCTTTAATAAATGATTAATACATGCTTTAATAAAGGCATTACAATACCAGATGTTTTTCATTCTTTAATAAGCAATTAATATATACTTTAATAAAGGCCTTACAATATCAATTGTCTGTCATTCTTTAATACAAACATCTGTTGATGGGGTTTATTTTTATTTTTCGTTTTTTCTTTCCTTACACATCAATTTCCAATTTATCAACAGTTTGTTTTTATACAGAAGTTATCACTTCCAATTGTTTCTCTTTACACATCAATTTCCATTTTATCAACAGTATGTTTTTCATGAATAGTTATCTCTCATAATTCTTTCACTGTTTAACCATAAACAAGTTATCTATACATATCTTATAACAGAGGGCTGTTTCATAAAACAAGATTAGAAAACAAGCCAGGCTTTTTTACTTAGTTAGACTTGTTGTCAGCGAAATCTGTTTCATAAAACTAACTTTAATTAGTTCAAACTCAGTTACTCTGGCAACTTATGCTGGGAAACTAGCCCGGTCGGAGCAGGCTAACTGTCAGGCTAAGCTGAAATCCTCTAACACTGACCAATAGGAACGCAATGATATTACAGCTGACTCACTCACATACAATATTTGACTTTATTAACACACACATATATATGTATGTGATATATATATATATATATATATATATATATATACACACACACACACACACTTTTACTAAATAGTGCTAATAATGAAAAAAAAAAAATGGTGTAAGTTTAAGGCAATTATTTATTAAAAGGTAAGTATGATGAACCAAAACATTTAAAGAGAAGTCCTTTCTTAAAAATTAAGTGCTATATAGCCCACTGAATCATTCTCAGACTTAATGCTGACAACAATGGAAGCACTTGGGAGAGAACTGTCAGGAGACTTATTTCTTAGCAAAAAAGACGACAGTGGTACAAGAGAATTACCAAATCATGTTTTAAGTGTTAAAATATAACAAAAGTAACACAGAAATTCAAATCAATAGACCTGTGACAAGGCCCCTGAAACAATCAGGCCTTCATTTTTAAGCTTTTATTAAGTGATGAGTGAGTGAGTTTTTGTATGGTTGTTGTCCACACTGGAACTACCTACTGTAGCCAAAGCACAATAAAGTCAGCTAGCCTTTTCCAAGGCCCATATTTAATCTACTCTGGTCTCATATAATATATAGTAAATTCAGGGTGTTTGGGACAATTTTCACAGTCATTTCAATAGCAAAAAGTGTCCCAATCAACCTGAATTATATAAACGAAAATATCTTGACTAAGTGTCACGGAATGCACAGAGACAAAAGGTAAGATCCAAATGCAGCTTTAATGGTGTAATCCAAAATGTAATCCCAACAGCAAGGGTCAAAATCCACAGAGCAGTCCAAACAGAAAACAAAGAAACAAAACAGAAGCGTGACATAAAGTGAAACCATGATAACAAAAACAGAAACAAATCAGTATAAATAGTCAGACACTAATGAGCAAATACAAAACAGCTGAGGCAATGAAAAAGGGATAATGAGTCCAGGAAGTGAGTTCTGGTAAGTGTAGTCCGAGTGATAAAACCAAAAGTCCATGTAGGAGTCCCCTTTAGTGGCAGACAAGGGCACTCCAGTAATGATCATGACACTAAGTAAACCTGGATCAAACCTGTAGGTTACACAACATATATATAGAATGTATACATATATATATATATATATATATATATATATATATATATATACACACACATTCAGTGTTATGGAAATGTACCATCATGACAAAAATTAAAAGCAACAATTTGAGACCAGAAATGCATCACGTAACTGTAAGAGTAAATAATAATTATAATAAAAAATAATAATAATTACTATGCACCCATTTGTAAGGAAGGTTGTAAACTAATTTCTCTAGACAATGTTGTCATGTCACAGGACAAAAAAACGAACAAACTGAAAGACTCATGAAATGAACTAATCAATTCTCTTTCCAGCTCAGACTGTATTGACTGAAACAGGTGTACTAATACTAGCAGTACAGAACATATAGCATGTTGTGCATGTGCGACTGAACGAATCATCCCCCAAGACGACTCGTTCTTCCCAAGTCACATTAAAGATTCGTTCAAAATGAACGAATCGTTCAAAATGAACGAATCGTTCAAGAACGACACATCACTAACGCACAAACACCAAGAAACAAGTGTGAGCTAGCATCAAGTAATTTGTGGAGTAGAGGCCCTAACAGCAGCTCAAGGTGGGGCGGAAGGAGTTGACGTGTCAATGTTATGTCAATGTAAACTTTGGAATGTTCAGAACGCTTTTAGCATGCTGGACTGGGTTGTAAAACCTCATCTCGGCTCCGAACAGATCTGCCAAAGATGAGCCCACTTGACACCTTTGTTACCCTCCAAGGTAAAACAGGAGGCCCAATTTCCTTGCTCTTAGGACATCAAAGGGGCCCCTCATGTGGACTACGGGCCAGATCCACATTCCAACACCCAACATACACACAGAGACACATACAAAAACCCACAAACATACATTATTGACTGTATATGTAAAATGTAACTATGCCAAGTCACATCCATGTATGTATCCATCCTGTATTTCGAGCGTATGCATGTTTCCTAGTGTTTAAATGAGTATATTTGTGCTAGTGTGCATTTTAATGATGGAATTTTGTCTGTAAACCATAACTTCTTTTATATGCCTTTCTGATCTATCAAGTTTGATCTCTCCGTAAAGCTCCGGACTCGAGCTATTCACTGAGATATGTCACATAGCTGACAAATGCATTTTTCTGTGTTTAATGATATTGTGAAGAAAGTACGCCATCTCGAAATCCAATCTGATAGTCATTAAGTATGCAAATTCAGCTAGGAGACCAAACAAAGGAACTTTGCCCGCCAAATAGTGCTGCGCATCTATTGGCCGCTACAAGTCAGGAGGTGTGTTAGCTTGGGTTTCCATAAAAAACAACGACACACACCTTCTCCTTTGTCTCCCGATTGTCTCTCGACTGCCCTGAACTGCCTCAGGCGACAGCGCTGCCATCACGCGCTCTCCTTCGGGACGACCATCTCCTTGGACTCTCTCTCTCTCTTCTTCTCTGTCATCTACGCGTCAGTGAAACCTCGTTTGAAAACCCCGCGGAAGAAACCCCCCTTGGAAAGGACCAACCAAGCCAGCGTATTGAAACCCTGCTGCACGCCGACTTGAACCATATGCAAGTATAAATCTTCCTGAAATTTGTTTAAACTGATTTCTGTGCTGGCTCTCTTTCAAAGGGGTTAACTGTTGTAATTTGCCATTCTTTGACCATCCTCCCTGTCCTGTCTATACGTTCCCTTTGTATATATTTGTATATCTTTCTGTATTCTGTATTTAGACGTATAACCTCTGTAGTCATAGTTTGCATTTATTAAACACATTTTTCATGCTCGATTGTTCTTTTTGCTCATTTCAACAAAAGCCAGGTCACTTTAACGTTTCGATCCTATATCCTTGCTTTACGTTTGGATGCTAGAATAGGAAGTTTCTCTCGTGGCCAGAGAACAGACCTTCCTTTTTATAACATTCTGAGGAGCTATAGTTTGCCGGACAAAAGACAGTTTCTCTAAATAATTATTAAACCAGAACTAATCATATATAATTGGTTACAATTCTTGTAATTAATTCACCATATATGGTTAATTCCCTTGGGTCGGTATGTGCATAATAATCATAAAGCTTTATGAATTATTATATTCATATTCCACCCATAAATTGATTAATAACTGTACAAATCGTTACAGTTAGGAGTAGTGGTAGTGGTGGTGAGTTACAGCAGCTGTATTGTGAATGTATCTGAATGGCTTCAGGATCTGAATATGATGGTTGGGATCCAGAAAGGGATATGGATTGTCAGAAGGTAGCTAATAAGCGTAAGAAAAAAAAGAGTAATGGGTCAGGAACAGAAACTGACAATACTGTGAAAAGAGTGAGAGGACATGATATTGGAACATCTGTTTGTGAACCTCAATTCAAAGTTATTGTTACTTTTGAGGACAATTTTCATCTGATCTCGATGGCTAAGGCGATAGAGAAAGAGGAGGTGGGGGGTATTTGGTTTGACACACCCTGTGTTTGATTAAGATGACTTGTGGGTCGGACTGATCATCTGTTGATTGCTTATGCCTGGTAGAAGTTTAGTCAGTAAAAGACTCACGGCTCAAAAACACTGTCTCATGTTGTTTATCATATACAGTCGCATTCAAATATCACCGCTCTCCATTCATACAAGAATATTATGACACGAGAGTACAACAGTAGGAAAGGTCAAGTTTGCAAAGTACTTGAACAAAAAACAAATTCTAATTCACGCTGTCACAAAGCTCAGCAAGAGAAGAATCTTAATATGCAAAGCTGGATCGGAAGAATGTTAAGACATACATTCCTGGAACAACAGCTAGGCTAAGAGGAGTTATATCGGGAGTTCCTCTTTCTGTTACTGTGGATGAAATAAAGTTGGAATTGAAAGGGGTAAAAGTTAAAAATGTAAAAAGACTAATCAATAAAAAGAATGGAAACAAAACTGAAACTCTGTCAGTAATGATTGAATTTGAAGATAAAATGCCAAGCAAAGTTATGCTAGGTTTTTCAGCAACCCAGTAAAGGACTATATTCCTCCAGTCATAAGATGTTTTAAATGTCAATGTCTGGGACACGTAGCTAGCCAATGTAAGGGTAAAGAAAGATGTGCTAGATGTGGAGGTCAACACGAATATGGGAAATGTGAGAAAGATGCCCCTGTGAAATGTTGTAACTGTGGTGAACAACATTGCAGCTTACAAAGGCTGCAAGAAACAAATTCAGGCCAAAGAAGCTCAGAAAATTACAATTTTGTATAATGTTTCATTTGCAGAAGCACTAAAGAAAGTATCAGATGTAACAAAGTCTAAACAAAATGATGGTGACAAACCTGTAAAAGAAGGAAAAGAAAAAGAAAAGGTAACAGGAGTTCAAGGGCCAATGATAGAACAACCTCATCAACCCAATCAAAAAAAAAAGAGACTCTAATAGTGGATAGAACAGTTTGTTGCCTTCATATGTAAAGTAGTTTATGTAGGAATTGAGCAGAATGACTGAGATGAAAGAATTGAAACAGTAATTGAAGCAGCAAAGAAATACCTAGGAATTTCTAGTACGGAAACTAAGACTATATTTGAAATGATGAATCCACTAAACTATGACTCAAGTAGTGGATAAAAGTGGAGCTGAGTATCTTACATTGGAACTCAATAAGTCTAATTGCAAATGGACAGGAATTTAAAAAGTTTTTAAGAGATTTAGAAGAAAACCCTGATGTGATATGTATACAAGAGACTTGGTTAAGACCTCATTTAAACTTTGTTTTAATATGATATAATTCAATCCGTCAAGACAGAGATAATAAAAAAGGAGGAGGATGTGCTACATTTATAAAAGAAGGATTAGCTTTCAGGAGAATTCATTCTCCAAATAAGTTCGAATGTATAGTAATATAAATTTGCAGTAAACAGTATTCAACTTTATAATTAATTTTTATAATGTAAAGAAATAATGGTTAATGATTTTAATGACATTATGCAAAGAAATGGAAATAGAGAAATTTGGTGTGGAGATTTTAATGCTCATAATAGTGTATGGGGTAGTGATCATACAGATAGCAATGGTGTAATAATAGAAGAATTAATGGATTCAGGAAGATTGATTTGTCTTAATGATGGAAAAGGTACTAGAATTGATATGTTAAGAAACAAAATGTCTAGCATTGACCTTACTTTGGTGTCATCTCAGCTTGCTAGTTCAAGTGAATGGAAAGTTAGCTTTGTTGCAATGTCTATACACTGCAATGTTGCAGTGTATAGACAAAAAGTGATAATGTATATAAATGGTGTTTCTCTAAAGAAAAATGGGATGAATTTAAAGAATGTTGCAAAAAAGAAGCTCAATTTCTACAAATGAGTGGTAGTGTAGATATTTGTGCAAATAAAGTCAGTTTTGATTATGAGTGCTGCGGCTGAATTCATTCCATGGTGGAATGATGAATGTTCTATATCAATTAAAGAAAGAAATCAAGCTTTCAAAAATTTTAGGAAAAATATGAGTATGGATAATTTAGTAGAATATAAAAAGAAAGCGGCTATAGTGAGAAGAACTATTAAATCTTCAAAAAGAAATGCATGGAGAGATTTTTGTTCAAATATTGGTAGAGAAACTGACTTAGGTGAAGTATGGAATATGGTTAAGAAAATGTGTGGGTAAAGAGTTTATAAAACTTCCTGTACTTTCGAACGGAGATGAAATTGCTGTTACAGAAAAGGAAAAAGCTGATCTACTAGGTAAGGTATTTTCAGGAATACATAGTGGTAGTCACCTTACTGATTTACATAAGGAAAAGAAAGTAGAAATATTAAGAGAAAATAGACAGTTACTTATTAAAGGTGCCCAAGAACATGTTTTCAAAAGATGTAATATAAGTCTTAAGTGTCCCCTGAATGTGTCTGTGAAGTTTCAGCTCAAAATACCCCATAGTTTTTTTTTTTTTAATTAATTTTTTTGACTGTCTATTTTGGGGCATCATTATAAATGGGCCGATTCAGGGTATGCGGCCCCTTTAAATCTTGTGCTTCACGCCCCCAAGAGCTTGCGCTTGCCTTAAACACCATAAACAAATTTCACACAGCTAAATAACCCTCAAAATGGATCTTTACAAAGTGTTCATCATGCAAACGTCTAATCGCGTAAGTATAGTATTTATTTGGATGTTTACATTTGATTTGAATGAGTTTGATAGTGCTCCATGGCTAACGGCTATGCTACACTGTTGGAGAGATTTATAAGAATGAAGTTGTGTTTATGAATTATACAGACTGCAAGTGTTTAAAAATGAAAATAGCGACAGTCTTGTCTCTGTGAATACAGTAATAACCGATGATAACTTTAACCTCATTTAACAGTACATTAGCAACATGCTAACGAAACATTTAGAAAGACAATTTACAAATGTCACTAAAATATCATGATATCATGAATCATGTCAGTTATTATTGCTCCATCTGCCATTTTTCGCTGTTGTCCTTGCTTGCTTACCTAGTCTGTTGATTCGGCTGTGCACAGATCCAGACATTAATACTGGCTGCCCTTGTCTAATGCCTTTCATAATGCCTCGATCAGGGGGGCATATGCAAATATGGGGGCGTACACCCCGACTGTTACGTAACAGTTGGTGTTATGTTGAGATTCGCCTGTTCTTCGGAGGTCTTTTAAACTAATGAGATTTATATAAGAAGGAGGAAACAATGGAGTTTGAGACTCAATGTATGTCATTTCCATGTACTGAACACTTGTTATTCAGCTATGCCGAGGTAAATTCAATTTTTGAATCTAGGGCACCTTTAAAAAGAAAGATGGAAATTCACCTATGGATTTGGAATTTAATATGATGGAATTAAAACGAGCCATTCTAGGAACAAAAATTCAGCTCCAGGACAAGATCAGCTGAGTTATATGATGTTTCATAATCTGCCAGAAGAGGCATTAAAGATCATTCTAGACCTATTCAACAAAATTTAGCGAGAAGGTGAAGTACCTAGTATGTGGAAAAGAGCAATTATTATGCCAATTCAAAAACCAGGGAAGGATCCTGGAAGTCCTGAAAATTATAGACCCAATTGCGTTAACATCTCATCTTTGCAAGTGGGTGGAGAAAATGATAGAACAAAGATTATCGTATTTTTTTTTAGAAAAAACAGGGATAATTAATAGAAATCAATGTGGTTTTCGAAAAGGTAGGTCAACTACAGATGCTTTAATTAAAATAAGCAATGAGATAGAAAAGACAATTAGTATGAAGGAAGTAATGATGACAGTGTATTTCGATATAGAAAAAGCGTACGATACTATGTGGAGAGAAGGGTTATTAATAAAGATGAATAATCTAGGTATAAGTGGAAGACTTTTTAATTGGATTAAGAGTTTTTTAACTAATAGGTCGATCATGGTAAAAGTAGGATCTGAATTTTCTGATATTTTTAATATTAATAATGGAGTTCCTCAAGGTAGTGCGGTCAGTCCTGTTCTATTCATTATTATGATTAATGATATGTTTAGCGATGAGGGATTCGATCAGGGATTCGATCAGCCCTTTATGCTGATGATGGAGTAAATTGGAAAAGAGGTAAAAATGTTAAGTATGTTAATAACAAAATTCAGGAAGAAATTAAAAATGTTGAAAACTTATAAATGAGTCTTATAAATGGCGTTTTAAAATTTCACATAATAAATCATGTTATATGATATTTACAAAAAAGAAATTAATTATGTAACAAGATTGGCATTATATAATGAAAATATAGAAAAAGTTTAAGAGTTTAAATATTAGGGATTATGGTTGGATGAAAAATATTCATGGAGGAAGCATATTGAGAATATTGAAACAAAATGTAAAAAAGTTGTTAATCTTATGAGATGTATATCCGGCATGGAATGGGGAGCAGGAAGAGAAGCTCTTTTAAGAATATATAAGGCACACTGTTGAGATCAACATTAGACATATGGTTGTATGATATATGGAGCTGCTGCCAAAACTTATTTAGAGAAATTAGATAGAATCCAACATAGAGCATTAAGAATTAGTATAGGTGCAATGAAAACTACTCCAATTAATGCACTATTAGTGGAATGTAATGAAACTCCTCTAGATTTAAGACGAAATAAATTAGCTCTTGCTTATTGGTTACGACTACAGGATGAGAGACATTTTTCATCTTCAGTGATTAAGAAATGTTGGGAGTATGAAAAGAATGTAGTTAAAGGATTTGGTTGGAACATAGGTAAAAGCTGAAGAGTATAATATTAATAAATTAGAGTTTATTATAGAAAATATTATAAGTAGAATTCCTCCATGGATGTTTCCAGAACCTATGGTTAACTTAGAATTAATTAAAAAGAAAAAGGAATGGTTGGAGAATGGAAAGGAAAATATTTGCAATTTAATACAAGACTACATGAACAAAAAATACTATGGATATCTAGGAATTTATACAGATGGATCTAAAGATCCAGGTAATGGGCATGTAGGAGTGGGTACTGATATTGCAGAACTCAAAGTAAAGATCAATAAAAGAATATCCAATCATGTTTCTGTATATACAGCTGAATTAGTGGCAGTTTCTCTGGGTTTACAATGGGTGGAGGAAATTAAACTGGACAGAGTGGTAATCTATTCTGACTCAGCAGCAATATTACAGACTATTACTACTAGTAAAACAACTAGAGAGGATATTTTAATAGAAATTTACACAACATTGTTAAATTTAGAAAGATTGAGAATAGATGTTCAATTTTGTTGGATACCTGCACATATAGGAATCTTAGGTAATGAGGAAGCTGATAAATTAGCAAAAAGAGCTCTAAATCTTACTGATAAAATTGAGATTTCTCTTGGAAAAAATGAAGGTAAAGCTATAATAAAAAGTAATATTGGCAAAAATTTGCAAAAAATATGGGATTTAGATAAGAAAGAAAGAATATTACAGAATTCAGAAATCAATTAAAATTGGAACATTTAACAGTAAAAATAGAAGAGAGGAAATAATATTTACAAGACTTCGGTTAGGACATACAAGACTTAATAATACGTTATTTCTTATGAGTAAAATAAACTGATAAATGTGAGGTATGTAATTGCAAAGAAAATGTAGAACATGTTTTAATAAAATGCAGAAAATTTCAGGAAG
This sequence comes from Culter alburnus, assembly GCA_028476615.1. Lineage (NCBI taxonomy): Eukaryota > Metazoa > Chordata > Actinopteri > Cypriniformes > Xenocyprididae > Culter > Culter alburnus. Next base: position 19,936 of record JAOTNS010001652.1, on the reverse strand, counting down.
AGAGAAAAAAATTTAAAGAATGTATTATTAAAATAGGGAGAGAATGGAATGTAAGAAGTATTTCAGGTATAGGAAATTCTCAAAATGAAGTTGTTGAGGCATTAATGAAGTTTTGCAAGAAACTGGTATAGGTAGAATAATTTAAAAGATTTAAAAGACACACTCCAATATAGTAGGTGGCGGTATGCACCTTTACGATGGTCTGTAACCCGCCATAAAAACAAAAGAAGAAGAAGAAGAAGTAATTTGTGGTCTGTGTTTATAAAGAGACACACCCTCGTTTCATTCATTCATTGAATCTGGAAATAAGCGTGAGCTTGCATCAGGTAATTTGTTCTTAAGAGTTATTTTAATGTTTTAATTGAGGGCTGTTTCTGTTTTGAGCAACGAGACACTTATATTGCTTTATGCTGCTCATGCTTACAATTGTTTGTTTCTCTAGGTCACCTTTATTTGATTTGAACATGGGGCATAAAGCCATTGTATGTATTTGTTTTATCAAGGTTATGGGTTTATGCAAAGATAATAGTAGGTTCATTTGGGTGGGCAGAAAGTCGTTTTATCTTGTTGCATTTCAGAAGTCCTTGTGTGTTGATGGTGATTGGCCTGGTGATGCAGTCTTCAGAGTGTTGAATGAGTGAGAGCATATTAGGTAATGACAAGTACTATTTAGTTTTTATTTATTTATTTGTTTGAAGGTGGTTTTCATGAAAGTTTGTTATTCTTCCTTTTTTCTTTAATCCAGTTATTTAAAGGTGCCCTAGATTCAAAAATTGAATTTACCTTGACATAGTTGAAAAACAAGAGTTCAGTACATGGAAATGACATACAGTGAGTCTCAAACCCATGTTTCCTCCTTCTTGTGTAAATCTCATTTGTTTAAAAGACCTCTGAAGAATAGGCGAATCTCAACATAACACTGACTGTTATGTAACAATCGGGATCATTAATATGTACGCCCCCAATATTTGCATATACCAGCCCATGATCAAGAATCAAGACATTAGACAAGGGCAGTATTAACGTCTGGATCTGTGCACAGCTGAATCATCAGATTTTATGCAGGTAAGCAAGCAAGGACAACAGCGAAAAATGGCAGATGGAGCAATAATAACTGACATGATCCATGATAACATGATATTTTTAGTGATATTTGTGAATTGTCTTTCTAAATGTTTCGTTAACATGTTGCTAATGTACTGTTAAATGAGGTTAAAGTTACCATCGTTTCTTACTGTATTCACGGAGACAAGAGCCGTCGCTATTTTCATTTTTAAACACTTGTAGTCTGTATAATTCATACACAACTTCATTCTTTATAATCTCTCCAACAGTGTAGCATTAGCCGTTAGCCACGGAACACAGCCTCAAACTCATTCAGAATCAAATGTAAACATCCAAATAAACACTGTACTTACGCGATTAGACATGCTGCATGACGAACACTTTGTAAAGATCCATTTTGAGTGTTATATTAGCTGTGTGAACTTTGTTTATGCACTGTTTAAGGCAAGCATGAGCTCCATGGGCGGAGCATGAGCATTTAAAGGGGCCGCAGCATGAATCGGCTCATATTTAATGATGCCCCAAAATAGGCAGTTTAAAAAATTAATAAAAAAAAAAAAAAACTATGGGGTATTTTGAGCTGAAACTTCAGACACATTCGGGACACCTTAGACTTATATTACATCTTGTAAAAAAACATTTGATGGCACCTTTAAATAGTATAACAAGAGTATTAATGACCATTTTAAGGTTCCAGTATGTCTACAGATAATGTTCAACTAAAATATATTGTTCGACCAACAATATCTTAGCAATTAATTATGACGTTCACACCCGACATTGGTTTTCTTTCTGTTTATTAAATCCAGGCAATTGGTTGATAAAACATTGATCAAAATTAAGATACAATTTATACAAAATGAAATTCACTTTAAAGAAAGGGTTACTATAAAACAAAACTTAATGAAGTGGTCAAAATCCCGTCTGACCCACTGCATGTCTCCCGACATACTGTGCATCTTATTAGCCTATCTTAGACATACTGTTCACTTTTCATAATCAACATAAATTAAATTTAAAAACTAATATTAGGCTATAGTCTAATATTAAACATAAATATGAATCTAAATAGGCAACGTTTTCTTTGACCCTCTGGCTGACGAATGCGCCGGCGCGTTCTGAAGGATTTTTCCTGACAGCTGAAACAACTTAAAGTAGGCCAACGCCGACATTTTTGGGGATACAGATTAGTGCAAGACATCAAAATGGTTTACTTTTATTTGTGTACGCTCATAGTAAAAACAAAACCTTTTGGGAGTTAACCTGAGGGTGGTAAATTAATAGCAAATTTTCATTTTGGTGTGAACTGTCCCTTTAAGATGGCTGAGTGTTGTTTATTAGGCATTGAGAAAGGTCACATGACCGAAATGTTTGCTGTTTTTTCAGTAAAGTAGTGAATTTATCTCGCAATTGTCAGTTTTAGTTTACTTCAGATAAACGCCTCTAATCTTAATAGGTTTTCACCACATGTAAAAGCACAGATCATGTGCTTTTTTATATGTTTTTTTCCCAATCACATATTTCACAGATCTGCATTCAAAACCAAACAAATTGTATATTTATGTTTGCTTTATTTTCGCAGTGGGATATTTGAGAGGTATTTCTATATTTCTACAACACTGTTGTGTTCAACACTTACAGTTAATTTAAGTGCTGCTGGTTTCAATGAATGACTCTGTTATGAGTTCATCATATAGACAGAAGGAGGCAGTATTATATCAAAACTGACTGCAAATGACAGGAAGATGATGAGCGATAGTTTCTCTCTCAAAGAGATCAGAGCGCATGATAAGAAATACTGTTTGAGGAATCACAGATTCACTAATACACAATACAACAGAGAAAACAGTGATTTCACAGCATGTGACAACAATATCTGCCTTCTGTGATTCACTTACCAAGACACACTTGATCATGTTCGATCGTGACATGAGGAACTCAAATAAAATCATCAGTATGACTTCAGCACAGCTGTAAAGTCTCAGAAGCACAAAGTTACCAATGACACATCATAACACACACACACACACACACACACACACAACTAAAGAAAGATGAAACACTCACCTCAGATAATATTTGTAGATCTTCTTTTCTCCTCCTCTGAACTGTCGTGTTGAACTGAAATTTCTTTGACTTCCTTAAAGGACGTGAAACTTTTTCAGGAAGAGACATAAGCAGAAGAATGAGAGTCAGACGTCAGCACACACACTCAGTTCTCTGTCACTGTATATATTTGGGACATACCCACTGTTTAGGAATTCTTTTAATGGGAAGGCAAGATTGGTGAAACTTTTTAACTGAACAAAAACCTGATGCACAGACCAACATGTCCCCTACTTCTGGCACTGTTGACCATCATTATCGAATGCTGCAGCTGGTTTTGGAGCAGAGAAATACTTGCCAATCAGCTCTGGTATGATGCATTTCTTTAAAAAGTTTGTAGCACATGCCAATTCTTTGTCAAAAAATGTCACATCTGGTGTCACTTGTTCCACAAAAGGTGAAGTACTTTCAGCACAAAGTATAAAATCACAGTATGGTTCATCAGTAACAAATAACTGCATTTGTACTTAATAATAGGCATGGTCCCGCTTCAGTCTGATGCTTCCACACTCCGTTTTCAAGGCATAGTTTGGAGCAGAGTTTACAGAGAGGTTCTTGACACAAAATGGGCACTTAATTCCTATGATGCCTGAACCACAACAGCTGCAGGAAACATATCCATCAGATGAGGCCCCAATAAAAGGATGTGAAAGCGAAATCCGGAAGCCAGCAGTTTCTACCAGGACATCCGAGTGTGAGAGGTGATGCTGCATTTCATAGTATTTTCACGCCATTCACAATCATTAAACTCTTCATGCTTAAATCCTCAAATCAGCAATGCTTCTGAGGTGGAAGAAGGCTGTTTTTGTAACAAATGAAATATTATTTTCAAAGGAAAAGTTACTGTCTAATATACATATATAATATATAACTGTCGATGATGGAGTAACAGTACATCCTTCTAAATGCAGATTATAGTCTGAGAGATTCTGTGTACAGGTTTTTGGTCCAATAAGTAATACTTCAGTCTTATCTGAATTTAATAGAAGAAAATTACTAGTCATCCAATGTTTTACTTCTTTAACACACTCTGTTAGATTGGATAATTTAGAGATTTCATCTGTTTGTGTTGAAATATATAACTGAGTATCATCGGCATAGCAGTGGAAACTAATTCCATGTTTTCTTGTAATATTGCCGAGTGGCAGCATGTATATTGAAAATAGCAGAGGGCCTAACACTGATCCTTGTGGCACTCCATATTTTACTATCATTATCTTAGATTTTTCCCCGTTTAAATAGTCAAAATTGTGACGGTCTGATACGACCTAAACCACCGTAATGCCTGGCCCTGAATACCAGTGTAATTTTGTAGTCGATCTAGGAGTATTTTATGATCTATAGTGTCGAACGCAGCACTGAGATCAAGTAACACTAGTATTGAGACACAGCCCTGGTCAGAAGCTAGAAGTAAGTTGTTTGTAATTTTAACGAGTGCAGTTTCTGTGCTATGATGAGACCTGACCTGAATAAAGGTTGTACATTTACAATTGTATTTCTGATACTTTCGATTTTCTCAGTAAAGAAATTCATGAAGTCATCACTACTAAATTGTAATGAAATGTTTTGTTCTGGTGATGTCTGTTTGTTAATCTAGCCACTGTACTAAACAAGAACCGTGGATTGTTTTGGTTATTCTCTATGAGTTTGCGGAGATGCTCAGCCCTGGCTGCTTTTAGAGTCTTTCTATAACGGGACGAACTGTCTTTCCACGCCATTCTGAAGACCTCTAAACGAGTTTGTCTCCATTTGCGTTCTAGATTACGAGTTTCTCTTTTGATAGCGTGAGTAATAGTGTTGTACCATGGTACAGTATGTTTCTCTCTAACCTTTTGTAAAAAAAAAAACTTCCAAACAGTTCAGTTTAGTGAGAACACAGATTTCAGAATAAAAAACAGCCAAGAGTTAGTGTGTTTGCTGACGTCTGACTGTCACTGACACTTGAAAAGCAGTTTCACTACCTTATTTTCAGAGAAAAAGAAAGAAATTTCAGAGCCGCTGTTCAACACGACAGTTCAGAAGAGAAGAAAGAAAAGTCTACAAATATTGTCTGAGGTGAGTGTTTCATCTTTCTTTTGTTCTCATCTATTTTCAAAAACAGAGTCCATGAATACATACAATATTTTCACTTTTGAATTCAGATCTGTGACATGTGAGATGGGAAAAGTAGGGCTGAATAATAATAATCTATACACATTCTGTGCTTTCACACATCTGAAGCTTTAGAGACATTTATCTGAAGTCAACTAACCCTGAAACATCTTCTCTGAGATACAAACCTGCTTTCTGGAAGGTGTGTGTGTGTGTGTGTGTGTGTGTGTGTTTGTGGTGTGTGTGTTTGTGTGTGTGTGTGTGTGTCTCTGGTTTGAGGTTGTGTAACGCCCTTCTGTCTGATAACAGATCCGTTTCCTCCACTGGGATGTGGAAATCTCACTTAAAAACTTCCTTATTTTCTATGTCTTTGAATTGTTGGTGTTTTTGGAGCTGTATTTTGTTTTATGTTTGTGATGTATATATTTGATGTTTATGGTGTTTTTACTGACTGTAGAGTCTTTGGTCTATATGTAGTGGTAAAGCGCTCTGTAAATAAACTAGACTCAACACTCGAGGCTTGAGGCATGACCAGTGACTATATCACCTGCTGAACCTGGTAAAGTTAACCTGGAGCTGTTTCCAGCAGGCCGGAGATCCTCTTCTCCATCAGCTCTGCTGGAATCAAGTGTCTGTTCAAATGAGAAGATCTTCTGGAGACTCAGAGGAGATCTTCAAATAGCTGAAAGTGTCTTTCAAAATCCAAGTGCTGTTTTCTCTTGCAGCTTCTTCTGTCTCTGTCCATTGGTGTTCGATGGCTGGGATGTTGTCTGAATGATGTAGTTTGTCAAAACAGCTTCACAGTGATAAAAACAGGATCAGTCATGGAGACGGTTCAGATTCTGCTGTAAAGCGGCTCTGAAAGACAGTAATGTCGTTATTCAGCTCAATCAGTTCAGTGTTGATTCAGATGAACTATGAATCATATTTCATTTATTATCTATTTCTTCTCCTCTCGATTTATTAAGCATAAACGAGTGTGATGTTTCCTTGCTGGTTATTTATCCTGAAAGCATTTCACTTTAATTTGGATTTTGCGTTATCTTGCATTGATATCAAGCCTCCTCAATTTTCATGGTTTCTGTTGTCAGATTTCATATATTGTGTCTGATCTGTGAGTTGATGATTGTGCGTCTGTGTGGATCTGTTGTGTGCTTGAGATTTCACTTCATAGTTTCAAACCAAATGTAAAATAATAGATGAAGAGCTGAATGAAGATGCAAATTCACATCAGTACAGCAGGTGGCGCTGACAACCAGTTTACTCCCACACTGGACTGTTGAAGTGACAGATTTAACACTGAGATTATAAGCATTTATTTTTAAATCAAACACAGATGGGATGATGAACACAATTAAAGTCTTCTGCACTTTTTACAGTTTTTACTATCTTTAGGACATGTTTCTCAATACACTTCAAATCTCTTTACACAGCTCGCCTCATCAGCTTTCAGATAACTTCATGTTCGAGATGCACTAGTACTAAACTAAACTAAGCACTTCTACGGTTTTAATCAGTTAATTCTTTCTGTAGTGAATTTTCAAACTCTAAACACTATTAGCACAACATCCGTCTTTGTGACCACACCATTAACACAATAACTAGGAAGAGATGATCGGTTTACATGTCGACATGTTACTTGAGGAACAGTAAAAATTAGTTGTGTATATACACATATATATTCTATTCATCCTGCTGTATGTATAATACAAATCTGTATGTCTTATGTTCCAGATGTATACCACATTAGTATTGTTATTTATTTTACTTATTTATTATTATTTTCTTAGTTTACTTATTTAAATAAGTAATCTTTCTGTTCTCAACAAAGTCCTTATAGGCGAATAAAGCTCATTCTGATTCTGATATAAAAATATTTAAAACTACAATGTTTTTAATCAGGATTAATCCCAATCAATTAAATCAAATGCTTGTTCTGATGGTGCTTAAACGGTGCTTAAAATCTCTTGAAAAACTAAAATATATGAATAACATTTGTATATATTTGAAATAAAAGATATACATTGTACTTAATGTCAGCTTGCTTACTTTGCTCAAGATAATGATTTATTAAGTCCACATGTCATAAAAACAAGTAACTATGTGTAGCCCTCTCACCAATAAATATGGCTCAAATGTAAGAATTTTATCTAGGGGAACTTAGGGGAATTTACTTAATTTACCTTAAAAAAAAAAAAAAAAAAAAAACATCTTCAGATACCACGATTAGTGTCAGTTTAGTGTTTTATAATTAGACAGTGGAAATAAGTACAGACTAAAGTTACTTTCAGTTACTGTGGTCCGACATTCCCAAATGTAAATAACCTGACCATACATTTTCCTTTCTCCACAGCAAAAACACCAGAATGTGAACTAAACAATAAACATGCATTTATTACACCTTTTACTCTCTAAGCGAGAGGAGTACAATACATACGGCACCATGATTTCCAAGGAAGCCCAAAGGGCCTACAACTCACAGACACGTGGCGCCGGCTAGTGGCAACCAGTGTTAATTTTGGCAGCCATGTTTGATTTAGTCTAGGTCTTTATCTTCAGACGAAAATGCTCCTTAGTCTTAGTCACATTTTAGTCATTTTAGTCTTTCATATTTTAGTCTAGTATTAGTCGATGAAAAGTCATCACATTTTTGTCAAGTCTTAGTCATTACTTTTAGTCAAACTACAGTTACCAACATTCATTTTGATAGCTATTTTATATGTAGTCTTTAGACAAAATAGTCATTATAATTTTTCACTTTAGACCAATTCATTTAAGCTTATGAAAAATTTAACATTGCACTCTTAGCAGTAGCACTTGTGCAATTGTACATATCCTCTTTCAGTGGTTCTCAAACTTTCTAGAGTGTCGTACCCCCTGAGGGATTTAACATTCTTCTGTGTACCCTCTCTTTTCCACTTAGACTGCAGTTACACATTTCCATTAAGGGACAATATTTGCCTTCTTAAATCAATGTTTCCAGTGCATTTTTTACCTTTATAAATACCTTTGTAAAATAAATAATGCCTTAAATAATTTTTTTTAAAAATTCAATAAATACAATGATGATAAAACAAAGTGATACTTTTAATATTACATTAAAACCGTCAGTAGGTGGCGGTAAGTCACTGTTTTATGAGTGAATCATCGAGTCATTCATTCATTCAGTATCAAAGCTAGCGGCTGTATTTATGAATGAATCATTGAATCATTGACGATTCGTTCAAAGCCGCAGATTCATTCACGAAACACCGCTTGTGTGCTGCTCTGCTGTGGCTTTTGTTGCAAAATAGAGCAAAAATACTGACAATACTGTTTAAAATGTACATCACTTAATATTACCCTTTTGTTTGTTGAACTGTTGTATAAAATCAATATTCGGGATATTATATATATTAGGGCAATATTCTTGCTGATAATATGATCAACATTAAAAACAGTAACTCGCAGAAGGGTATGTTTTTGTATCGAAGAGAGTTTTAATCTTAAATCTACATGCAGTCTATGTCTATATTTGTTCTTCATGCTATTAAGTACTAAATCCCCACTTTCACAAAGGTAACGTTATATTGTCGAGAACAGCACTAATGTAGCTGATGCTGGCTTGTGTGGGTGCAGTCAGTTTCGACCGCAAAAATTAGGTAATTTGATTGAATGTCGTGTATATACAACATTTTACCTGCTAGAAATATTCAAATGTTCAGTTTTCATGTTATTTAAGGTGGAGTAGAATAAAATGAACGGCACTTCCAGTTCAGTCAGTTTGAGAACCACTGCTGGATATCAGCCTGCACTTTGGTCCCAGATTTAGTCAGTAAACGAGCAGCAAAATATAGACACTTTAATTTAAGTAGAAAATCTCAAAAGAAGAGTGCTTAACTCCAGCTTACTTGTTTTCTCTTGTTTTCAGATCATCCGTGCTTCTTCCTCAGTGTAGAGAGGGCTCGTGTGCGTGGTTGCCAGATAGTAAAGATTAAGTAAAAGTGTTCTTTTAACCCTCTGGGGTCTGAGGATTTTGGGGCCCTGGAGAAGTTTTGACATGCCCTGACATTTGTGCTTTTTTCAGTTATTCATAAACATATAAATGGAAAAAGTGTCATTACACTGCATTCAGCACGAACTAGGCTACCATAACATGTGAGCAACATGTATGTACATGTTTGAATTTTCGAAGGAATAACGTTTATGCGTGGTAATTAAAAAAAACAAAAAACATAAGTCACTGAAATAAGGCCAAAAAAATTATATTATATATGTATTCACAAGACTTCTGGGTATTGGAGGTTGCAGACTAGAGTTTTTGCTTCAAAATGATGTAAAAATGATCCTGCCTACTCGCTCATATAAAACGATATATTGATTTAGATTTTGTAAGACACTTTTTGTCAAGAAACACACTATGCGTGGAGGCATGAATCTTCATAAATAATGCTGTGACCGCTCATCGAGCCATCCGCGTGCGGTCCCTCTCTTAACGCGCTCCCAAGGCAGCTGCAGCCTGCCAGAAGCACGCTCCATAACCTCCAGCAGCTCAGCATACGCAGGGCAGGGAGGCTTTGAAGAAACAACAGGCTCACCTGCTTCTTCTTCAACCGCCATTTCCTGTTCTCCAGGGCTAGAAGCCAGATGACAGGACATCATCGTTATCCAGCAGCTCATCCTCGCCAGCCGCTGGGGGCTAAGAGAGATTTACGCCTCTCTCAAACTCCTCTGCGAGCTCCACCTGCGAGCCCCATGATTTAAGCCTCCGCTCTGCCTCAGCACGAGCGGGGCCAGAACCACCAGGCACAGATGTTGATGCTTCTTCCCTCGAGAAGAGAGTCAGACGGCACTGTCTGTGCGTGCTCCTCGCCCAGACAGAAAACACACAGGTTGTGTGTGTCCTCAGGTGTCAAAAACCTTGAACATGGGTCAGCACACTTCCTGAAACATTTGTCAGACGTAATACAAAGTTTCCTTACCAGATTCAATGAAATCGCAATCAGACAAAAACAGTCCCGAAAGACGAAAAGATACTGACTGGTTCTCTAGGCGCTCCTTATTTACTTCCGGGTTGCGCTATGATGACGTCATAGGCTATCGCCGGCCAATAGGATTGGAGAGATTTGTTACTTGGCTTTCAGACACTGGTTCACGTGTGACATTCCCCATAATGTGGTAAAACACAGTGTAGAGTTCCCTTTCGAAAGGGAACAGAATAGCTAGTAGTTATTTAATAGTGAGAATTGGACCCTAATCTAAAGTGGCCCATTAATCTCATAACATTATTTATGCAGTTGTAACTGTGGTGAAAATGCTTTCATTGCACATCTGAGCTTCATTAAAAACACTGTAAATACATCCAAATGCACTTCAGAAGCTGTTTCTGTGTTTCCTCTGCAGTGTAAAGATGGATTTTGTTGATACTAATTTAACTTAATTTGATGACAAATCAATGTTTGTTATTCTAATTGCATTTATTGAATACATGTAATAATTTACAGGAAAAGGTTAGAACATTTGCCAACAACATCACAATCATTTGTCACATTGAGAAGAGCAGGTTCAGTGCTATGCAGACCTAAAACCAGACTGATTTTTTTTTCTTTTTTTTCCCATTTAAAAATATCGAAAGTTAAATAAGAACCACATTCTCCATTATTTTTCAAAAAAGACAATTTTGAGATTGGTTTATAATTATTTAACACTGACAGGTCCAGACTTGTTTTTATATTTTGCACCAGAGCCTGCCTAAAATAGGATAAGACCAAGTAAAGGTCAAGTTATGTTTTTACAGAGCTTTATTTACACATTTTGATTTTCAGTACTTTGCACTTTAAACTTCTAAATGTCTATTCAGTATTTCCTATGTAACAGACAAAGCAGTTTAGTAGTTGTGATGCTTCTAATTAAATATGTAGCAATTACCTCAAAAGGAAATTAATTGTGATTCATTAAAGAAAAAATAAAATAAAAAATAACTGATGTGGCACAATTAATATTACAGTCATTTAATGTGTTAGTCCAGTGATCTTCATCTATCAAATCTAAGAAATGTTATTTTCGTTAGTGTTTACTGGCGTATATGGCTGATGGTGGTTGAGGTTTGTCCCTAATCAACACAGTGAAGTGAGATTCATGTTTTTTACAGTGCAGAGTTACAGTGTGATTCCTGCAGGCTGACTGAAGCAGCGTTACTACAAGGTTAAGACATAAGTTAGGTGTATGTCAGGCTAAAGACATGAGTCTATGTTCAAGATTTAAACTGTGAGAGTGTCTGAGTCCTGAACATTTCCAGCAAACCAATAACTTATATTTTTAACTTGGAAAATGGAGAACTTTCACCTGGTCTAGAGGAATAATCGAGTGTGTATATACTTCAACTATATATTTAGTTTGACCTCCAGAAGTAAATTTTCTGAATGTTCAACAACTGCTTTCACAGACTATTTGAAATAAAAAACTTATTGTTTCATTAGTAAACAGTTATCTACTTTAGTTATTAGTTAACTTATTTATCATGAACTAAGAATGAACAACACTTGTATAGCATTAATCTTAGTTAATGTTAGTTTCAAAATAACATTATACAAATCAAAAGTTATTATACTAATACAACTTTTGATTTAATAATGTATTTGTTAACATTAGTTAATGCACTGTGAACTAACACAAACAAATAATGAACAGCTGGATTTTTATTACTAACATTAACAAAGATTAATAAATACAGTACCAAATGTATTGCTCAATGTTAATTCATGTTAGTAATACATTATCTAAAGCTAACAAATGAACCTGGTTGTAAAATGTTACTGTTTTTCTTCATGTCCAACAGTAGTGAGTGAGTGAAGGATGATGACATCTGTTGACAGATCAGCATTGTGACTCACTAGATGAGCAGGAAGAAGAAAAGCTGAAACACAAGGAAGGTAATAAAGGAAAGACAATATCAGTATAATATTAAAGTTCAGTCAGGACCACTTAAGTCAAAAATTACAAGAGACAAAATTTAGTCAATTTTTTTATTGGCATATTTGCTAAAGTTACAATTTGGCGGTATGGCTCTGTTCTAAATTCCCCGTCCTTTCATGAGCTCCATGAAAGCCAAGACCGGGAACAGCAGCAGCTTCTGGGGACAACCTCCCATTTTTTAACTGGGAGAGCAGCAGAAAATCCCCCCCAAACAGACCATACCAGGCAATCCTCCCTGGCTCTTCCTGCTAAATCGAAGAGCCAGCCGAGGATTCAGATGTGCATTTCAGGAAGCCAATGCAACAATATTTATAAAAGAACAAATCAAGATACGTGAAGCCAATATAAATGTAGCTAGAGCAATGATAGAAATATGCATGCAAGTATGGCTCTGTTCTAAAATTCCCTGTCCTTAACATGAGCTCCATAATACGTTAAGACAGGGAACAGCAGCAGCTTCTAGGAACTACCTCCCATTTTATAGTCAGGGAGAGCACAAATTCCCCCCAAACAGACCATACAAGGCTATCCCCCCTGGCTTTTTCTGCCAATCAAAAAGCCAGCAGAGGAACCAAAAAGCTTAGCTTACTGAATTTAAGAGCCAATCGATCTATGTGAAGCTAGCATGAGGAATGTAGCAAAAGCCAATGATCTAATTTTTTTTTTTCTTCCCTTCTTTCCAATTGCATTTTTACGAAGCAAATTCATTTATGCACTAGTCCCATGCGTGAACGCTCTTCCCAAAAGCGCACATGAGAATTTAAAAATCGAAAGCAGTTTTCCATCAGTGACTTTCATATTTTATAAAAGCCCACAGCATTTCAAATAACAAATGATGCCTTTGAGCATACAGAAAATAGCCCATCGGCGGACAAGACCGTAAACTGCAAGTGTAAACATGAAGTAAAGCATGCGTTTCTCACAGGTCTCTCATACCCTGTCAATGAATCCTGTGAATGTAATTTGCTTCAGCTTTTCCGAACTTCACGCTCAACTTTAAAGAAATTAATTGAAAACGCTCACTCTGCTCCTTGCCAGTGGACACGCATCAAGCACGCAGCATCATCACCGGGATGAGCGAGTACAGCATTATCTGTATCTGTATCACCATATGAATTATCTGTTCTGTATCTGACTCGGAGTGGTGGGGCCTAACTCGGAAGTAGGCGGGGCTGGTCTTGAAATGGGCGGGGCTTTAACCGGTAGGTTATTTTAAGCATGCAATTGATAGGGTTGATCAGAATTGTTAGATTTATTGCTGATTAGAAAAATATTTACGGACAGCATCAGATTGAGCTTCAGATCAATGGTTTTGATCACGATAGCAAACAAACTATATTACAGAAAATTTTGCAACAATGAAAACAAAACATGCAGTGCAATTATGAAGTAAATGTAATGAACAACATAACTTCTTTTTTAACTTTATTTTTTATGATCAGTGTGATTTTTTTTTTTTTTTGGTTCTTTTTTATTTTTTTATTTCCACACCAGGTGTGTGTGTGTGTGAGAGTGAGCGAGGAGAGCGAGAGAGAGCGAGAGCGAGAGCGGGAGGGCCTCCTAGTGATGTGAAATATGAGCGGAGTTTACACAGGGTGATTATTTTGACTTTATTTTGTATTTGAGCTGCGTGTCTTGGACGCGGCGTCTGTCCAAAATAGGCGAGGTGCCTATCTTTAGCGAAGCGCTGCGTCGAGCCGCTTCTGAGACGCTTCTCAAACGCGCCGCGGCGCGGCTGGTGTAAACACAAGCATTGACTAGAGTGGCCGTGTATCAGCTCCGGTAGCCGCGTCGCAGCCGTAACGCGCCGCACACGCGTGCAGTGTAAACGAGGCTTCACTGTGAGTGAGCAGAGCGATACACAGCAAAAATACATCTGTATGTGTAGGGGAGTGGCGCTGTGACTAGCCTATCACAGAACGCTGACACAATCAGCTACCCAATGATGATTTTCATTCAATCCGAGCACAGATATTGACTCGTATTACTCGTATAATACTCGTACTCGGCAGAAGTGCTTTATCCGTACCGGATACTCGTTTCAGCCGAGTATCCGGCTCATCTCTAATCATCACGCATCTGCGGTCAAATTTTACAGTATTTAAATGTAATGGACCCAACAGTTATTGAAGCCATAATATTTATTTTCAAGCAGGGAGCAGTACTCATTGCTTTTCTGGCTTGAGCAACAGCCGAAGGCAACATTCCATAGCAGCTGAAGACCATCGCCCCATGGCCTTCAATGCAGAGACAGGAGTGGAGGAAGCTGCAGTTTGTAGCAGCACATAGCAGTGAGTGAAGGAAGCTCTGGGGAAGCTTGTAGTATTGCAGAGAGGGTGTAGATGGGAGGTAAACCAGGCCTGGACATGGGCTTTCCCCTCCTCTTGTGGCAAATAATGTGTCATGCTGACCATTTGTGACGGCTCCTCAGGTAGCCCAATATAAATAACAGGATAAAGCAGAGTAGATTCAGAGATTAAAACACTTCATTTCTTGTTCCTATCAGTTTTAGAGTGCTTTAGAAATATGAGGTGGTGCAATTAATTTGATACATCAGAAATTGTGATGTCATGTGACAGAATAATCAGCGTGTGGAAAACTCGCCACCTCTGAGAAACCGTGAACAAAAGGAAAAGCTGATCATTAACTAGGTTCTCTTTAAAGCCTGTTAGCAAAAACAATAGATGGATTTCTAATACGCTGATGGTGGATGGATCCAGCAACGCAGGTGACCATACTTTTGGTTGAAGGCAGTACAGCTATGGAGAAGTGGCACAGAAGAACTAAAGTAGATTTGGCTAGACAACTACACATGTAGTGAACTGCAGAGTGCAAATATATATGAAGGTCATATCTAGTCTAGTACAGTTTGGCTGAAGGGAGGCAGACCAGCTTGATGGCACTGCCTCTCACAAGAGTTGGAATTTCTGAAATTCAAACAGACAGAGAATAAGCAATTTGTTGTTTAGCATGGAATGTGTGCAGCCTGAAATATGAATTTAACCATGACTGACCAATAGGCTACTTCAAATCTGTTTGGACTGAAGAGAGTCCCTTATTATATGAACGGTTTCCTCATTGTTGCAAAAACAATGTTTCTAGACTAGTGTTTACCCCACAAAATACAGCTATCACAATGGATTCAATTACAACAGAGCAGTTGACAAGGTGATAGCGGCACGGATAGCAGCTCATACACTAGCAAATCACTGACCATAAAAACAGAATCACAACAAACCCTCTATAACCCTATTGTAAATGTGGAGGTCATTTGGACAGATGATAACATGTTCCAACATTCATTCAGCTGAAACCAGCCCCCCAAAAAAAAACATGGTTAATGAAAATATCAGCCCACTGGAAAGGCGTTGAATAGTTGAGCCACAGTAAATATCTATACTAAAAAGCCCATCACCGAACATCTCATGTCCACTATGGTTAGTCGCAGTAATTTAACGTAGATGGCTTATGCTGCTGCATAAACTTAATATGTACCACTACTGTTATATGCTTGTATTTTACTCCTCTATGCAAACTGTAAAACACCCTTCTTAAAAACCATACTGTAGAAAACAACAGGCTTTGTTTGATGATTCGCAGATTAAAAGAGAGGTTTAGACGCGAATGCAAGCCCCGTACTGGAATCCAGAATTTTCCCCAAATTTAGAGAGTGCTCTAATGCAGACACTATGAGCAAGCAACAGCTTCTGAAACTAATATTCTATTATAGCCAACTTTTAGTCCGAGATAACGTTAATGCATTACTACTTGGCATATCTCTGTCCCTTGCAAATGTTATGTCAATCCATGCATTTTGATATTAAAGGTGATAGAGAGGTTTTTTTTCGTCGACTGAGAATCCAAAGACTGTTAGTGAGTTTTTGAAATGAGCACATGCGTAAGAACAGCCCCCCTCCTTCACAGCTCATTTCAAAGGAACGCCTCCCAAAACTCGTGCACGAGTATTGGAACACGAGTGTTTACCACCGGCATTCGCTGTGTCGTGTTAGTGGATTCATTATGTCGGACTCACCGCAGGTAATCTGCAGTTGTTACTCCTGTCTCCTGACAAAAACATTGCATGCAGCGCCTGTGGAGTGTGGAAAGTTACTGGAGAGCGCAGCCACGCTCGTTTCTCACAAGGAACGTCATGGCAGTGATTGACAAGCCAGAGGGCCAATCTGCGTATGTCTCTCACCAGGAATAGAGACAAAGCGACACGCGTCATAATCTGAAAACCACGCCCACCGGGGGGAAAACAATCCAACCGTCCCCATTGACTTTGTATTGCATGAGGCTGCCTTCTTATCGTTTCTAACTTATTACAAAAAACAGAACAATGCCTAAAAGCTGCTGTGTGACAAGGTGTACAGCTAACAAGCTCAAAAACCCAGAAATAAGTTTTTATAAGCTGTTGACCCCTCAAAAACGACGAATGTTTAAGGACATAAAAGTGGATACAAGCAGTGAGACAGAGAGCAACGGGTCATATTACTATATGAAATGCATTGGAGAGGAACGTAATCTGCGACAGGTGAAATAATTCTTTGACATGGTTAAAAATAATGAATGGTTTGTTTGTGTTTGTTTGTTTAGCATATGTTGTGCCGATACGACCCCTCCAGTGTATTCATATAGTAATATGACCCGTTGCGCTCTGTCTCACTGCTTGTATCCACTTTTGTGTCCTTAACATTCGTTTTTGGGGTCGACAGCTTATAAAAACTTTATTCTGGGTTTTTTAGCTTGTTAGCTGTACACCTTGTCACACAGCAGCTTTTAGACATTGTTCTGTTTTTTGTAATAAGTCAGAAAAGACAAGGAGGCAGCCTCACGCAATACAAAGTCAATGGAGACGGTTGGATTGTTTTCCCCCCGGTGGGCGTGGTTTTCCAGATTAACATAAATGCGCTCTGTCTCTATGTCACGGCAGTGATTGACAAGCCAGAGGGCCAATCGTTACGTGATTGGCTGATTTTTTAAGGCCCTACCTCGTGCACAGATGATGTATTAATATTATTCCTTTCAGTGCACCTAATAATAGTCTTTTATCAGTTAGTAAAGACAGTTTCAAGTAATATTGCAAAATGTATAAAACAAAACATCCTATTTAGCACCTTTAATCCCACGTATATGTAGATGTCACTTCAAAACCCTGCAGCGTGCAACAGACTGTCGGTCCTCACGCAGTATGAACTCTTAATTTCGTGATATGGCCACGAGCATACAAAGACCCCTAGCTCAATCTTAGCCCAGCGGTCTAAGGAAGTGCAGCTGAAGCTGTTAAAATTAATGCTGAAGAAGCAGGAGTGAGCTGCTGTGTAGCCCTGTTTCATGTTAACAAGGTTTGACAGTCTGCATGGAAAAGCTCTATATAATAAAAGTGACTTGACTTAATGCGCATAAGCAATATCTGTGGTCAGACTTGTTTTCTCCACCTTATCCAACAAATCATTGCAGCAGTTGCGGTTTGAAAAAGCGTGAGAACAAAGCGCCCATTTTAAATTTTAAACCACTGTCCTGATCTTCTGATACTGCCTGACGTTCGAAGCTTCAAAACGTCAGTCAATCACGTGGTATTGCGGCACAGCGTGTGATAAAAGTCCCTATATCTATAGCTTTTGTCGTGATAGTGCTTTGAAAACTGCAACAGAGCTTCGGAGTCCCATAACATACTACTACGGTCCCATGCATAAATCTCCCATTTCTGTTTGAAAGCAAAAACACCAAGTTTTAGCAGTAAGTGACTGATGATAATGAACCTGATGAACAAACGAAACATCCTCCAGAGCCAAAGAACCAGTAAAACGTTTGCCAAATGATATGATTACAGCATCAACTGCTCTTGCTTCGTTGAGAACCTGGAATTGCCTCGGCACACTCGGCAAAAATAATATGAAGCAGTGAGTCACAATTGACGAATATGTCATCATATAAATCGCTGTTCGTCCATATTTATTAAATTGTATGCCCAGATATAATCGCTAAATGCAGCTGCTCGCGTACTTCCTATGTAAATAGGTGAATACATTATTTTTTAATCATAAGTAGAAGCAAACAGTCTACTTAACCACAAAATCTGCTGGCGATCTATTGCTGGTGATATTCGCGATCAGTCTGAATCTTAAACATCCTGCCGAACAAATCTATGATGCTGTAGCTTCGTTTGATATGCGAATACAACGCGAAAGCCTCTTCCTTTAATAAAGTTCAGTAAAACTCGTCTCTGAATAAAAAGCAAATCTCATTGCTAGCTCCTTAGTAAATCACTCTGAATAAAAACAGACTGCTCACTGACACGTGAAATAAAACTCACGTAGTGTTACATCATATTAAACTGATACAGCAGACCACCCGAAAACGATAGTGATAGAGCATAAAAAGACCGTTTCACTTATCTTGATTAATTGCAGCAGCCAAGCAGGCAGAGACGGAAGCTGCGTTTAAGTAATGCGCCTTATTTTAGAGTTGCCAATGGAGTCATAGAAATTGGATCAGCTGATATGGTGGGGTTGGAATTTGAGAATCACTGATAGCGGGCTTGACTACGAGGCCGCCTGGAAATAACGCTGATGCTTCATTTATGTTTTTAGGGGTTGAGCCATCCCTTTATGAATTAAACACTGACAAAATCTTTTGTGTACTAAAAACAGTTTGAAAAATATGCATGCATCTCACCTTCAACAAGGTATTCATAAATTGAGCCTATCTTCTGAAGGTAGTCCTGGGCATAGGTGGAGAGTGGCAGCGAGGGGTTAATATTTCACACTTGTTTTCTTTTTTTTGTTCTCCTTTCCAAGAAGCAGAACTGGCTTATCCCAAGGCATGCGAAGTTTCTCAGCGGCAATGAAATGACAACATGTGACTTGATGTTTAAAGTAATAGAAAACAACAGCAAAAATAACTAAAATATTAATTATTGAGAAAAATATAACATTATTAATGACATCAGCCAGTTAATGCCATTTTAGATATTAACTTCAGGGAGTTTAGCTTTTTGTATACCAAGTATGTGCAAACAGGAAGGCTCATACACAAAGCAAAAACCAACTCTTCTGTTTAGAAAAAACAGCAAAAAGATGATCTGACACCAGAGGGTACAAGAGAACTTTTGCAACATAGTACTCGGTGTTTAGCACCTACATTGATAGAATTGTGTAACCACGGTGCAATTGGACAGTGACAATCTATAGATTTAAAAAAAAATAAAATAAAGGCAGAACCTTGGATTATATGACCAAAATGGGTGATGCTGCACATACATTTACACTTGACGTGTGTACACTGTAAAATGCTTAATGAAGTAGTAGTATGAATGCATCCTTTGTTATTTCTCGTACTTGATAAGAAGTGGATTCTATATTGCCCCTGTGATTCTGTCATATGCATCCTGTATTTGTTATAACTCAGAATTGCATTGAAAATGCGGCAGCGGTGCTTTATATCACTTCATATATAAAGTGCAGAGAAACTAGAGTATGCACATTTACGTTTTCAATTAATAGTCATGAGATAAAAGTAAGCACTAATAATCCCGTAACTGGTACTTGTATGTTAGCTGGGAAGATTTGCTGCACTGATGTTCATTCTATTTATCAGCAGCAGTTTTTCCATGTTTCATTAACGTTCATGTTAGTATTGTGTATTTACCATGGTTACTGTAGTTTCCGTAACCCTAAAATGAACATTATTTTTTAATATATTTGTATATTTTTAAATT
>JAOTNS010001651.1:0-102676 GCA_028476615.1 Culter alburnus | reverse complement strand
ACACACAAGTCCGTCAGCCGTGGGGCAGTTTTTGTACCGACTAAAGTGTCCTCAGTGTGTTCCGGTGACGGTGCGTCGGCTGAAGTTGGTCCTCGTCGGCTTTTTTTTGGCCAACTCGACATGGGCCGTCGACGAGAGAGAGAGAGAGAGAACTCTGATTGGCTGTTCATAATAGAAAACCAGTCAGTTCACGAGAATATAAGCAAAAGTTATGAAAGCAAGCAAATAAGTCATGATGGCACAGACAGAAGGTTGTTCTAATTTTATGTCATCTTTCCTGAGCCTCTGAATGCATGAATATTTTGATAACATGAGTGGAGTGGAAAAAATAACGTGATCAGCTTGATTGATATACAAAATGTTAAGCAAGCGCAGCTGTGTTTATGGTTTGTATACATGCAGTCTTAGTTTCACTTTTCCATTTTGAATGGCGAATATAGACAAACATGTCTGCTTAAATAGACAGTTATCTCCTTTATACGCAGAACTCGCGTGCTAGTTTACAGTCGGCTGAAGTTCTTTCGGTGTGTTCAAGCACACATTTTTTCCCTGACGCAGCCGACGTGAGGCGACAACACTGTTGGCTTTTGTTGCTGCTAATCAGGTTGGTGTGTTCCGGCCTTAATAATAATAAGAAAACTAAAGGATACAATAGGTGCCTTTGCACCTTTGGTGGTTGGCCCCTAAATATACAGGTGCATCTCAATAAATTAGAATATCATGAAAAAAAAAATTCTTGTAATTTAATTAAAAAAGTAAAACTTAAATATATTCTAGATTTATTAGACATAAAGTAAAATATTTCCAGACTTTATTTTCATTTTGATGATTACAGCTTGCTGCTCATCAAAATAAAAAAAATCAGTATATCAAATTATTAGAATATTTAATTTCAAGTTTTATTAAATTACCATTCTCAGGGTATAAATACTGGGTTTAGGTCAGTAATCCCAAGAATATATGCGGTATTGTCAAGAAGAAGATGAGAGACACCAGACCCAACAATGCAGATGACCTGAAGGCTGCTATCAAAGCAACCTGGGATTTCATTATACCTGAGCAGTGCCACAGGCTGATTGCCTCCATGCCACGCCGCATTGATGCAGTAATTCATGCAAAAGGAGGCCCAACATACTTTTCAGAAGCCTGGCATTATTGATCTTATGAAGTATTCTAATTTATTGAAATAGTGAATTGGTGGATTTTTGTTAAATGTGATCCAATATCATCACAATTGAAAGAACCAAAGACTTAAAGTACTTCAGTCTGTGTGCACTGAATTTATTTAATACACAATTCCACAATTTAAATTACTGAAATAAATGAACATTTCGACGACATTCTAATTTATTGAGATGCAAAAACTTTAATGTTAGGTGCAATCAATCACAATTGATTAAAAATTATTATTATTATTATTTTTTTTATTGATTGACAGCACAAATTATAATATTGAATAAACTTGTGATTACAGAACAGGAGAGTCACGAGTCCCCTAGAAGCTCTTTGTCATGCTCCACATCTCCACATCAGAGACAGTGTTCAGGTAAGTTCATTTGATGTAGAAGAACATAAAAATCACAACAGCTATTTGTGATGTACTGTAGGTGTTTTTCTGACAGAACTCTGCTGGCCAATAATAATTTCTACTTGTCTGTGATTTTAGAACATGTTCCTCTCAGACTGAGTGGAGGGGAGGGCCGGTGCTCTGGGAGGCTGGAGGTGTATTATAACGCTGTGTGGGGCTCAGTCTGTGATGATCTGTGGGACATCAGCGATGCTCAGGTGGTCTGCAGACAGCTGGGTTGTGGAGCAGCACTGAGGGCTGATGGGAATTCAGTCTTTGGTGCTGGTGAAGGTGTTGTGTGGCTGAACAGAGTCGAGTGCAGAGGGAATGAGATTCACCTGTGGGACTGTCCTCTCTCCCTGAAGAACCACACTGACTGCTCCAACAAAGAGCACGCTGGACTCACCTGTGCAGGTCACAGCAAAACACTGACCAATATTAGTCATTTTAGTGCTAATAATATTTGAGTATTTGCATGATATGGAATATGTTTGTGTCTGTTTTGCCAGATTTGCCAGATTTGTCAGTGTCCACTACTCCTGCCACAACAACATCATCTTCTCCTCCAGTTTCTCAGACAGTGAGCTCAACATCAGTCTCTCATTCACAAACTCCTCCAGCAGCGTCTTTCTCTGTGCTTGTGATTGTACTGGGAGTTGTGCTCTTCCTGCTCTTAGTGCCACTGCTTATACTGATTCAGCAGAACAGAGTGATGAGGAGAGGTAGGAGAGATCCAGAGACTGTCATATTGTGTCTTATTCAGTGTGTGATCAGTCATGTGTTGTGAACTGACAGCAGGTTTGTCTCTCTACACTCACAGCTCTCTCTAAGAGGAGACACAGGAGCGCGACTGAGGCCGTTTATGAGGAGATTCATCGCAGACCCATTCATAGACACCGTCTCTTCACTCAGAGGGGTGAGTAAGTGTCATAGTGTCTGATTTGTGGATATAAAAAGGGTAATCACTTTATTCATAGTGGTGAGTAGAGTAAATCACATAGATCCATTTGTGGGACTTTTGTGTGTAATCTGAAATGATACAGGGTTAGTGTTGTTATTCAAAGGAAGTGGGGATTTTGGCTGATTTACAATTGTCAGTGTGTCTAATGGATACTTCTCCATAACAGGAAGTGTCTTTTTTGAAGAACAGCATTCTGGGTATGAAGATGCTGATGAGCTTCTTTCAGGTTAGAGGACTGAAATATAAAGCAATTTAACTCTAATCTTATCTGCTACTTACAAAATGAATGGATGTTAATTAACCTGCTAAGTGATTTTTTTTATTATTAACTGAGATTTAAATTATATAAATCTAAAAACATTAATTTATTTAATTATTTTTTCATTAATTTATTATTTTTTCTTTCATCTACGCTTTTTAAAGCAAATTCTGCAGTAGGAGCCGCTCCTGACTACTGTAATGATGTCATCCCACTGAAGGGCCAGAAGGTCAGTGACTTTAACTGATTTCACTAAATTAAATGAACTGTTAGGCCTCTGATAGTAAAATCAGCTTTTGTTTATTTTCTCCTTGCTGTAGAAGAACAGCAAGTCACACCTGAGAATTATGATGATATAATCACTGTTGGACTGAGACCTTGTGATACAGGTTTATTTCTTATAATCATTTCCACAGGTTTAAACAATATAAATTTATATGCATTTTAATTATACATATGCACTGTTTCAAAATCCCAAATTTTGTACAATTAATGGATGCATTAAATTTTCATTATTTTGTCTTGCCAGAAAACTATGATGATGTCATCATTGTACGACAATTCTCCAATGATAAAGCAGGTGTGGGTTTCAAATTACTCTCTCAAATTACATATTTTTTGTTTTGTCTTGAAATTATATTGGCATATAAACTCATGTAATTAATAATAATAAAAAAAAATTATATTAGATGGTGTTAAGGAGGATTTGATGATGTGAAGAATGTCAGGGAATATGAGTGACGTGTATGGTACGTTACTGACATCTTTTTACCTTACACTGAATGAATTTACATTTAGTTTTATAATCGTGTTATATCAATTTCTGTGATCATGATAGCTCATTTAACTTGACTGCCAAATACTGATGTGTTTATAGTACTTTTTAAAGTATATGTTAATAAATTAATTTTCTCTTGTTTTCTAAAAACAGTCTATGATGATGTGGAGGAGGAGCCAGAAAAACAGGGAGGGACTGTATAACTCAAACCACACCCACTCCCTCAAATCTTTTAAATGGTCTGAAACATTTCTATGATGTAGATTTGGCAATTTGGAGGGGGAAAAAATCCTAACATGTAACCAGTTTGTATATAATTGTAGGGCTGGACGATTATCATCTAAAATCAACCTCAATTAATTGAACATTTTACCTCGATTACGATTAATGAACGATTATTTTGTTTGTTTTTTTCTGGGGGGTTTTGCCCTCATAGTTCACTTACAAGGTTTGTACTTTGTACTGTAAATATGATTGTCTATTAAAGGTGGGATATTTTTTTTCTATTTTTCAATAGAAAAATCAGTCAGTGACCTGACATAACGGCTCACTTTCAGCAGTTAATATATCCATGGTTCGTAACATTTCTAACAGATTTCTGCTCGTTGTAATCAGATAAAGATAAATTAGAACAGTACCAGTATGTACCAGGTCATACTGTCTCTCTATTAATTGTGAAGCTGTGGGTTGTAAATAGTTACTTCAAAAGTAGAAAGATATATGCTATAATGTGTCAACTCATACCAGAAGCATTTCAGAAGCGAAGCGGCTGGATTCGCGAGACCACTAGATTGGCCTGTCCAACATTGTTTTAGTTTTTTTTTTTTTTTTCTCGTGTTTTTAATGGCTAAATTGTTATATTTTGTCCGGTTTTATTGTTTATTTCTATGCCATACTTTATGTTGCTGTAGCCTGCAGATGAAGTTAATACACTTAAAAGTACAGTTATGGACAACAAGAACAAAAGAAATTCTAGTTTTTCAACTTCGAATCTCTTGTCTTCTGCTTCTGGCCTCCTAGTGATGTGAAATATGAGCGGGAGTTTACTCAGGGTGATTATTTTGATTTTATTAGGGAAAGCCAAACGGCTGAAGGCCCTATTGTTTTCTTTAGGATTATTAGGGCCAAAGCCAAAAGCTGAATTAGGGCCAAGGGCCAAAGCCAAAGGCTGAAGGCCCTATTGTTTTCCTTAGGAAAATTATTTTTTTTCCGACTATTCGGGCATTTTTGGGGCCCTTAACGTGCTCAAAAACTCCTGAAACTTTGCACACACATCGGAATCGTCAGCCATCAGGGCCGGGCAGAAGCTCAACAGCACCCCCTTGAATGGTGTCTAAAAACTTGGTCTATATATCAAACATGCTTGCACGTATTTGTATGAAACTCGGTACAAATATAGACCTCATCGGGCCTAACAACTTTCATGCTCTAAGTTCACCTCAACAGGAAGTCAGCTATTATGAGTTGTTTGGAAAACGCATGCTCTGGAATTTGATATACTCCTCCTAGACGATTAATCCGATCACCACCGAACTCGGTCAGCATGAAGGCAGTTTAAACTACAGTCACCAAACTCGGAACACATATTGTTCTCATTAAGCCGGACAACTTTCTAATTTACAGTCATTAGCTCTGACCAACAGGAAGTCAGATATTTTGGTTTGAATGTGGATTTTTCACACACACACACACACACACACACACACACACACACACACACACACACACACACACACAGACGTAGTCTCTCTCTCTCTCTCTCTCTCTGTCCAACCACCCCTCCCTCCTCCTCTCCCCCTCACTCCTCACACCAGTCTGTGTGTGTGTGTGTGTGTGTGTGTGTGTGTGTGTGTGTGTGAGTGAGTGAGTGAGTGAGTGAGGGTTTTACACTTTTATTGCAGACTCAAGGCCCCGGTATACTTCAAACAAAGTTCTTTTTCGTTCTTCGCTTAGGGGTAAACCGAAGTTCGAAATGCATGACCAGTGATATACTGTAAACGAACATCTGATGCCGCCCACACTGCTGAGAGTGACGGTTAGATGAATATGTAAATATGTGCCATGCACTTTCTTCTCAGTAACAAAATAAACACAACAAAAATGAGAAAACAGCAAGCATCTATTATTAAGCATAAGAAAAGTGTCTGATCATAACAGCATGGGAATGTTAGCACGAGCTCTGCAAAGTAGCACTCCAGTCACCTCATGTCTTCATATAGCACTTTATCTAATAGATTGCTAAAAATGAAGCAGCTTTAGTATCAAACATGAAAAACAGTGTCAGTGCCTCATTTTATCAGAAGTACAACTTCATGTTGTACTATAAAGCGGTGTATTCGGTGTATTCCAGTGTATTCATGTTTTGTTTTCACCCGGGGAGATCTTACCTCGACGAACTCAACAGATCAAATGAGTCAGAGAGATGCGTCCCATGCGAATGAAGGCGGAGCCTCAGCGCACACCTCCTATTACGTTATCGTCACTGACCAATGGTAGTACGAAGTTGTTTTGCAGCTGGAGCGAACTTTTCCTGAAAGTTCGCTTTGGCAAGCCATTTCGAACTTCCAAAAAGAACTTCGCTTTGGCCTGATTTTGTTCGAAATGACGTCACATCAGTTCGTTCTTCGATTTCGTTTGAAGTATACCACAGTATATCACTGTGCTTCAGAGTTCAGTTCCAACCCTAATCAAACACACCTAAAGCAGATAATCAAGCCAGTGTATTTGTAGGCCAATGACAACATAATAATTTGAAATTGAACTATGACACTATATCACTAATAGTACAGGACTAGTTTTCTAATTAAAATTCTTTTTAAATTAGTTATTTATTGATATAATTCAAATTTAAATCTAAATTAAATTTAAATTAAAATAAAATCTTTAAGTAAATTTCACACGATTATAAAAGTGGCTGTTTAAAATAAACTTGCATAAGTGAGCAGAAAAATCTAGACCTTACTATTACCTGAGACTGACATTAAAATTGTCTTTGCAGGTTCTGTGACTGATTTGCCTCTATTTATTAATTTTTTTTATTTCATTTTTTCATCTTATACCGCACATACTAAAATTAAATGAAAGCATGCTTTTGGTGCATAAGATTGGTGCACAAACAACAGCTCAGTGAGGTCAAAAAACACATGAAGAGAAGTCTAAGGATTATACATCAGCAATCACAGACATTCGCATTAAGGCTGGATTAGATTTCTCAGAGCACTGTGGAGTTTGCACAAATAACAGTACATAACATCTAAATATTTTGTCCGGTTTAATTGTGTTTATTGCTATGCCATACTTTATTTTGCTGTAGCCTAGCTGCAGATGAAGTTAATTCACTTAAAAGTGCAGTTATGGACAAGAAGAACAAAGAAATTTAAAGTTTTTCAACTTCGAATCTCTTGTTGTCAATTTCTGGCCTCCTAGTGATGCGAAATATGAGCGGGAGTTTACACAGGGTGATTATTTTGAGCTTTATTTTGTATTTGAGCTGCGCGTCTTGAACGCGGCTTCCGTCAAAACTAGGCGAGTTGCCTATCTTTAGCGAAGCGGCGCGGCGAGCCGCTTCTGGGATGCTTCTCAAACGCAGATATACATATCTGTTCACAGCTCAAAAAATTTGTTCTGGGGTTTCATGACCCTTTCAGCAGCGCATATTTTTTTCGGCGCCCATGTTAAGGGGGAAGTATTAACAGGATTAAAAAAAAAAACGAAATAATGGACATGGAAAAATTACGTCGGTTAGAGGTTCTGAATTTACTTTGATTAATCGTCCAGCCCTATAGCCTATAACTGCTATGATTTCAGATGCTTTAGCCTACTATTTAACTTTCACTGCCCCAGTCTTTAACATTTTACAACAACTTAAAAATACCATATTCCTTTTGAATGTAGACCCACTGATAGTGAACATGTATATTTTGCTAATATTGGAATGTACTTTGTGAAATAAGTTTACAAACAGCACCTGTGGTCAAGGATCTTTTCCTCAAATGAATGTATGAACTGCAGAGGGTTTTGTGACGGTCAGACACTGATACATGGCAATGTTTGTGTCCAATTTGATTGCTGGTTTGAATTGATTTGAATGTTTTCTGTTTAGCATTTAAAATCAGATGCTATGTACATGGATATTATGTCAATAATGATGATAATAATAATATCATTATTGTGAAACTTTTTTTTGCACACAATTCAATGAAACTCTATGAAATACTGTATAATGTTATTCAGTAGTTTGATGTCTCTGTCGTTTTTTTTTTCGTCAGCTGTTATCAGTGCTTGTTTCTGACTTTCTCATTCTGGTGTAATAATCAAGGAACTTTGCTGCCATACCATGGCCCTGTCCCAAATGGCACACTCCGGACTTGTGGACTTCCTCAGAGTCCACACTTTGGTGACGTCATGTAGTGCAGACCTATAGGGCCCTTGGCGCGAGTCCATGAGGGCGCATTGAGAGGTATTTTTGGGACAGACTCGATCGTCACGCCGGAAATAACGGAGCTGCAGGTTCGGGGAATATATAACAAATATTATAATATTTAGCATCGAGAACAGGTTTCTTTACTTTTGCAAAATATTATCTCCATGTCAACTACACAGCCTGCTTTTGCTTATGCCACCTGGGCATTAGACAATATATACATGCTTATTTAAATAATGTATACAGTTGTATACATAATACATAATGTTCCATTTGAACTAACATTGCAATTTTAACACATAATAAACATGTGCATGAGTTTCAGATGAATTTACAGGTTTAAATATAAATACTAGGTTTACATATGACTCAGTAAAGCCCTGACATTCGGTTATATTTATTTAATGAATCATAATGCGATCGTATTATTCAACGCGCTATTATTATGTTTGAGATATCAACCACTGGTCAATGACCATAATGTTTGTATAAACTGTAGGTAACAACTGGTAAAATGTCCTAGGTCATAAAAACCGTAATGATACCTACACTTAAATATTTTCTTCTCAGCCATGTCATCAATTGTTCTTGAGCGAAATCTCCTCCCATCCGTTGTCTGATTGGCATTTCACAAGGATTCCTGGGTAGTTAAAGTGTGCGGAGCCTGCATCTATGCGGGCTTCGCGGAAGACCGCATCAAGGGTACAAAGGGGGCGCTGCTGAGCACACTTCAGAGCGTTAAAATGCTGAATGGGACGGCCTACGGACTCGTAGACTCGGCTAGCATGTGAATTCCTAAAGTCTGTGACAGTGCGATCTCTCTGTGGGTTTTGTGATTGTTGTCATTTATATATATATATATGTCTGTAATTAAAATAAAAATGCAAGCATTTAAATACACACATCATTTGAATGGAATAAATAAAGTACTTTGGGCATCTTGTTCATTGCACGTAGTGCTGAAACCCTATTTTAATTGTAAGGATTTTTATTATTTTTCTTCCGCCGTAAAACACATTGTGCAGCCTAAACCGTAAGGCCTAGAGACTTGAAACTTTGCCAGATGATAGTCCTCAATTTGGGGAGAACCTCAGAAACTATGACCCTAAGGGTCTTGGTCCAAGGGTGCATGTCGGTCTATGAGGACATTGGTGTATCTCAGAAAACATGGCCGCCATCGGCCAATGAATTTTGAGCACCTATTAGACAAGGTTAACGGAGGCCGATCGGAACCAAACTCGGTGTGCATGATCAACTCATGGGCCTGGAGGTCTGTAAGAATTTTGAAAGAAATGGGCCACTAGTTGGCGCTAACGAGTTTCACGACTCAGCAAATCACATGGTGTTTCATAAATCCACACAATATGCATATCATTTGATATATCTCCTCATGCTGAACAATTTTGCCTCAAGAACCAATGCTGTCAATCAAACCGTTCATTAATTATTTGTGAATATTTTAAAAACGTACTTTTGCGAACTAGTCCTAGGTTTTTTGCCCAATCGGAATAAAACTAGTGCAGGACAATTCTCTGGACTCTCTAGATCAATAATTATCAAAAAAAAAAGCTGCACCAGAGACCAATACAGAGAAGAAGACACAGGATATTGTGTGGCTTG
Source organism: Culter alburnus (assembly GCA_028476615.1). NCBI lineage: Eukaryota > Metazoa > Chordata > Actinopteri > Cypriniformes > Xenocyprididae > Culter > Culter alburnus. Next base: position 93,068 of record JAOTNS010001651.1, on the reverse strand, counting down.
AACCTTTAGCCAGGACACCAGCTTGTGTGCGAACAGTCATGCCGCCCCCTCCTGGTGTGGAGGTTTCACTGCCAGAGGGCTGCCAGCATTTGGGGACCGTTCTCAAACAAATGATGGATAAAGAGGTGAGGAAGCAATAAAAGGGTCTGGTGGGGTTGTTTTTCTTTCTTTTTTTTTGTGTTCTGTATTTGGTAAAGGACTGTAACTGTCATGTTCCCTGTCTGTGTCCCCTGTATATCCTCTGTTTGTACACTTCATGTTCCCCTGCTGCTCCCCTTGTTTGTTGCCATGGACACTCATTGGACCACCCCCCCTTGTTAACTCGTTATCTTGTTTGTGCCTGTGTTACAAATAGTCCCTGTGTTTCAGTCATGACCAGCTGAGTATTGTTTAGCCATTGTGTCCTTTGTGCCTTGCCTTGCCTTGCCTTGCCTTGCCTTGCCTTGCCTTGCCTTGCCTTGCCTTGCCTTGCCTTGCCTTGCCTTGCCTTGCCTTGCCTTGCCTTGCCTTTGTTTTGACCCTGGACTGTTTCCTTGTTTTGTTTTTTTTTTTGTTTTTTTGATCATTTGCTGCCCGCCCTGACCCTTGCCTGCTACCCTTTTGCCTTGCCTTCTTGTATCTGTTTGCCGGTGTTTGACCTTCCTGCCTGTTTGACTACGCTTTTCTATGAATAAAGCTCGCATTTGGATCTTCCACTCCATTGTCATATGTTACAGTAACATTTCATCAGGTGTGCAATGGATGCATCGTGGTGTCTGACTTGAGTGTGGCCATGTGCTGTGCTTTTCAGCATGCGCTAATCGGCCTTGCTGAACAGTACAACGCTTCTTAGACTAAGAAGAATGCCAGATGCTCACACTGCAGGTCAGATTCAGTTTATTTTTAAACAGGCCAAAATATTCTATCATATTCATTTGTTTCAAATGTATTTATTCTATGTATATATCTGTATATAATTGTATATCTGTTTATGAATGAATTTATTCTAAATGTATTTATTTAAAACATATTTAATTGTTTCAAATTTATTTATTTTAAATGAGTTTAAACGTATTTAATTATTTTCAATGCATTTATTTTTAATTGATTTGGTTTTAAATGAAATTGTCTTTATACTTAAGTTTAAAACAAATTATTTTAAAACAAATTAATACATAAATGCATTTAAAATAAAGAAATGAGTACATTTATTTTTTTTTACTTTATTTTAAATTTAGTTTCTTTCAGTTTATTTATTAAATGAAAATGCATTTTATTTTTAAAAACTTTTAAAACAAATCAATTTTAAATGTAATACAATTATTTATTTAATTTCAATGTATTTATTTTTAAATTTAAAACAAATAATTGCATATAAAATAACTGTTCAATTATTTTTATTTTAAATGTGTTTGTGTATACTTTTGTGTGTGAGAGTTTTGACTTGTATAGGACATTTTTAAACACACACATTTTATATATATATATTTTAAGCGATTATTCGCTATGGCCCAGAATATTAACTGAGAAACAAGGTGTTTTTTGACGTGGCATAGTGGTTTAGCATTGCCAGATATGGGCTTTACTATTGCTTAACATTGCTTGCTAATAGTGAATCGCAATATATGCATGTCTTCAGGGCCACGACAAAGATCTGGTGGAGGTTACAGTCGCCGCCCTCTCTGGCACCCCTGTCTGTCCCCTCGGGGTCTTGGGGGGGAACCTGAAGATGTTCAGGTGATAGAAAAGCAGAGACGGAGTTTGGTGAAGGAATGTTGGGGTCTGACACGGTGCACAGCTACTAAGACTGACGTTAACTAAAATATTAGATGGAGCATGTAACGGAGTGGCTTTACAAAACATACATCACGTATGTTCATCTAAACATGCCTACATTCACAATAAATGCATTCTGTGATATTAGAATATACTTTAATGTACATGCATGAATAGATGAATAACAGTGTGTTTGTGCAGTTTCAAAAAGCTGATGGAAGCCTCTTGAACATTTAACAACCTGCGTTTTAATGTCCAGTTATGGAAAATCATGATTTTTACCACCTTTTTGTGTTTTTTACGTTTTTGTATGGCATTAAAAATGGCATGAACCTGATACAGTCTTTGTTGGTACGGTAGTATTTGTGGGTGTGGGTGTGGGTGGTTTTTCCGATCAGAAGTGAGCTAAATCTGACACAACCTCCATTTGGGGGAAGAAGCGAAATTGCTATAATTTGAATTGCTTGCTGTGTTCCTCATGTGTTAGTTCGCTTTGGATGAAAGCTTCTGCTAAATGAACTAAGGTTAATCATTATGATTAGCTTTAGCTAGGTAGACGTGTGTTGTGTGTTTAGTTTCTATCTGACTGTAAGGGTGTGTCTCAAGACGACAGAAGTGATGTATGTTGTGACACTTTTCCATGTTTGGTCATACTTTTTTTTTACTGCTATATGCCTCTTACACTATTATCTGGGTGGAAAATTACCAGCTAAAATTTGATATTAAAAAAAGTAGTCCAGTAGGGTACGCTGATCGACCCGAATCCTCAGATGAACCGTATTTAATTGTTCTGTCTTATTGGCGATATTTGTATTATCGGTAAAACGTTAATCACTTAAATTTATATCTTAGTCAGAGCAGACCCATAATGAATTTTATGTGGATGAGACTGTGAGGGATAGACTTGCAGTCTTTACAGCGGCACTGTATAAATGTACATCACACAAGTTTCAAAACACAACTTTCAAACTGTTTGTCTTTTGAATGCTTTTTTTTTTTTTTTTTTTTTGTAAATTTTTGTTTAACATGTAGTACAATCAAAGAAATACTATCTCTCACAGTTTTTATTCCTGTCGAACATTAAATATGGTGCTATACCCTGGTATACCAATTTGTATATATTGTAATGTCTGAAGAACGACAGACAAGGGAGGCTTTGTTCTGAACTTTTTAATCGGAACGCAGAACAACTGCGACACAAGCGCATCAGACTCAATAACTGTCTAACTGCCTCTTCCGGGCTTATTAACTCCCCTGCATTAATCCTAGAACTGCACGTGCAAAATTAAACAGCAATTTTAAAACAATTATAAAGATTCTGTGCGCTACAATATCAATACGCGATAAACAAATAAATGAGATGAGAGGGTCTGTATCTCTCACCATTGGAGAAAGTGTAACCGCTAACTTAATCACGTGCGGCACCTCAGCCTATCGTGTAACGGCCTTTAGTTTCCTTCTCTGCTTACAGCCACAGTCAGCCAGAGCGTTAGCATTATCCGTTGCGCATTTTTTTGCTAAAGGTTGCAGCAGGCTTGCCTTCCAGGGGCTTTGGAAACAACAACAGCGTCAGACTTTAAAAGTAAGCACGCCTGCTTCATCGTGAGTGAATTGAAAATATAAATCACATTTATGATATACAGTAATTAAATCAGTGACTTTTATTGACAGTATCCAGAGCAGAGTGATTAAATGGCGTCAGGAAGTGCCCTGATCTTTGACGAGGAAATGACTCGTTATAATCTCCTCTGGCCAGAGTAAGTCATCGTATCACTTGTCATGTTATACTATTGGTATTAGAAATGATATTATGGTAGTACAATAGCGTTCAAGGAAGTACCTCATTGTTATGCAAATACCAGGGTCACACGAATATGGTAAATCATTCTGTTGGACGACATGGGACGCAGGAATAGACTTTTGTCCTCTGTAGTGGAAATTATATTTTAGTGATTTTCTCTGACATCATACATATCACAGTTTTAAGTCTGGATGTCCTGTAAAGAGCACATTCAGGGCTTTGCAAAGATACCACATTTTTACAGGTTTTGCCACGACAATTTCTTTGTCTTTAAATATGACTGAAAATGAAAATTAGCACTCTTATGGAAATATGATAATATTTTGTAATTATCATTTAAATAGGATTAATTTTCAAATTGTTTGTTATAAATCAACATCTTAGGAAAATGTTATGGGGTTTCAAATAAAAATGACTTTCTGTTATGAAACAGGACATTGATTTCATACATGACCTCTGTAGAGGACACTGGGACTTAAATCATGTTTATCAGGCATTTTAGGACATACAACAAGTGAATAGGGAAATAAATTGTATATCAATATTTCTATTAATTATTTGATATTATTATGAAAAGTTGCCAATGAATACTCCCATTAATACTTTCCCTTTTTTTTATTGCACGTTGCTCCAGGAACACATTAATATGCAAATTAATTACAGTGTATAGATACATTGTATTGAATGGGAAAACCCATGCATGGTTATTTTACCCACATATGTCATAAAGTAAAATGGTATATCAATTAATTCCATTATATCTTTAATAACATAGTTGAGAATAATCTTTAGTTAAAAACAATCCTGAAGCTTAAAAATTGATTGGTGATTAAAAAAAAGTCCTATTGTTTTTCCCTATACATGTAATTTCATGTAATTTCATGTCATTTTATTTTTTAAACAAATTAGTCCTGGTGTACACTTCAGAGGACATAGCATAACATATGAATACAATATAATTTTAAAAAAAAAATGTTATTTCATTTGTTTCTTATGCTCTAAACAATATAATGCTGTGGAAAAAAATAATACATTTATATATACATATATATATTTAAGGGTGTCACGATTTCGATTTTAAATCGAAATCGACCGAAATTAAGTCACAATCTCGAACTTGGAATGGAAAAATGGAATCGTCGATGCTGCCACGCACCCATGTCGCGTCCGGTTGCTTGCCAAGCGGAAAAAAAACACATGTGTTGAAGTGCTGCGAGTCAGCCTCCTCAAACAGCCACTCAAAAGATAGCATAACAACTGCAGATGCAGGAGATCGACAGAACTCGAACCCCCTCCTCTTTCACTGAAGTCGCTGGTGTGGAAGTATTTTGGATTTCCAGTGAGTTAGCTATGTTGACAACGTTCGCGTTGTCGACAAAAAAACAACTGTTTGCAAGCTATGCTATGTGCGTGTACCATATTCTCTCACTGGCAGCACGACTAACATGGCAGGGCATCTCCGCAGGCACCACAAAAACATTAAACCAACAACTACACAAACTACTCTTCCGTCTTCATTTGGAATTAAACTTCCAAGCAACTCAACTCGTGCAAATGCAATTACGCGTGTATTAGGCCTGTTTCACACTGCATGCGTAAGCGGCGCGTGAGCAGCGTGTATTTTTTTTCGGCATGCATTCACACAGGCAGCAGGAGCATCGCGCAAGCAGCAGTGAAGCGGGGGTGTTTCGGCGCCGAGTCTATTGTTGCTGCGCTGCTGACGCTCAATTAAAGTGAAAGCACACTTTTGATGGACTAAATAAATATAATTTCACACAAAAAAAGTGTTCAAAATGCACAGAATAAGCATGTCTAATGTGTTTTAACAAGAATTTGAGTATGACAGAAAAGAAAATTAAGAACCAAAATAATTATAGAAGATTTACCCATTTAAACTTTTTAATTATTCAGTTTGGGTTAAAGTATGGTGTATTATAAAAAAAACTAAAGTAAACTAGCCAGAAAATATGATATATAAACATTATTTTAGTTATTACACATAAATATAGGCTGCAGGATACACAAATTAAACCAGAGTTTGCTGGCTTTTTTCTCCGAGTTTGCCGTCTTGTAAACGTGCACGCGGCAGATGATGTCAAACAAAGCTTACCTCATTCGTGTGCAGCAATGGATAACACAAGGCTTTTATTTATTTTTATTTATTTATGTATTTACGTTTATATGAAAATGTTGTACACTTCCCCATGTTAACAAACTTTCAAGACTATCAAGTTTATAAATGACCAACTTATAAAAACAAATTTATAGCTGTCTTTGTAAAGAAATTCTCACTATGCAGCTTCGAGCCGCTGCTGTGACGCTGTACAAACGCTTCCAGCGTGAATACTCGCGCGTCTCTGCAGCTGCAGTGACGGTGTAGTTACGCTCACGTGACGCTCACGCTTGCAGTGTTAAACAGGCGTTAAGCCTCGTTTACACTGCATGCGTGTGCGGCGCGTTGCTGCTGCGACGCGGCTACCGGAGCTGATACACGGCCACTGAAGTCAATGCTTGTGTTTACACCAGCCGCGCCGCGGTGCGTTTGACGCCTGTTTCACACATAATCCGTCTGCAGTGCGTGTGCGGTCCGTATGCAGTGCGTATGTGTTTGCTGAAGCAGGAAGCGGCCATTGTGCTTTCACACAGCACACGTTTGCAGTGCGCTACGAGACTGTTCGAGTTTAATATTTACTAAAATTAAAATTCATCAAAATTGTAATGTGTACTCCAGATTTATATTTATACATTATGTACACTTTCAACATACTTAGACTATTTAGATGTACATTGATACATTAAGACGTTTTATAACTACTTAACGGTCTGCCCTATATAAATGACATGCAGCATACTAATTAGACATACAAATGTATGTACAATGAGCTATTTAATGGGTAAACTTAAATGTATACACCTACATGCTAATGACATTTAGCTGCAAAGTGACGACCCTAAAAAAGATAGCAACACTACTGTATTCACGAACAACATATAGGCTTTACAGCAATAATATGTTTGTAATCATTTTGAAAAACCATAAACATAAATAACGTAATGTTATATATTCATTACGCTTATATAGGCTATTGACAGTTGCTGGAGTAGTTAGTACCATAGACTGTAAAAAAAGATTTTTAGTTAGGTTAGTACACGTAAACATGATGACACAAAGATTTGAAAACTTACTGGCGACACCAACAGCCGACGAAATTGCTTCCTATGCCTTTTCCTTCGCATTCAAATCTTTGTACAATACATTCTGCGGGTCATACAGAATTTTATGTTTTTTCCACCTCAACGATGAGACGAGTGTCATCCATGTCACCTTGTTTTTGAATAGGTTGGTTTAGGTCCGCCTGTCACGTCATTGCCTGCTGGGATGCGAGTTTCCCTCCAACGATGGGGAAAAACATATCTGATCGCATTATGCAAGTAAACACTGTTCATTTTTTTTTAAATAAAATAATTGTTTTGAAATGATACAACTGAACTGTGAAATTGAAATGTTTCCTTTTGGCATGAATATAGCTTGTTGCTGGCATGCGAAATCATTAAAAAAAAAAAAAAATCTTTATGTAATGTACTAAATGTACAAAGCCTAGTTTCAGGTCAATCCATGTTCATTTTGCCCACACACAATCTGCCGTGCTGCACTTGCAGCACAGCAAAAATAGACTCGGTACGTAAACGATCGCTGCACTGCTGCAGACGCACCGCTCCTGGAACGCAATGACGGACCGCAACCGCGTGCAGTGTGAACGCTCTAATCCGTTAACATGGGTGCGTAAAAAAATACGCAACGCATACGCACTGCAGACGGATTATGTGTGAAACAGGCGTCAGAAGCGTCCCAGAAGCGGCTCGACGCGCCGCTTCGCTAAAGATAGGCGCCTCGCCTATTTTTGACGGACCCACGTCCAAGACGCGCAGCTCAAATACAAAATAAAGTCAAAATAATCACCCTGAGTAAACTCCCGCTCATATTTCATATCACTAGGAGGCCAGAAACTGACGACAAGAGATTCGAAGTTGAAAAACTTGAAATTTCTTTGTTTTTGTTGTCCATAACTGGACTTTTAAGTGTATTAACTTCATCTGTATGGCTACAGCAAAATAAAGTATGGCATAGCAATAAACACAATAAAACCGGAAAAAATATAACAATTTAGCCATTAAATACATGAAAAAAAATCAACGAAAACAACGTTGGACAGGCAAATCTAGTGGTCTCGCGAATCCAGCCGCTTCGCTTCTGAAATGCTTCTGGTGTGAGTTGACACCGCTCAGACGACGGAACAAAACCTTGCCGGAGCCGTAACGAGCCGCAGACGCATGCAGTGTAAACGAGGCTACCGGAGTATTCATAGCCGCGGACATGCGACCTTATTCGGTGGTGGAAAACTCCGGTTTTAGGCATTTAATTAGCGTGCTAGAACCGCGCTACGAAATTCCAAGTAGAATGCATCTCACAGCTACGGTGATTATATTGCATAAAAATCTAGTCTGAAAAATAGCATAGCAACCTGTGCTTTAAAAAAATAAATGTAAAAATCGAGAATCGAATCGAACAGTGACCTTAGAATCGAAAATGTAATCGAATCAAGGATTTGGAGAATCGTGACACCCCTAATTGTTGATAGTGATAGACTGTTTAATCTGTCGATTTTTGGCTATTTTGAATGTATTGGCATAAATCAATAACTCAATAATAAATCAATAACTGCATCAATAAATCAATAACTGCAGTCTTGATCCACGCAGTGGATAATAAACGTCTGTTTTCACAGAAATATCTAGTTCAGTCATGAAACTGTAGAGGGCGCAGGCTGATCAGTCTTTCCCGCACAACACGCTGTGGCCTCTGCTGATTCTGCAGCCAATGAGATTGCTTGCTCATCAATTAAATAGTCTGGGTCAGTGTTTGCTGTAAGAAAGTCCTGCAACACCTTATCGGAGTTCCTCTGAACCCCTCCACCTCCCCCAGCTCCACCTGCATAGACCTGCTACGGGATTTATGTTTGTCTATTTATGCAGCAGCATAACTTACATGCTGTCAGCAACGCGTCTCTGTATCTGTTAGTAATAGCAAGTCCATACTTGCTCTGCAGCAGCAATACTCAACAGCAGCAGCGTAGCAGATCTAGTTCGCCAAGACCAAATACATTAACATTGCCATATTCAATAACATGCTAAAACTATTCTGAGAGTTGTCATGATTGAAATCTAATGGCTGTTTCTCTGTCCAGTTCAGCCTGTGATATCGAGGTGCCTGAGCGCTTGGTCGTGTCTTATGAAGCCCTCAAGACCCACGGCGTGGCACAGAGGTGCACACAGGTGCCGGTCCGCGAGGGCACTGAGCAGGAGATTTTACTCGCGCACAGGTTGGTGGACTTTCGGCACATGGCACATATTTCTGTTTGTATACAATTAAGTTTGGTTTTGAAATCTTTTGTTTAACGTAGTGAGGAATATCTGGAGGCCGTTAAACAGACTCCGAAAATGACTGTGGAAGAGCTGAAGGAATTTTCCAAGAAGTACAACGACGTCTATTTCCACCAGGTACGTCCAGATAATTTGTGCTTGTTGGGTTCAGATGACTGTAAAAGTTTTCTAACGCAGCCTCTCCTGTGACTGCAGAACATCTATCACTGTGCTAAGCTGGCGGTGGGTGCCACGCTGCAGCTGGTGGACAGCGTGATGAAAGGACAGGTCAGGAACGGCATGACGCTGGTCAGGTGAGCACACAATCAGAAATAAATGGCCAAGGTGTTACCATGATCTTCTCCCAGTTGACCTCCCTGCTTAAAGGGAAAGTGTGTGATACCTTACCTTCACTACTAGACACTAAACGGAACTGCAATCTCTTTGAGCAGCTCAACATTGGAATATTTGTTCTGCCAGTGCTGTGAGTTTGAGGCAGGATGCCTCGTTTGTCTGAAACTAACATAAAACGATACAAACTAAAATAAAACATTTTTATTATATAGATAGATAGATAGATACGATCGATAGATAGATAGATCGATAGATAGATCGTCATTGTATAGCCCTGCATACAGTGCAATTTGAAGCACTGCTCCCGTCGATGTTGACAAAAAAAAAACACACACACACAAACGTTATCATTAAAAATATTAATAACATTTAAATGTAGTTTTTTTAAAATGTAATAATATTTAATTATTATTCTTATTGTTTACAATATTGTTAATAAGTATCAGTAATATTTAATAATTTAAGTTAGTGTTACATTTAATTATGATGTAGTAATGTTAAACATTAATATTATTAATGAATAAATTTTTGTATTTACAAAATCAATTATGTATAAATTTAATATTTACATTTTATGTTTTTAATTTAATACGTTATTGCTATTATTATTATTGTTAACAATATTTAATTATTTTAACACTAAATATTAGTCATATTTAATTAAAATTTATTTAATATAACATTAATCTAATAATAAATGTAACACTTAAATGTAATGTTTTTAATCTAATACATTTAATTATTTATTATTATTAACAATATTTAACTGTCAATTTTCAAATATTGATATTAATACAATTTTAAATTAATACATTTAATTCTAAATTATTATATTAGTATTATTAACAATAGTAGTAATGTATAATTTAATTTATTATTATTATTAGCAAAGTTTATTTAATATTAAATATCAATAATTTATTATATTTTCATATTTTAATTTATTAATAAATGTAATACATAAATGTACTCTCTTTAATTTAATTATTATTAATAATAATATAATAAAATAATGTTTTTTTTAGATGAGAAAATTAATTAAAAAAGTAATAATATTTGATAATTAATAATATTGATAAAATAATTGTAGTCTATTGAACTGGTGATTTTTATTATTTAAAAAAACAAAACAAAAAAAACAATAACTAATCGTCACTTCTGCGTGTTGGTTATTAGACCAATAATCTGTACTCCTATTGGTCATAAACACCACAATATGTGTTGCTCTCTAGTTTTTTTTTTTTCTTTCTTTTTTTCTTTTAGTAATTCATTCTTGTTCACTTTCTCCTTTTTTCTTTTTTGTGACCCTCAGGCCTCCAGGACACCACAGTCAGCGCTCTGCTGCAAACGGGTTCTGTGTGTTTAATAACGTGGCCATTGCTGCTCTTTATGCTAAAAAGAACTACAACCTGGACAGGTGAATGGGTGTTACATTCTGACTGTTGTACAAACAGTACTTTACGCCTGTAGTACTCACTGAAGAAAAGCTAAACCGCTGCCCTTCCAGATGGAGTATTTTGCTAAAGTTTTTCCATCTGTCATACAGATGAGTTTGAGCTTGTTGTTTCTTTCCAGAATTTTGATTGTGGACTGGGACGTCCATCATGGACAAGGTGTCCAGTACTGCTTTGAGGAGGACCCAAGGTGAGTCCATCTCCCTTCTGATGGACAATATAATTTACTATCTAGATTTTTACATTTTCTGAAGAAAATGTGAGTGATCTTTGCCCGAGCAATATTCTATTTTATTTTATTTTATTTTATTGTACATTTAAATTATTTATATTTTCATTTTTTTTTTACATTTTATCATCCACCAGATGAAAATAATTGCATACTCCTCAACAACTTGCACAATTTGAGGAATTGTTTATGCAGATTGCACAATCTTTCCCTAAGTATGAGCACTTGTAGTAGTGATGTTTTCCTTAATAATTTAAGGGAATTTAAATGATTTCTCTTTTACCCTAGTGTGCTTTATTTTTCCTGGCATCGTTATGAGCATCAGGCCTTCTGGCCCAATCTCAAAGAGTCGGACTATACCAGCATTGGGAAAGAGAAAGGATCCGGTTTCAACATTAACCTCCCCTGGAATAAGGCAAACAAAAAACTGCCTTCAAAACACACCACCGAATCAGTGCTCAGAAATCATTAAACTCTTTAATGAGTGAAATGTATTTCACAACAGCAGTGCATGCCAATCAAATCCAGTTTTGAACAACCATTCTTACTTATTTTTTTTTCTTAAAACAAAACACACTACAATCAAATTTCCTGATGCACATGGTTTCTGTGCCTTGTTTTTTGCAGGTGGGCATGACAAACAGCGACTATCTCGCTGCCTTCTTCCATGTTCTTTTACCTGTCGCATACGAGGTACCCGTCGCTCTAGAGTAAAGGCCCGTTCACACCATGGACGATAACTATAACAATAATGATGAAAATATATTTCTAAACCTTGTCCTAAATATAAAAGCATAGCAGGGTTGACACCACAACTATAACGTTAACGGCACAGAAGAACAATATCTTTGGAATAACTTTTTTTTTTTTTTTTCAAGCTGATGAACGATCAAAACATTGACAGCCAATCAGAATCCATCCTGCTTTAAAGAGCTCGAGCATTTAAAGCGACAGACGACAAAACTGCAGCATGGACATATAATAAACAGAATGATATCATCCATTGGTGTGAACGCTAATATACTTATTTTCATTGTTATCTTTATAGTTATTGTTCTTCGTGTGAACGGGCCTTTTGTTGGGCCTGCTGTTGGGCCATTTGACCATTTTCATTGTTTCAAAGTTTTTTTTGTTTGTTTGTCCCCCCACACACTTTCAGTTTGATCCAGAACTGGTTTTGGTGTCTGCTGGTTTTGATTCAGCCATTGGGGACCCAGAAGTAAGAGGATTTTTATTTTTTTTTTTTTTTTGTAAACCCGTTACTTCCCTTTCAGGATCTACAGTAGTTTAGTCCACCTATCGGGCTGTTCTCCAAAGTTTCAGCTCTATTTCATGGTCCGTATGGGATGATATCTGTTATCTTTTCTGGTTTAGGGTGAAATGTGTGCTTCTCCTGAGATCTTGGCCACCTCACCCAACTGCTGATGCCTTTGGCTGCAGGCAAATTGTGTGTTGTCCTGGAGGTCAGGTGTCATTCTCAAACAAAGCTTGGATTAATTTCATTTTAAATACCCATTCTCTTCAGTTTTATCTTCAAATTGCATATACTTCTCTTGGTTTCTTTTGTGTCGTGTTTAGGGAGGGTACAACCTGACTTCTCTGGCCCAGTCAGTTTGCCAAACCGTCCAGACCCTTCTTGGAGATCCGGCCCCGCGGCTGCCAAGGCTCGGAGCCGCTTGTGAGAGGTGAATTGAGCTGTCAATCAAGCGGCGAGTGCTTGTAAAGGATTAGTTCACTTCAGAATTAAAATTTCCTGATAATTTACTCACCCCCATGTCATTCAGGTTGTTCACGTCTTTCTTTCTTCAGTCGAAAAGAAATCGTGATTTTTGAGGGAAACATTCCTGGATTTTTCTCCATGTAGTGGACATCAACAGTTACTAACAGGTTGAAGGTCCAAATTGCAGTTTCAGTGCAGCTTCAAAGGGCTCTACACGATCCCAGACGAGGAATAAGGGTCTTATCTAGTGAAACGAATGGTCATTTTCTAATAAAATAAAAACAATTATATACTTTAAAACCAAATGCTCATCTTTCATGTTGGAAAGGTCACGCGTGTCATAGGCGAAAGTACCAATCCAGCAAATGCGCAAAGACTAAGTCAAACGGCCCTTACAGGATATAAAAGGTAAAACAACAATTTTGGACGATTTCAAGTTGGAGGAGAACAAAAGATGGAGTTTTTATTTAAGCCTACGTCACGCGTGACCTTTCCAACATGATTACGTAATGCGTGGCGCAGAGCAGTGCAAGACGAGCATTTGTGGTTTAAAAAGTATACCGTTTTTATTTTTATTTTTTTATTAAAAAAATGTTGATCATTTTGCTAGATAAGACCCTTATTCCTCGTCTGGGATCGTGTAGAGCCCTTTGAAGCTGCATTGAAAGTAGAATTTGGACCTTCAACCCATTGATCCCCACTATATGGAGAAAAATCCTAGAATGTTTTCCTCAAAAACCATAATTTCTTTTCGACTGAAGAAAGGAAGACATGAACATCTTGGATGACATGGGGGTGAGTAAATTATCAGGAAATTGGTTGAAGTGCACTGGGTAGCCCCGCCCTCAGTGAAATCTTATTGGTCTAAAGTCCTGCCCGCATAGGTTAAACATCAAATGTATTTTGATTGGATGCAATATGCAACATTTTTCCTTTTAACGTGGACAAAAAACTACTTGTCACTAAAAAGCTGGAGTAATATGTGTTCTTCCGCAGTGCATTGGAATCTATTCAAAATGTCCGCAAAGCTCACTCATCCTACTGGAGCTGTTTTAAACACATAGGTTAGTGTTTGTTTACTCTTGCTTAAATGAAATTGCCATTTTCCTTTCACTTTAAAGGAATTGTTTATTATAAAGTCAAATTGTACTTCTCAAGTAGTAAGATCGAAAACATATACAAAAGTTACAGTTTATAAAATGTTTTCGAAAGGTCTTCTGCTCACCAAGACTGAATTTATGTAATCAAAAATACAGTAAAAAAATAAATGCTGTTCAGAAGAACAGCATTTATGTAAAATACCTTTATGATTCTAACATTATAAATGTCTTTACTGTTATTGTTGATCAATTTATTGCATCCTTGCTGAATAAAAGTATTAGCTTAGTAGATTTTATATAATAATAATTATATATATTTATTTATTTATTTATTTATTTTTTAAAATCTGTACTGTTCTTAAAGAGGCTCATTCAGAAACGAGCATAAAGCTGCTCAAACCGGACGAGAAGAACGGTGGAACAAAAGAGGCTGCAGAACCTGCACCAGAGACCAATACGGAGAAGAAGACACAGGATATCGTGTGGCTTGAACCTGCAGCCAGGACACCAGCTCGCGTGCGAACAGTCATGCTGCCCCCTCCTGATGTGGTCTCACTGCCAGAGGACTGCCAGCATTTGGGGACCGTTCTCAACCAAATGATGGATAAAGAGGTGAGGAAGCGATAACAGGGTCTGGTGTTTTTTTTTTTTTTTTTTTTCGTTTTTTTTTTTTTTTTTTTTTGTTCTGCACTTGGTAACAGACTGTAACACTTCATCAGGTGTGCAATGGATGCATCGTGGTGTCTGACTTGAGTGTGGCCGTTTGCCGTGCTTTTCAACATGCACTAATCAACCATGCTGAACGGTACAACACTTCTTAGACTTAGAGAAGAATTACTTTAAAAAAAATCACCTTGATCAGATCGATAATTGCCTGATTTTAAATACAGTGCTTGTGTTTTTGACAAAGGGTGATGGTTGTTTTTATTGGAGATGGGAATATACCAGTCATTACTAATGATGGGTGAGCCAGTTATTGCATATATTTTTGTGCTTAATTCTGTTGTCCGTCTGTCTGTCTATCCATCTTGAGCCCTCTTTTTGGTCAGTTATTTAAAAATCACATGCCCAGCTTTCCTTGACCACAGTGGGCGTCTCTCTCTCTCCTCAGGAAGGTGTTTCTAGTCCAGATCTCTGCTGAAGAAACCGAAGAGAAGAGTGTGAACCGCTTGTCCTTGTGTCTGAGTGAGGTGCGTGATCACACCCGATATTATCTCAGATTTCATTTTGTTTCTTTGAAGTCACTTCCTCTTCCTGCTTGTCTCCAGGGCGAGAGCTTAAAGGCAGGTTTCATGCAGGCGGTTGTGGGCCTGATCCTCCCCCTGGCATATGAGTTTAACCCCGATCTGGTGCTGGGGATTGTGGAAGAGAGCAGCACGAAGACTCATTTGGCACCTGTCTGGGGTCACCTGACCAGCCTACTTCAAGGTGTGGCACAGGGCCAGATGCTCACCATACTGCAGGTCAGATTCAGTTTTTTATTTTTTAAACAGGCCAAAATATCCATCTATCATATTCATTTGTTTCAAATGTATTTATTTATTCTATGTATATCTGTATATCTGTTTATGAATGAATTTATTCTAAATGTATTTATTTAAAACATATTTAATTGTTTCAAATGTATTTATTTATTTTAAATGAGTTTAAACGTATTTAATTGTTTTCAGTGCATTTATTTTAAATTTATTTGGTTTTAAATGAAATTGTCTTTATACTTAAGTTTAAAACAAATAAATTCTTTTAAAACAAATTAATACATAAATAAATTGAAAATAAAGAAATGAGTAAAATACATTTCATTTTTTACTTTATTTTAAATTTATTTTCTTTCAGTTTATTTATTAAATGAAAATGCATTTTATTTTTAAAAATTTTTAAAACAAACAAATCAATTTTAAATAAATTAATACAATTATTTAATTTCTATGTATTTATTTTTAAATTTAAAACAAATAATTACATATAAAATAAATAACTCTGTTCGATTACTTATTTATTTTAAATGTATTTCTTTTGTGTATACTTTTGTGTGTGTGAGAGTTTTGACATATAGGACATTTTTATCAATGTTGTTTTTTTTTGTTGTTTTTTTTTTTTTAAGCGATTATTCGCTATGGCCCAGAATATTAACTGAGAAACAAGGTGTTTTTTGACGTGGCATAGTGGTTTAGCATTGCCAGACATGGGCTTTACTATTGCTTAACGTTGCTTGCTACTAGTGAATCGCAATATATGCATGTCTTCAGGGCCATGACAAAGATCTGGTGGAGGTTACAGTCGCCGCCCTCTCTGGCACCCCTGTCCGTCCCCTCGGGGCCTTGGGGGCCCCCAAACCTGAAGATGTTCAGGTGATAGAAAAGCAGAGACGGAGTTTGGTGAAGGAATGGGGTCTACTACGGTGCACAGCTACTGAGACTGACGTTAACTAAAATATTAGATGGAGCATGTAACTGAGTGGCTTTACAAAACATACATCATGTATGTTCATCTAAACATGCCTACATTCACATATGGTCAAATAAATGTATTCTGTGATCTTAGTCTTAGATCTTAGATTCTTAATACTTTAATGTACTTACATGAATAGATGAATAACAGTGTGTGTTTGTGCAGTTTCAAAAAGCTGATGGAAGCCTCTTGAACATTGAACAACCTGCGTTTTAATGTCCAGTTATGGAAAATCATGACTTCTTTTACTACCTTTTTGTGATTTTTAACGTTTTGTATGGCATTAAAAATTAACCTGATACAGTCTTTGTTGGTACCGTAGTATTTGCTTGTGGTGTGTGTGTGTGTGTGTGTGTGTGTGTGTGTATGTAGGGTTTTTCTGATCAGAAGTCAGCTAAATCTGACACAACCTCCATTTGGGGATGAAAGCGAATTATAATTGCTATAAATTTTGAATTATGAATTATAAATTGCATGCTGTGTTCCTTATTTGTTAGTTCGCTTTGGATAAAAGTTTGATTGGCCCGAATCCTTAGTTGAACCGTATTTACTTGTTCTGGCGATATTTGTATTATCAGTAATGGTATAATCACTTAAATTTATATCTTAGTCAGAGCGACCCATAATTAATAATGTAAATGTTTCTCTTTGTGAGCTTTGGTTTGGAGTGGCTAAAATGCATCTTTACGCACAACTGCCAGCCAGCATGGAGAGCTTCTTGAGACTCCAGAGACACCAGCAGCTTCAAATACCTGTTTGCTGCTCAACACTGGCTTTTTTTTTATAGCTGCCCTTTTAATACAATTTTAATTCAATTACATTTTAATAAACTCTCATATTAATTTCTACATCGTTGTGAGTCTGTGTTCTGTAAAACTGATATTTTCAAAGTGTTTCTTTAATTTTTAATTTTAAAGTGTGTTATATAATTAGGGGTGCAACGGTTCTCGATAAAAAAAATTGAACCGTACCGTTCTCCACTTATGGTTCGGCACGCACTTGCACTGCGGTCCGTCTCGAAGCAAACACTTAAGATGGGTTTGGTGCACACAGGGGTAAAAAGTACCCCATGTGTACAATGAAATATACTGCTGGATCTTGAATATTGTGGACCTATTTTTCTGCTGGAGATCCTGGACATCTTGTTCAGATACATGGTATCATGGATTCTATCAAACAGCAAAAGCAAAAAAATCAAAACCTGACTGTCCCTGCTAGAACTCTTATAATGGGCTGTGGTTGGATCTTCCTTCAGGGCAATGATACAAAACAAACATCAAAATCAACACAAAAATGTGTCACTGAGCACAAAACCAAGCCTTTGCCATGACCATCCCAATCGCCTGACCTGAACCCTAAAGAAAATGAGTGGAGTGAACTGAAGAGAAGAAGCACCAACTTGGAGCTGGAATCTGAAGGATCTCGAGAGATTCTGCATGAAGGAATGGTCTCTGATCTCTTGTCAGGTGTTCTCCAAACTCATCAGGCATTATAGGAGAAGACTCAGAGCTGTTATCTTGGCAAAAGGAGGTTGCAAAAAGTATTGAATAAAAGAGTATGATTAATTGTGAGCAATGTGTATTAGAAAAAAACATTTATTTCATAATGAGATTTTTTTCCCCCATTTAAAATACTTATTCTCCAATATACGGTTGGATTTTTGTAAATTTTTTAAATAAAACATCAAAAGGATTAACAATGCAGATTTATTTTCACAGCCTTCTTTAGTCATATTTACAAAGGGTATGAATAATTTTGAGCACAACTGTATATGTGATAAACTTAATTGCTTGAAAAACTTGCAAAACTTGATAAACTTAATTGTCGACGACATGATTCCACTCTACACTCTTAGAAAAAAAGGTTCTTTGGGGTTCTATATAGAACCCTAGGGTTCTTTAACCAACTTTATAGAACCCTTTCTGCCAAAAAGGTTCTATATAAGGAGAAAGAACCAAAAGGTTCTTTGGGCTAAATGTGCTTTATATACATTATTAGTGCTTTATTTAAATTATTACACTATTGAACATTATTTGTGTTTTTACTTCAATTTTACTTAGGCACACACCTTCATTCTGAAGAAAAAACAACTTATACATTTTCAAGTTTAATAGGTTTATTAGAAAATAATAATTGCCGCATTATCCTGTAATGAAAAAAAAAAATCTAATTGTTTCTGGATCTAGGCGCTAGGGGCAGAATTCTGCCATCTGCTGGTTAAAGAAAATCCTGTAGGAATGACTTAGATTCTGAAAGTCAATTCTTATAACTCAACCCTCCAAACAGATGCATGAAATGATCTTCGACATAAACAGCAAATAACTTGCATGTGTATGCGCTGATCAGTTCTGAACTGTCTGCACGCGCAGTGTCGGATTTCAGCCGCGCGAGTCGTGCGCGAGTAATTAGAATGCGCGTGAACGCCTATGAGTATGGCGCTCCAAATGTTCCATTCGGCGACTATGAGGGGCGGTCCGTATGGCGCTCCCTTTGTCATTTCTATGGGGGGTGATTTCAACAAAATGTGATGATTACTAAGCAAACTGAGAGGAGAACTAACGTGTATACGCACGCCAGCCGTCTGGCCAAAATCCCATAGTATTCAGGCGTCAGACGTCAGATATGAGACGTTAGACGTCACGGTCACGCGTTGAAGCTGCGCTCAAAATGCGCGGCGGCGATGGCGGCGACGTAGTTGAGAAAGTATATTTTTTACTTTGCGTCTGGATAACGTACGTGTGGATAAGCGTCTGGATAACGTACGTGTGGATAAACGTGTGGATAAACGCCTGGATAACGTACGTGTGGACTAGCGTCTGGATAATGTATGTGTGGATAACATTGGTAATAATATTTTAGCTTTATTCTTATTTTGTCCAAAGGAAGCTTTAATTAAGGTGTAAATGTTCATAAATGTAGGAAGCATTACAAATCTGTCTCTCTGAATGAAGCTTGGCCATTCCTCCGGCCACCTCTGTTGCGCAAGCACCGCATTTGCTGACTTTTCTCCGTTTAAAGGACACACCGGCCATTCCAGCTGAACTAAAGCTTTCACCTCTTAATATGGAAAATAATAATAATAATAGGCTAATAATAATAATAATAATAAAATAACAAGCCCAAAAATGCATATAAGTGGCCATGGTAACACTGCAAGTGCGCGCTTGGCTTGAAGCAGCTAAACAAATAAAACAGCAGTGACGAACTCAACGGTCAAACAGGTTTTTTTTTGTTTGTTGGTTTTTTAAGCGCATGTTTACTTAGAAAAATAATGTAAAAGTGCTGCAATGGCATAAAAAACATTAAGGTTAGCACAACGAAATAAACAAATATATTGCATGGTTATACACGCTCGTTTGAGATGTGTTGCATTAATTATTATTAGTAGGCCTAGACTTATTTATTTGTTCTCATGTGCTTGCATTCGATTTGTCTAATGCAATAAATTGAATTATTATATTTAAGCTTTAGTTATATTTTAGGTGATGTTGCTGGGTAAGTGAATTAAGAACAGTGCTCAGTCATAAAAAAATAAATAATGTTGTGTGTGCGTGAGGCGCCGACGCGATCACTTACATTTTCTTATAAAAGCGGGAAAAAAATAAAATACTCAGACATTTATGGTCACATTTATGTAACATTACGAATCTGTGAAGGGTTAAATAGGCCTATTATTTCACAAGAAAAAAAATGCCTGTAAAATAAAGAAAGCAAAAAGAATTTCCTTTCTGTGGACTTCTCAAAAATGAACCGAAACTCAAATAACTTAGGCTACTTGTCGCAGTTTGTTCCTTTCATTTTGTTAATATGTTTATTATTTAGGTGAAATAAATTTCGCGCATAGGTTATTTATTCCTTTTATAGGATTTCTCCATTCAGAAGCGCTGCTGCCCGACGACGATGATGATGATGAATCCTCATGTTCTGTTGTTTATTCTGCTATTTGTTCATGTAGGCTAAAACTAAACCCCTGGGATTTTATTAATGGGTCACAGACACGTATTCATTGTAATTTCGTTTAATTCTAATTTTATTTTACCTAGTCGGTTAATGAAAAGATAATGATCTCGTCGGTTGAAAGTCAGGGGAGGAAACGAAATGACAAGGACAACATTTAGTTTTCGTTTAGTTTAAGTTTTTTTTTTTAACTAATATTTTTTTTCTTATATTCAGGTTTATTTCGATTAGCATAAATGTTTAATAGCTAGTTTTATTTTTTCTTAGTTAACTATAATAACCCTGCCTGGGAAAAACATCCACAACTGCAGTACAGTCAATTTTCCAGCTGTTTAAGCCATGAATATTTATTGCCGTCTGGGACACAATCTCAGGCCGGGAGTCTCAGACTCATCGAAGCCAAATACAGTTATTGATGCTCTGGAAGCTAAGCAATTTCTTAACGATCAGCATTTCATCTGAAAGAGGTTCGCCTGAAAATGTTGTCCAATAGAGGGAGCCACAGGATAAGGAATATTTTAAGCTATTTTCCTTATTTTTAAGCTTATCTGTTTCCATACTTATACTTTTGAACTATAACCATTAAATTTCTTTAACCATGTTCTGACAATATAGTTTTACTGTACATTGACATATGAGAAATGCTTATCCCAAGAATAATTATTTTTATATGCTGTCTTAACTAATAGCCTATGACAGTTTGTTCTGCATGTGCATTTCTTTTTTCCGGTATATAGCTTACAATATTATAATTTCTATTAAAATACATGATTAAAGTGTTTGATAATAGGCCATAGCTTGCACTCTGAATTAATCTTTTAATTTCGAATTTTGTCTTTTAATTTAACTGTCTTTAATGCATCATGCATTTTTTTTATTTTTTTTTTTATAAAGGATTTCTATGGGGGACAAAACTCTGTAACAATGTTTTACTTGGATAATGCTGTCATTATCTTAGCAGTAGTGTTTATGACAGGAGAAATGTGTTGATTAGTTGTCTCTGGTTGTCATTTTAAGACATTAAGCCCAGGCATTTTCAAGTTAAGCAATAGCACATCTTTTAATGTCAGTTGATTGGCTAATAGTGTACGTTAGGTCATGTTTTCGTCAACATATTTAAACAAAATTAGGAATGGAGAAATATTCAGCGATTTTGAGGTGCGTTAAATGTGTTTTCTTTTTGCTCAAAACAAAGCAAAAACACTAATTTACAGAACTTCAGACAATTTACAAAATAACAACTGGCAAAACTTACTTCAGACGTCACGCGCAGACGTCACGTAGCTTCTCACACGGTTTCTCAGGCGAGAAGTATGGCGCTCCCTTTGTGTCATTTCTTTCCTAACCTATGGCGCGGGATCAGTGCCAAAATCAAACTTCCGAACGACCGACCGACCGATCGAACGTCAAACCGAACGTCTATCCGAACGTCTTGTACTTTGAGCGTCTAACTGAGCGTGTCGACCCACGTGACGACCTGACGTGACGCCAGCGTCTTGAAATTAACTGGTTTTTAACCATGTAAGGTGCCAAGCTGATGTGTAAAGACTATAAATGTACATTACAGGCATGAAAGTATGTGTTTTACTAGCATATAACTGTAAAAAACATCCTAGTCTTAATTTGATCCGTACAATCATGTTAACTGTTAGCTTTATTGCCTACTGTACAATATAGCCTATACCAGTCCATCAGACCTCTTTATCCTACTTCCCAGGAAATCTACAGAATACCAATCAGGTAATGTGCTCCAGGACAGCCTTTAGTGTGGGCTGTTAAACTAAACTCTGCTGGTCGTGTCCCTGCAGGAACTAAATTGTATAGCCTTGCTTTATACACCTTTTTCCACCAGTTACTTTAAAAAAAAATAATTAGTTATAGTAGTTACTTCTCACAAATAGTAGCTGAGTTAGTAACTAAATTACTTCATTCTCAATTACCAGGGAAAGTAACTATTGGCTTACTTTTAATTTTCTTTTTTCAAATATGTCAAATAACTTGGATGCCCTAATATTAAATATGTTAAATGAATGAAATGGACACTAAATAGAATAAAATATTTTTATAAAACATTGTACCTAATCTACACTATTTTAATGTTGCTGTGGGGCAACGTGAGAGACAACTATCAAATTCAATATATTATTGTAAATATTATCATTACTATGGAACAATAAACACAATAGATGGTTTAGAACTTTTAATATTTATTGCACAGGCTACACTGGCCAACAAATAAGTCTAAAAATAAATTATGCTTGATCTTCTTGACTTATGATCCGCTCTTATTCACGACATGAAATTTATCTTGGTAGCCATTAAAGAAAACGTATTTCACATTTATGTTTAAATAGGCCTATTATAATGTTATTTTTTCATTTCATCTATTTGATAATGAAAAGTGAACAGCATGAGTAAGATGCATTATATGATGCCAATATATCGGGAGTCATGAAGTGGGTCAGACATGATTTTGACCACTTCTTTAAGTTTTGTTTTGTAGAAAGCCTTTCTTAAAGTGAATTTCGTTTTGTAAAAAATGTATCTTAATTTAAATCAATGTTTCATCAACCAATTGCCTCGATTTAATAAATAAGAAGCAAATAAAGTAGACAATATAATCATGGCAGGCGCGGGCGCGGGCGCGGGCGCGGGCGCGATCACTGGCGCGTGAACTGGAGCGCGACTTATAGGCTAAATGAACCAGACTCAGTATAGTCTGCTTGACTCACAGACATGAGAAATATATCTATAGAAAGCTTGACATGTCTACTTTTATGTAGTCAAATTGGTGTGGTTCTAAAAACAAAGTATGGTCACATCAAATAGGCCTACTGATTAAAAAAAAAGAAAGAAGAAATTGTTGTTGTTGCAGGGGCAGTATTTTATAATTAATTTATAATTGTTTTATAGGCCTAATTATAAATAAATAGGGTTAGGGTCTCAATAATTTGATAATAAGCATTAAGGAATCTTGCAGCTATTCTATTTCTATAAGTTAAATAATATGATCAAGTCACTGCTCTGTAACAAATTAGAATGAAAAAAAATAAATTGTAAAAGTTTTTGGCCAATCAAATCAAACTTTAGGCTACTGTTTACAAAAGACGAGGTCGAATTCCGATGTGTGTAGATGTAAGAAGTAGATATAAGTATATATCTGATTTAAATGGTCAGGATATTTTATGCAATATATCAATAGCTTATTTAATTTAGGCGTAGCTTATAAAAAGCAGATAGGCTATTTAGGTTGCAGATTTCGCTACTTTTGGTAAAGCATAGGCTATTTCTCATTTGAAACATTTCGAAATTAGAAGTCTGTTCCTAAAACTTTTAATGGGAGATGGAGAAAATGTTCGTGGAATGTCTCGTTCTTTTCCAAATTAGCCGTCCAAGCATGTGGAAAAGGATACAATCGAATCATGAGTTAAATTAAGGTAAGAAAAGCACAAACGTGTTACAACGTGTCTTTACACGTAAACAACACGTTGGGATTACTCGCACTTCCGACCGATCGCCATAGGAACGCGTTAACAACACGTAAGCACGTGTAGGAACATGTTACATGAAATAAATATATGATATTTCGCTAGGTGGCGACAAGTGTCTGATAAAATGTATTTTATGTATCATGTATCATTTATTCAAGAGATCAGTTCAAAAACTCAAGGCTGTGGAAATAAAGTCTGTTGTTTATCCTTTTGATATTTCATTTTAAAAAGTGACTGTCTATCGTGTTCTGATCTAGCCCCTTACATTTCCCTTCATTTGTAAAATTCAAAATTCACCTCTGCAATTCTTCAATTCATGACACATTAAAAAAAAAGTCTAATAGAAATGTATAGAAAATATGCTTGACACTTGACAGTTTATGGCAACTAGTTCAACCATTTTGCATTAAATGACTCATGCAAGGAACTAATGTTTTAAGGGGTAAAACTATTCATCAGGGAACAAATATCATATTTAATCTAAATGACAATTGATGAATTAGGAAACAGCAGACACACAATCAATTGCATGACTGTACCAAAGAATTTTCAATTTTTTTTCAAGAGAATGAGAAATTGCTTTTATGATAGCCTAGTATGTATTTTTCATGTCTGATAATAAAATAAAAACACAGCAACACACTTCTACAGAATGTAAAGTATAAGTTATATAGACAATATATTTTCTAAAAGGCATGCCTCAATATTGACTTTTGAGCTCGGGTAGGCTACATAGCCTACCTTTAATCAACCAAATCAATCCTAGTTTTTATTTGTGTGTGTAGACAGATAATTTTACAGATAATTAAAGAAAATTTTGTCACCAAATCTCATTCAACTGAGATGAAGGAAAGAGGGTAAGAGCAAATGTCCACTAAAGGAATTGTAATGTTAAACTTTCATTCAAAAACATTTTAAAGGCTCTCCTGAGGCTTCACATGATATCAACTGAATATTCTGTTGATTTCATGGGAAAAAGGATAAAGAGACTCTGATGATATACTATATAGGCAATTACAATAATTAACAATTTATTAATTTAGAGTGTCTTGCATGGACTGTGAACATTGCAGCAGGAAATAAAATTAACAATAACAACAAGTTAGAATGATAATATAGGTCAAATTAAGAATATAGAATGTCTGTGGACAGTCTGCTTTTTGAAAGTAAAACAATGGAGGAGCACATGGATTCAGGAAAGAAATATGTTTGTGTTAGTGTTGTTTTAGATGTGTATTGCCTGTAATGTCCAGGATTTAGTATTTAGGTATAAAATATCTTTATTTAGTGCCTATAATGTCCATTTATAGTCTTTATTATCAAATAGATGAAATGAAAAAATAACATTATAATAGGCCTATTTAAACATAAATGTGAAATACGTTTTCTTTAATGGCTACCAACAGTAGCCTACAGTACAGATAAATTTCATGTCGTGAATAAGAGCGGATCATAAGTCAAGAAGGATCAAGCATAATTTATTTTTAGACTTATTTGTTGGCCAGTTGTAGCCTGTGCAATAAATATTAAAAGTTCTAAACCATCTATTGTGTTTTATTGTTCCATAGTAATGATAAT
The DNA here is from genome assembly GCA_028476615.1 of Culter alburnus. Lineage (NCBI taxonomy): Eukaryota > Metazoa > Chordata > Actinopteri > Cypriniformes > Xenocyprididae > Culter > Culter alburnus. The sequence goes on along the minus strand of JAOTNS010001651.1, from coordinate 67,757 downwards.
ATTTACAATAATATATTGAATTTGATAGTTGTCTCTCACATTGCCCCACAGCAACATTAAAATAGTGTAGATTAGGTACAATGTTTTATAAAAATATTTTATTCTATTTAGTGTCCATTTCATTCATTTAACATATTTAATATTAGGGCATCCAAGTTATTTGACATATTTGAAAAAAGAAAATTAAAAAGTAACCCAATAGTTAGCCTACTTTCCCTGGTAATTGAGAATGAAGTTACTAACTCAGCTACTATTTGTGAGAAGTAACTACTATAACTAATTATTATTTTTTAAAGTAACTGGTGGAAAAAGGTGTATAAAGCAAGGCTATACAATTTAGTTCCTGCAGGGACACGACCAGCAGAGTTTAGTTTAACAGCCCACACTAAAGGCTGTCCTGGAGCACATTACCTGATTGGTATTCTGTAGATTTCCTGGGAAGTAGGATAAAGAGGTCTGATGGACTGGTATAGGCTATATTGTACAGTAGGCAATAAAGCTAACAGTTAACATGATTGTACGGATCAAATTAAGACTAGGACGTTTTTTACAGTTATATGCTAGTAAAACACATACTTTCATGCCTGTAATGTCCATTAATAGTCTTTACACATCAGCTTGGCACCTTACATGGTTAAAAACCAGTTAATTTCAAGACGCTGGCGTCACGTCAGGTCGTCACGTGGGTCGACACGCTCAGTTAGACGCTCAAAGTACAAGACGTTCGGATAGACGTTCGGTTTGACGTTCGATCGGTCGGTCGGTCGTTCGGAAGCTTGATTTTGGCACTGATCCCGCGCCATATTCCTCGTCTACTTACTTTCTCTTCGTCATCTTGGTATCACTGTGTGCTCGACAAGACCGTTTTGTGCTTGAGCGCAACCAAGTCGTGTTTTACTGTAACTTCGGCGTCTCCAGGCATGTGAACAAAAGCACCACTCTCATTGGTCGACCAGTTTTAATGCGGCGCGTCAAAAAAAAAAAAAAAAAAACGAACCCGAGGAGTTTTTTTAAAAAATGACGCTTTTACACCTGACGTTTTCTTGTGTCGGTGTGCACACTCACATTGGCGCGCTTTGTTTAATCACGAGGCATTAAACGTCTCTTTGAGCTGCTTGAGACAACCGACCTTCGGTCCCTCTTGCTTAAGACTGCCCTCTTACTGGCTCTAGCGTCAGTCAAGTGAGTTGGAGATCTACAGGCTCTATCTATGGAACCTTTCTGCCTTGTTCAGCCCCAATGACAGTAAAGTGGTCCTTAGGCAGAGGAAAGTTTATGTGTCGAAAGTGCTTTCCACCTAACCCTGGTTCGCTAAGATAACGGGAATGAGCATTCCGTAGCTTGCCATGCTATTGCGCTGCCCAGCGAGTCATGCTAGCTGCTCTTCAGTCGAAAGATTCTGACTGATGGCATTTCTGAGTGACTATATAGGCAGTCAACTGAAACGCCATTTGTCTGTGCAGAGCACAAATGTGAACCAATCAGGCTTCAGGATTCGAAGAAAACAGGAGTGTTCCCCATAAGCATCAGCGAACTGACGCAATGCTCGTTCCCGTGTTCTCAGGGAACCAGGGTTATGTGAGTAACCATAAATGTGTTATTCAGTGGATAATATAGGCTGTAGCCTTGAAAGCGAGCCAATACTGCTCCCTTTGCAATCACTAAAACGCTGTCACTTTGTCAGTTCATCGTGATCTCACCAAGCTCTGTTATAATCAATGAAGCTACCAACAATGCACAATAAATCTCTTACTTGTGCTTAATTTGTTAATGAGAGGTTTCGTGCCTGCACACCTCCTGGCATTTTGAGCAGTGAGTGGATTCTGACTAACTTAAACACCTCTGATTGGTCATTGCGTTTAAAAGATCATTAAGTATGTCTGTGATTGGCTACATTGCTCACCACTGCAAAAAATATGTTGTAAAAAGGTATATCTGATGTTCTCCTGAGTGCAAACCCAAATGTGCACTGGAGCATTTGCCAGATCTGTTTCACTAATATATCATTATCAACTGAGGGTGCTCTTGATTGCGTTTGCTATTGTACCCTCTAGCACCCTTGTAGAACCCGGGCCTGTATTAAGCCCTTCAAACAAAACTATAAAAGCGTTTACCGCGGCTTGACAGATGCGTGTGCTGTTTAATACAGTTGAGACGTGTTTTCGTCAGCACTTAACTTACATTTTATGGTTGTATCATTATCTTTAAAAGTTAAAATGTCCTGCTAGTATTTCCATTTTTGACATTCTAACAAAAAGTGAGTCTCATTTAATCTACACAGACTTTTCATCCGATTAATAAAAAAAATAATCTGTAGATTCATTCATAGGCTTTATTATCATGAAAATGTGTGCAGTCATGTAATGTATTCAGACTTTTACAGTAACAATAACTATACACTGTTTTCTATATTAGCCGTTTTTAGCTTACTTTCAAGGCCTTTTTGGGCTGGGAAAAGGTTTTGATGAGATGTATAATGTTTTCATAGTAAATATCTTTTATTTCAGGAAATAAAGGAAAATATGATTTCTCATTATATGATTGATATATTGATTATATGATTGACTCATTATTGAAGTTCTCTAACTTTAAATTTCATTCTTTCCTGTGTTGTTCTTTCAGAAGTCAGGCTGGTTGGAGGTTCTCGCTGCTCTGGGAGGTTAGAGATACTTGATGATCAGACGTGGGTTTCAATGTGTGCTGCTGCCTTTGACCAGCAGGATGCAGAGGTTGTGTGTAGAGAGCTGGACTGTGGGGCTCCTGTACAGGTGCTGGGAGAAGATGCTTTTGGAAAAGGAGACGCTCAGATGTGGACACAAGAGATTCAGTGCAGAGGAAATGAGTCTCAGATTCACCTCTGTCCAACATCACCATCACATGAAAACAGCTGTTCATATGAAAATGAAGTTGGCTTGGTGTGTGCAGGTTTGAGCATTCATTTATTGTTCACAAAATCTACACTAAATATTAGTTAATTTGATCAGTTTTTTCTCGTTGTGTGACACATTTTTTCCTCATTTTTTTTCTTGTCTATATGCTTTTCCTCCCTCTTTATTTGTTTAATAGACAATATGAGAGTGAGATTGGTTGATGGTAAAACTTCTTGCGCTGGTAGAGTGGAGGTTCTTCATAGAGGTCAGTGGGGAACAGTGTGTGATCTTTTCTGGGATATGTCTGAAGCTGCAGTGGTGTGAAGAGAGATGAACTGTGGAGAACCTGTAGATGCTGTAGGAGGTGCTCATTTTGGACCAGGATCAGGATTAATCTGGTCAAATTTCAAGTTATGTTCTGGGTCAGAATCTACACTGAAGAACTGTGGATCAGTAAATTGGAGTGTTTATGCCTGTGATCATACAAAAGATGCAGGAGTCATCTGCTCAGGTAAACTGCTCCAAATCCTGCCCTGTTTTTACATCATTGATGATCCACTGGTTTCAAAGGGATAGTTCACCAAAAATGAAAATTCATTCATCATTTACATTTTTTCTTTTTAAACCTCTTTGACTTTGTTCTGTGGAAGCTTGTTTCCACCACTGAATAAAAAATAAAAAGGGTAATTGCAACTTTTTTCCTCATAATTCTGACTTTTTTTCTCACAATTGCTAATTTGAATTTCACAATTCAGATTTTTTTTTCTGGCTTTATAACACACTCTTAAAAAGGCTGTGTTGTTTCAACCCATGTTTGGGTCAAACATGGAGAAACCAAATTTAACTAAATTAGTTACATTTTTTTTAAATTCAATTTTTAAACCCAATGATTAGGTTTGCCCTTATTTAACCTAAACATGGCTTGAAACAACCCAGCATTTTTAAGAGTGCATGCTATTGTGAGTTATAAAGTCAGAATTGTAAGATATAAACTGACAATTCTGAGGAAAAAAGTCAGAATTTCAAGATATAAAATAGGCGCAATTATCTTCTTTTTTATTCTGTGGTGAAAACAAGCTTCCATATTGTTCTGCTGAGCACAAAATGTTTTTTTTTCTTATTATTTTACTTTCATTATATTGAAAAGAGTACCAGGATATTCTGTAAAATTCCCCTTTTATGTTCCATGAAAGAAAGTCAAATGATATAGATTGGCATGAGAGTTTGAGTAATTTGATTATTTTACTCCTTTCACATAAATAAGAGGTGCTTAGTGGACCAATAATAACAAGAATTATACACTTAGATAACCAAAATTTAATCATTTCTTATCTATTGCTACTTCAGGTGTCAGGGTTATTGGAAACTCCAGTTGCTCCGGGAGAATTGAAGTTCTTGATAATCAGACATGGATGTCAGTGTGTGCTGCTGCCTTTGACCAGCAGGATGCAGAGGTTGTGTGTAGAGAGCTGGACTGTGGGGCTCCTGTACAGGTGATGGGAGAAGATGCTTTTGGAAAAGGAGACACTCAGATGTGGACACAAGAGATTCAGTGCAGAGGAAATGAGGCTCAGATTCACCTCTGTCCAACATCCTTATTCAAAAACAACTGTTCACGTGATAATTACCAGGGGCTGTTCTGTGACGGTGAGTTAAAAAATATGATAGTAATATAACTTTTTACTTATAGGATGCGTCTCAGTCAGCTCCCTAGTTCAGTAGTCAGAATACTGACGAGAGAGCCAGCCATTTTAAGGGCTGTCTCAATCACAAAATCCTTTGAATGCGCTGGAATGTTTACTCCCTTAAAAATCCCACAATGCACTCTAAAAACCAGATGCTCACTTAATGGAAATTCTGAAATGCAGAACATATCGCACTAACCACAATATCATGACATTCGACAGAAAATTTGAAAAAACCCTTATTTAATTAAATGTCAGCATAAACATCAGTAGATAGTGAACAGTCTAGGTAATATTTACATTTAAAATTTGGTGTCCCGAATATGTAGTGAGCCAGTGTGTTTTACAAGTGCCCGAATTTGTGTGCATAAAATACTGATACGTGGACTAGTGTGCTTATAAAGATTCACCTGCGGTCTCTGTCTGTACTTTTCTGTCACTTAGATAAAAAGAATGTGAGGTTGGTTGGTGGTCACAGTCGCTGTGCTGGTAGAGTGGAGGTTCTTCATAGAGGTCAGTGGGGAACAGTGTGTGGTTTTGGCTGGGATTTGGCTGATGCTGCAGTGGTGTGTAGAGAGCTGAACTGTGGAGAACCTGTAGATGCTCTGGGTGATGCTCATTTTGGACCAGGATCAGGACCAATCTGGATGAGTGTTGTGTTATGTACTGGATCAGAGTCAACACTGAAGAACTGTGGGTCATCAGGATGGGGTAAACATTCGTGTACTCACAATTATGATGCCGGAGTCATCTGTTCGGGTGGGTAATTTAATTGATTGCCCATGAATTTGTTGTGACATAAAGAATATTTTGTTTGGAAAATGTTAGAATGGTTATTGTATTTAACTCTCAATATTTTTTTTTTTTTTTTTTTTGTCTACTGTGCTCTGTTATTCCTGTAATATAAACAGGTCATAAACCTTCCAGACTCAGTAATGGATCTCATCTCTGCTCTGGGAGGTTAGAGATTCTTCATAATCAGACGTGGGTTTCAGTGTGTGCTGCTGCCTTTGACCAGCAGGATGCAGAGGTTGTGTGTAGAGAGCTGGACTGTGGGGCTCCTGTACAGGTGCTGGGAGAAGATGCTTTTGGCAAAGGAGATGCTCAGATGTGGACACAAGAGATTCAGTGCAGAGGAAATGAGTCTCAGATTTCATTTTGCTCAATATCATCATCACACAAATACAGCTGCACCAGTGACAATAATGTGGGCCTGATCTGTTCAGGTAAATTATAAATATTCAGTGTCTCTTTATTTGATACAGTATATCTTCTCAGTCAGTTTATTTTAACTTCTCTTTTCTTTATTCAGGTTACACAGAGGCCAAACTGATGAACGGTTCAGACTCTTGTTCTGGAAGAGTGGAGCTTCGGTTTCTCAATGATTGGGGCACAGTGTGTGATGTATGCTGGGATATGAGAGCTGCCAGTGTCCTCTGTAGACAGCTGAATTGTGGGATTGCTGTGTCTGTTGTGGGATCAGACTGGTTTGGAAAGGGAAGTGGTGAAATCTGGGCTGATGTGTTTGATTGTGACGGGAATGAAACAAAACTCTCAGAATGTTCCATCTCTTCATGGAGTCGAGCTGAATGTTCTCATAGACGAGATGTTGGAGTCATCTGCTCTAGTGAGTCCATATTACTGAAGATTCACACTGATATGCTGCTGAAAGATTAAAAAGTATAAATATAATATTTCATCTCACTAACATTTCAAACTAAAAGTATTGTAATTTATTTAAATTGTACAATAAAATGTATTATTGATGTAAAGTATATTCTCAAACTTGCAATATTTTAGTAAAACATGAGATCTTCTATCCAGATTCCTCTCTGGCTGTTCATGATGGTCTGGTGCGGTTGTCTGGAGAGAGACAGTGTGAGGGGGAGGTGGAAGTTTCCATCCATCAGGTCTGGAGGAGAGTTCTGCTGGACTCCTGGAGTCTCACTGAATCCTCTGTGGTCTGCAGACAGCTGGGCTGTGGCTCTGTGCTGAACTTCTCCGGCTCCTCTTCATCCAGTCCTGAACACAGTCATGAGTGTGTGACGGGCTTCCAGTGCTCTGGGAGTGAAGCTCATCTGGGGAACTGCAGCTCTCCACAAACTCTCAACTGCAGCTCCACACAACAGCTGTCAGTCACCTGCCTTGGTGAGAAGAGCAACATCTGGGCAGATTCTTCAGTTGTTAGTGATCACTAATGTGTTTCTCTTTCTCTGAATATCAGGTCGCGGGTCCATCAGGCTGGTGGGTTCTGGGGGAGACTGTGCAGGGAGGCTGGAGGGTTTTTCACAGCGGCTTATGGGGGACAGTGTGTGATGACTCCTGGGATATTAAAGATGCCCATGTGGTGTGCAGACAGCTGCAGTGTGGAGTGGCCCTCAGTAACCAGCAGGTACCAGCCTGGTTTGGTCCTGGTTCTGGACCCATATGGCTGGATGAGGTGGAGTGTGAGGGGAATGAGACGTCCCTGTTGGACTGCTCTTCTCCAGGCTGGGGAAAACATGACTGTCAGCACAAGGAGGATGTAGGAGTCATGTGCTCAGGTAAACATGCTGCTATATTCACTGATCAGGCATAACATTATGACCACTGACAGGTGAAGTGAAAAACAATGATTATCTCTTCATCACGGCACCTATTAGTGGGTGGGATATATTAGGCAGCGAGTGAACATTTTGTCCTCAAAGTTGATGTGTTAGAAGCAGGAAAAATGGGCAAGCGTAAGGATTTGAGCGACTTTGACAAGGGCCAAATTGTGATGGCTAGACGACTGGGTCAGATCATCTCCAAAACTGCAGCACTTGTGGGGTGATCCCGGTCTGCAGTGGTCAGTATGTATCAAAAGTGGTCCAAGCACAGAACAGTGGTGAACTAGCAACAGAGTCATGGGCGGCCAAGGCTCATTTATGCACGTGGGGAGCAAAGGCTCGCCGTGTGGTCCGATCCAACAGACGAGCTAAGTTGCTCAAAAAGTTCATGCTGGTTCTGATAGAAAAGTGTCAGAATACACAGTGCATCGCAGTTTGTTGCATATATGGAGCTGCATAGCTGCAAACCAGTCACCTCCGAAAGTGCCAACAGTGGGCATGTGAGCATCAGAACTGGACCACGGAACAATGGAAGAAGGTGGCCTGGTCTGATGAATCACGTTTTCTTTGACATCACGTTGATGGAACACATGGTACCAGGATGCACTATGGGAAGAAGGCAAGCTGGCAGAGGCAGTGCGATTCTTTGGGCAATGTTCTGCTGGGAAACCCTGGGTCCTGCCATCCACATGGATGTTACTTTGACACGTATCACCTACCTAAGCATTGTTGCAGATCATGTCCACCCTTTCATGGAAACTGTATTCCCTGGTGGCTGCGGCCTCTTTCAGCAGGATAATGCGCCCTGCCATAAAGCAAAAATGGTTCAGGAATGGTTTGAGGAGCACAACAGGAGTTTGAAATGTTAACTTGGCCTTCAAATTCCCCAGATCTCAATTCAATCGAGCATCTGTGGGATGTGCTGCTGAACAAACAAGTCCAATCCATGAAGGCCCCACCTCGCAATTTACAGGACTTAAAGGAACTTCTGCTAACATCTTGGTGCCTGATACCACAGCATACCTTCAAGGGTCTAGTGGAGTCCATGCCTCGACAGGTCTGGGCTGTTTTGGCAGCAAAGCAGGACACCACCATATTAGGAACTGGTCATATTAGGGGCTTTTGCACCGAATAGTTCTAGGAACTCAGTTATATGAACTAGCCACTAGGATAGTTCCCTAAGAACTAATTTCTCCCTCAGGCAATGTTCCTGGTTGCATTCGTACCAGCAATAGGACGTTTTTCAGAACTCTGGAGCATCAAACAGCAGCGTCTTGAAGCGTGGTATTTACAAACACTAAAAACTGATGGATGGAGGATGCCGTGATCTGAGCTGTGTTTGTTGTGGGTGTGGTGATAACGGAGATGGAATGTAAACGCATAATTTACATGACTGAAAGAGCAAAAACTGGGGCTAAGAGACCTCCAGAAATCTCCTATTACAACTTTCAGTATTACATATCATTTGTGCAGAGAAGAGAACACAACCCTTCAGACAACAGCAAATGCCATAATCGCTGTTTTTCATGTTTGCGAATTAAATATATTTACACAGTTTTTTTTAAAAATGCTGGGTGCTGGTGTTTGACATGCGTTTGAACAATCATTGTACACTTACATCACTGATAGTTCCTATAGTGCTGGTTTAGACCCTACTCTGAAATAGGAGCTAATTAATTTCCCCCAAAAGGAGTTCCTAGAACTAAAATCATTCCTAGTTCCTGCGGTGCAAACACGGCAAAATCCAGGTACTTCAGCCAATAGTTCTAGAAGCTATGAAAAGCTTCCTCCGGTGCGAAAGCCCCTAATGTTATGCCTGATCGGTGTATGTATATATTTGTTTAAAAAAACTTAAAATTTTTAGGCACTTCAATATTTACATGTTCATAATGCCCACACTTTTAAAATGTACACTTTTTTCACTTCTGTATAGAGTTCAAAGAGATCAGGTTAACAGATGGCTGTGAAGGGAATGTGGAGGTTTTCTACAATGGATCCTGGGGTAATGTGTGTTACAATAAGATGGACAGAGACACAGTGAGTCTGATCTGTCAAGAGCTGAACTGTGGAAGATCTGGTGTTTTGTCTGTATCTACACCGAGAGTGGAATCAGCTCGTAACTGGCTGGATGAAGTGAAATGTCAACCACATGATTCAAATCTGTGGCACTGGCCATCTTCACCCTGGGGACAGAATAACTGTGGTGAAGATGAAGTGGCCAAAATCACCTGCTCAGGTAAGACTGATGCAATTTCCATCACTAAAAAGCAACAGTAATTACAACAGTCAGTTATATGAATTGTGTATATTATATTGTGATTGTGACTACAGAACAGGAGAGTCATGAGTCAACTCATTTGTCTTGCTCCACATCTCCACATCAGAGACAGTGTATGACTCCTACTGTAGTGAAAAGTAAGTTAATATGATGTAGAAGAACATAACATAACAATCACAACAGCCATATGTGATGAATGTATGTGATTTTGTTCTGGGTACACCAACAGGATTTAATCTCACACCACACACATACCCCACTGTAGGTGTCGCTGTTCTGACAGAACTCTGTTGCCCAATAATAATGTCTACTTGTCTGTGGATTTTAGATCATGTTCCTCTCAGACTGAGTGGAGGGGAGGGCCGGTGCTCTGGGAGGCTGGAGGTGTATCATAACGCTGTGTGGGGCTCAGTCTGTGATGATCTGTGGGACATCAGCGATGCTCAGGTGGTCTGCAGACAGCTGGGTTGTGGAGCAGCACTGAGGGCTGATGGGAATTCAATCTTTGGTGCTGGTGAAGGTGTTGTGTGGCTGAACAGAGTCGAGTGCAGAGGGAATGAGATTCACCTGTGGGACTGTCCTCTCTCCCTGAAGAACCACACTGACTGCTCCAACAAAGAGCACACTGGACTCATCTGTGCAGGTCACAGCAAATCAATTTTAGATAATTGTAGAGTAAATAATATTTGTGTATTTTCATGATATTGAATGTGTTTGTGTCTGTTTTTCCAGATTTGTCAGTGTCCACTACTCCTGCATCTTCTCCTCCAGTTTCTCAGACAGTGAGCTCAACATCAGTCTCTCGTTCACAAACTCCTCCGTCTCTCTCTGTACTTGTGATTGTACTGGGAGTTGTGCTCTTACTGCTCTTAGTGCCACTGCTTATACTGATTCAGCAGAACAGAGTGATGAGGAGAGGTAGGAGAGATCCAGAGACTGTCATATTGTGTCTTATTCAGTGTGTGATCAGTCATGTGTTGTGAACTGACAGCAGGTTTGTCTCTCTACACTCACAGCTCTCTCTAAGAGGAGACACAGGAGCACGACTGAGGCCGTTTATGAGGAGATTCATCACAGACACAATAACAGACACAGTCTCTTCACTCAGAGGGGTGAGTAAGTGTCATAGTGTCTGATTTGTGGAGATCAATAAGGTAATCACTTTATTCATAGAGGTGAGTATAATAAATGACATAGATCCATTTGTGGGACTTTTGTGTGTTCTCTGTGTTGTGATTCAAAGGAAGTGGGGATTTTGCTGATTTATGATTGTGAACATATGTCTGATGGATCAACTTCCCCATAACAGGAAGTGTCCTTTCTGAAGAACAGCATTCTGGGTATGAAGATGCTGATGAGCTTCTCTCAGGTTAGAGGACTGAAATATAAACCAATATAACTCAAATCTTATCTGCTACATACAGAAAAGAATAGATGTTTAATAAACCTGCTAAGTTAAAGTTTTTATTAACTGAGTTTAAATTACATAAACCTAAAAACATAGATGTAATGAATCTTTTTTTTCTTTCGTCTACACTTTTTAAAGCAAATTCTCTAGTAGGAGCCGCTCCTTACAACTGTAATGACGTCACCACCACTGAAGGGCCAGAAGGTCAGTGACTTTAAAGGGATATAGTTCACCCAAAAATGAAAATTCTATCATCATTTACTCCCCATCAAGTTGTTCCAAACCTGTACAAATTTCTTTGTTCTTGTTCTGATTAGTTACAAACATTCTTCCAAATATCTTCCTTTGTGTACAGCAGAACAAAGAAATTCATAAAAGTTTGGAACAACTTGAGGGGGAGAAAATGATGATAGAATTTTCATTTTTGGGTGAACTATCCCTTTAACTGATTTCACTAAATTAAATAAACCATTAGGCCTCTGAATAGTAATGTCAGGGTTACATCTGTTTTGGACTCTCTGTTTGTTTTGTCATTTGTCACATGTCATCCTTTGTTCAGTTTTTCCCACCATTATTAAGTTCCCTTTGTTACGGTTTGAGTTCAGTTGTTTCTTATTAATTATCTTGTTAAGTTCCCTTTGTTTGCTGTGCATATATACCCTGTGTTCTCTCTCTGTCTCTGTCGGTTCTTGTTTGTATGTAGAGTGTTTTTTCATGAGTTTCTCCTGTTATTTGGAAGTAAAAGTCTACCTTTGTGTATTCTACCTCGTCTTGTGAATTCCTTACCACCATTATGTGACAAGTATGCACTGTTTCAAAATCACAAATTTTATACATTTAATGGATGCATTCAATTTTTCATTATTTTGTCTATTTTGACTTGCCAGAAAACTATGATGATGTCATCATTTTACAACAATTCTCCAATGATAAAGCAGGTGTGGGTTTCACATTACTCTCTCAAATTACACATTTTTTGTTTGTTTGTTTATCTTAAAATTATATTGGCATGTAATTAATAATAGAAACATTTATATTAGATGGCGTTAAGGAGGATTATGATGATGTGAAGAATGTCAAGGAGTATATGAGTTATGTTTTTGGTACGTTACTGACACCTTTTTACCATTTTTGTTTGGTTTTTATAACCGATTTATAATATCCCTTTCTGTGATCTTGATAGCTCATTTAACTTGACTGCCAATATTGATGTGTTTATAATACTTTTTCAAAGCATGTATTGTTAAATTAAATTGCTCTTGTTTTCTAAAAACAGACTATGATGATGTGGGGGAGGAGCCAGAAAAACAAGGAGGGACTGTATAACTCAAACCACACCCACTGCCTCAAATCCTTTTAAAGCTTTTAAGTGGTCTGAAACATTTCTATGATGTAGATTTGGCAATTTGAGAGAAAAAAAAAATCCTAACAGTTAATCAGTTTGTATATAATTGTTATGATTTCAAATGCTTCACCATTTACCTTCCACTGACCCAGTCTTTAACATTTTACAACTTAAAAACATCATACTTAAAAAAATATATTCCTTTTGAATGTAGACCTACTGATAGTGTACACAATATTTTACTAAAGATCACTGGAATGTACTTTGGGAAATAAGTTTACAGACAGCAGCTGTGGTCAAGGATCTTTACCTCAAAATAATGTGACTCTTTGAACTGAGCAGAAGAGCTTGTTGTTCACATTATGTCCGGCAGAGGGTTTTGTGACAGTCAGACATTGATACATGGCATTTATATGTTTGTTTTATGTACTTGTTTTATATTTGTGTCCAATTTGATTGCTGGTTTGTATTGATTTGAATGTTTTCTGTTTAGCATTTAAAATCAGACAGACTATGTGCATGGAAATTATGTCATTATTATTATCATTATTGTAAAACTGGGGAATGTTGCAACATTTTGTTTCAAACTTTTTTGCATACAAAATGCAAAATTCAATAAAAGTCTATGGAATATTGTATACTGTTATTCAGTAGTTTGATATGCCTCTGTCTTAGTGTTTTCTGTCAGCAGTTATCAGTGCTTGTGTCTGACTTTGGCGCTGTATGTACTCTGAAGTGTTTCCCACATTCACTACTACTACCTTCTGATGTCCACAGTCGTCACACTCACCAGTGCAGGTATTTTTACCTTCAGTTAAAGGGCCAAACAGTTCCTTTCAACATATTAAATTAAAGTTGTTTAATATTTAACATAAGGATCTTCCTTTGTACCATCAATAACTTGTGTAATAAATTTCTCTTAGTTTGATTTATAGATTATTGTTTATATTTCCTTACTGATATTTATTTATTTATTTTATTAAAAAAGCTTCTTATTTTATTTCATTTTTTTCTCGCTGATTTTTTTTTTTTTGTAATTGCATGAAATGGTCTTGTGGTTTGATGTGTTATAATATTTATGTGCAGGTTTTATGACTTCATATTAATTGAGTGAAATGCAAAAGTGTTTTTTCACAGCAGTCTTGTGTGCAGGCAGTGTGAGGTTGGTTAGAGGTCACAGTCCCTGTGCTGGTAGAGTGGAGGTTCAGAGACGCAGTGAGTCTGATTTGTCAAGAGCTGAACTGTGGAAGATCTGGCAGTGAACCCAGATATTCAGTGGGCCTGAGATCTGCTCCTAATCATCTTAAATGTTGAAAACATGACAAAACATTGTGGCAGTGTCCATCTTTACCCTGGGGATAGAACAACTGTGTGTCCTGAAATGTGTGGTGCTGCAGCTGGACTAGAACAACGGAAAGCAGTAGCTGTTTTACAAAATAAAAATATTTGTACGATTTATAACATGTATGCTCATTACAAGAAAATGTCAGTTATTTCCTGTCTAAACACAAAACGTTTTAAGAGTTGATGAGGCAAAATGACCTCATTATAATTATGACCATGACCATACTGATATGATAACTCATCAATTACTGTTCTGACAGTTCAATTAGTAATCCAATCATAAGTGTGTGATTAAACAAGAATTGAGGTAAGTACTTGCTTAGCGTAAGATTTTAGAGTTTGTTTGTGAAGATCAATGTTATAATTGCCTTTTTTGCCTGTTTCAGTGACAATATTGTCTGTGAAGGAAAGTGCTCCAGATATGAATATACAGTAAGGATCTTACAGGTTTGAGAACTTCTTTATTTTTATGTCATTACTGTCATAAGGTTTCTCAAAGCAGTTTTGATGCTTGATGCTTTACTATAATTTCAGTTTCAAGTTGTTCAAACCTGTGTGTGTTTTTATCATGCCTCAGAGACGGCACTATTTTGTCAAGTGGCTAACATAGCATAATCAGATGCAGCTTCAGTTTTAGTAACAGTAAATACAGCATTCTCTCCATCATACAATATGTTTTAAAATAATTGCATGCCAATTAACAATGCAAGCCATCCAGCATTTATTAATATGATATTCTAATATTGAGCCTACTGCAGTGTGCAACAAGTGACTCGTAGCAGCCGCCGAGCGAACGCACAGAGTAACTTTATAACATAATTTTCAACACTCTCAAATGTATCTAATATGATAAACAGTACTGCGTAACCCCACATACGCTTGACCGGAAGAAGCGGAAGCAGCGACTGTGGCATAATAAATGCTCCACTGCTCTCGAGCCATGTGTCACGCTCGTCTCTCATTAGCAATCACTCCAGCGGCGTCATTTCTGCTCCCACAGCACTCGGTCTGCTCTGCTTGTGATGTTAATAATCTCATCCAAGAACATGATTTCTGCCCGAGTCCTGTCCTGATTCTTTTCCATCGGCTGTGAGGTAAAGACGACATCTCCCATGATTCCGCTCAATCTCGGCGTCATCAAGCTACTACCCTTTGTTTTGAATAGGCGACCTCTAGCGGCGAAAATTTACATATTGTGCCTTTAAATCTGTTAATCGTATAAAGCGATCAAGTCTCTTCATAAAATTTGTACCAAACCACTCAATTCATATGGATTAGTTTTACAGTCTCTTTATGATTTTTTTGAAGTGTCAATTGCGTAGCTGTCCATGGAGGGACAAAAAGCTCTCAGATTTCATCCAAAAGATCTTCATTTGTTTTCCGAAGATGAACAAAAGTCTTATGGGTTTGTGACATGAGGGTGAGTAATTAATGACAGAATTTTAATTTTTGGGTGAACTAACCCTTCAAGTGAAAATTGCCCATTACTGCCACATATTTTCAGTTGAATTAAGTCTTGTTATGTGGCCTTGTAATATTTTATTTTTTTATTTTATTTTTTATATGGCCTGAAAGTCAGGTAGGAGGGACATTTTTTGTTTACCGTTTTAACAAAAAATCACTTAAAAATCTCTCGTTCATATTGTAAAATACTCAAAGTATGAAGGTGTGGTACAGGGTGCTTTGGCAGATATGTACTGTAGGACTGGCTCTCTCTCTGCTGGTCACAAGGTGAACAACATGCTTATCTTCATTGAATGAGAGCTATGGTTTTTGTGGTCCAACTTTTTGGAATTAGGTCAATTTCACATTAGTCAAATCAATTATTTGACACACATGAAAGGAAGGCTTCACAAAATTAATTTTGTGATGTTTTCCACCCCTCTGTGTAATTAGGGCTAATTTGGGCACTGTGCTCTTGCAAACGTTTACTAACTTATTTTTTAAATGCCATTTTACAATAGCATTCATTTTACAGAGTTGAATTTATTGTGTTATTGTCATGCTAACATATGTATACACTAATAGACAGGACATTTACAGTTAGTTATCAGTGCTTTATCTCTTTCTCTGCAGGTGTTGGGCTTTGATGCTGTAAATAAACTGGAGAGTTTCCTGTCTCCTGTAAGTCATATGTGTGTGTGTCTTGATGTGGTGGGGAGGAGGAGTTCATCAGCGCTGACAGTTAGATATATATGGAGAAAGTCATAAAAGCCTCATCTGATTTGTCACTGAAGTTGTTTGATGTTTCCTCTGTTGTGTCTAATAAGGTAACAGCGAGTGTGATTGGAGGGTGTTGGACCTCTTTCTCTCTCATTAAGGGGTGTGAGAGGATGCCTGTACTTCTGTATCATCAGTGCGGAGAAGCTTTAACTGGATGTTGAATTAATCAAGCAGAGAGAGATGGAGAGATGCCTGACACTCATTTTACTGACTACAGTTGTAAAACTCATCACAGCTGGTAAGTACACCAGGACTGAAAGTGGTGAAGTTATTGTCAGAAATTAAGTATTGTATTTTTCAAATAGGCTACTTAAAGTTAAGTATAATAATAATAATAGTATAATAATAATAATAATAATAATAATAGTAATAAATGCATTTGTTATTTACAGATCATAAGATTATTAGATCTTTTATTAATTTTCATAAAACAAAAAAACTATAGTTTCTCTGGTCAGCTGCAGACTATTTAATTGCATTTGTCAAACATCAATCTATAACTGTACAGAAATCTCTGTCCCTGGAGTTCACTAGCAATGAAATAGAAATAATCACTTTAGTGTCTACAATGATGAAGTTTTGATTTGATAAACATTAATTTGGAAGTGGGTTTAATTGACATTTCCCTTTTCAAAGTTTACTTATTCATGATTAATCAGTGTATATATAGAGTATAGAAACAATTGTTACATCCATACCAAAAAAATAAAAACATTAAAAAAAAAATTAAAAGGAGGGAGAAAAAACAATTTTGTGAAAAATCAAGACAGAAAAAAGAACAATGCATGGCAACTTAGGGCTTCCGTATTGCACAATGCCATTTCAATAGCTAAAGAGGTCCACTGCAATACAGAGAAAAATAGGAAGAAATATTAAATTAAAAAACTTCTTGTCCCATTTTTTTAACCCTATGTATGTATTTTTCTCTTCTACTTTTTCTCATCCCTCTGTCTTTCTCTGATTTTGTCAGCTCTCTCATCATCAGTCCATGTGAATGTGAGGTTGGTTGGTGGTCACAGTCGCTGTGCTGGTAGAGTGGAGGTTCTTCATAGAGGTCAGTGGGGAACAGTGTGTCATGATGACTGGGATTTGGCTGATGCTGCAGTGGTGTGTAGAGAGCTGGACTGTGGAGAACCTGTAGATGCTCTGAGAAATGCTCATTTTGGACAAGGATCAGGACCAATCTGGATGAGTTTTGTCATGTGTAAAGGATCAGAGTCAACAGTGGAGAAGTGTGGGTCAGGAGGATGGGAAAAACACAAGTGTGATCACAGTAAAGATGCTGGAGTCATCTGCTCAGGTAAAGTATTTTACATATTCTAAGTCATATCTCTGTAAGTTTTGTGCTTCCATGTTGGTTTCTAATACTTAAGTTGATTTTAATTATTTATTTTTAATTATTCAGTCATTCAAAAACAATTCTACAAAACATTTTTTAATAAGCAATGTTTTTTTGATATTATGTTGTCTTATTTAGAAGTCAGGCTGGTTGGAGGTTCTCGCTGCTCTGGGAGGTTAGAGATACTTGATAATCAGACGTGGGTTTCAGTGTGTGCTGCTGCCTTTGACCAGCAGAATGCAGAGGTTGTGTGTAGAGAGCTGGACTGTGGGGCTCCTGTACAGGTGCTGGGAGAAGATGCTTTTGGAAAAGGAGACACTCAGATGTGGACACAAGAGATTCAGTGCAGAGGAAACGAGTCTCAGATTCAGCTCTGTCCAACATCACCATCACATGAAAACAACTGTTCACATGAGCACAATATTGTTTTGCAGTGTGCTGGTAGGAGTTCAAAATGCAACAGAGCAGTTTTATTTCATTTTATATTGCCATTTTACATTTCAACTAACTTTTTCTATTGCATTTCTCTCTTTCTTACATTCCAAGACATAAAAAATGTGAGACTGGTAAATGGTTCCAGTCGCTGTGCTGGTAGAGTGGAGATTCTTCATAGAGGTCAGTGGGGAACAGTGTGTGGTGTTGGTTGGGATTTGGCTGATGC
Source organism: Culter alburnus (assembly GCA_028476615.1). Lineage (NCBI taxonomy): Eukaryota > Metazoa > Chordata > Actinopteri > Cypriniformes > Xenocyprididae > Culter > Culter alburnus. Next base: position 50,016 of record JAOTNS010001651.1, on the reverse strand, counting down.
TGCAGTGGTGTGTAGAGAGCTGGACTGTGGAGAACCTGTAGATGCTCTGGGTGATGCTCAGTTTGGATTTGGATCAAGGCCAGTCTTAATGAAAGTTGCAATTTGTACTGGATCAGAGTCTGCACTTAAGAAATGTGGATCCATAGAATTGAAAGTTCCAGAGTTGTGTCTTTCTAAGAGTGCTCAAGTCATTTGCTCAGGTTAGTTAAAAGTTTTGTATTATTATAGAAAACACTTGTCAAAAGCAGTCATCATTTTTACTTTCCATGACTATTTTCTACCTTCTCTTCTGTTAAAATTGTGATATACAAAATAGATATTAATAATAATTATACTATTATTATTATTATTATTATTATTGTTTTGCCATTTTATAAATTTGTAATCATTTGAACATAAATAACTGTCACAACATTTCCTAACTTTGCTTACTGTAGCACATACTTAGCAGATAAAGAGGGAAACTAAATACAATATACAGTTATGAAAACCTGAGGTTGTGTCCCAGATGGACCTGTCGAACTCACAGGTATTCAAAAGCAGCAGCCATAACTATTCTGCAAGAATCCAAACCCTCCTGAAATGCTCCATTCAGGACAGGGCCTTGGAGGTGGAGATGTGTCCTGCTAATATACTTTTAAAATAAGCCATGATTTTTTTTTTTTTTTTTTTTTTTTTTTTTTTTTTTAAATCTGTGTTGTCTTATTTAGAAGTCAGGCTGGTTGGAGGTTCTCGCTGCTCTGGGAGGTTAGAGATACTTGATGATCAGACGTGGGTTTCAGTGTGTGCTGCTGCCTTTGACCAGCAGGATGCAGAGGTTGTGTGTAGAGAGCTGGACTGTGGGGCTCCTGTACAGGTGCTGGGAGAAGATGCTTTTGGAAAAGGAGACGCTCAGATGTGGACACAAGAGATTCAGTGCAGAGGAAATGAGTCTCAAATTCACCTCTGTCCAATGTCACCATCACATGAAAACAACTGTTCTCATGAAAACAGTGTTGATCTAGTGTGTGCAGGTTAGAGTAATTTTACTTTTTTAATAAAATGAAATGAAATGTAATGTCCATTAAATCTAGAATACAAGACTTTTTTCTCTCTATTTTCTGTATCTTTTTCTTATCTCTCACTATTTTCATTATTCATTATATAGACCTTATGAGAGTAAGGCTGGTTGGTGGTCACAGTCGCTGTGCTGGTAGAGTGGAGGTTCTTCATAGAGGTCAGTGGGGAACAGTGTGTGGTGTTAACTTTGATATGACTGAAGCTGCAGTGGTGTGTAGAGAACTGGACTGTGGGGAACCTGTAGATACTCTGGACAATGCTCATTTTGGATCAGGAACAGGACCAATATGGTCAAATCGCAAGTTATGTACAGGATCGGAATCCACACTGAAGAACTGTAGATCAGCACGGTGGGGTTTATATCAGTGTGATCATACTAATGATGTGGGAGTCATCTGTTCAGGTAAGCTGCTCCAAACCCCGATCCTGTTTTTATATTACTCATGATCCCTATGCCTTAAAGGAATAGTTCACCCCAAAATGAAAATTCTTTCTTTGCTTACCCTCAAGTCAGACCAAATCAGAATTACTTTCTTCTGTGGAGCACAAAATGTTTTTTTTTTTTTTTTTTACAACATCCAAAAATAAGAAACACCTTAAAGTGGTCAATGATATTTGTGCATTATTTTATAAAATGACATATAGCTTTTGTATAACAGAATAAAATGTATTATTCTTCTTTGTCATTTTGGTGCTTCAATAGCCTGTCTTAATTCACTTCCATTATGTGTCCACTGGGCAGGATATTCTTTAAAAATTAGCTTTTTGTGTTTTATGGAAGAAAAGAAAGTCATATGAATTCGCATTAACATGCATGATAGGTGAATTTCATTTTTGACTGAACCATCCATTTAAATTAAGCTTTCATGAAGTGTTTAATTATTTTACATTGATTCCTTTTCACATTAATAAATGGTTCTGTGTGGTAGAAATGAACAAGTACACATTTAGATAACAAACCAAAAAAACAGTTCCCTTTTAGTTAGTCACATTGAACGTCACATTGGTGACCGAATTGGGAATCTCGCCAGAGAGACCAATCTACTTTGAGTGTTAACTAAACTAAACGAGCTAACGCACATTGGCATGTAATATTTGTGTTTGACTGCCACACCCTGCAGCATGGGTATAAATAGGCAGTAGGTGCAATGCATATTCAGCTTTTTGCTTTGGAGCCGAGCGGTTTCTTTGTTCTCCTTTTGCTAATCTAAAAGAGTTTATATGAAAGAGACAAGTTCTTCTGGGAAGAAGCCTCTTTGTCTCTTTGCCTTCATCAGAGAGTGTGTCTTCAATGAGAGTGTGTGCACTAGAGCCCTCAAATCTAGGCCCGAGCCTAGCCCTGGCCCGAGACGCTCAGGCCCTAGCCCGACCCCTGTCTGACAGCTCATCAGAATTATCAGCCCGAGTCTGACATGAGCCCGTTTTTTTTTCTTTTTCTTCATTACACAGCGGCAGCCTGCCCTATTTGCAGCCATTAAAATAGGTCAGTTTTGTTAGTTTGTTTCTTTTCATTTTTTTAAGTTAATTTATACAAATGTTTGGAGCATTTTCTTTTAAATGACGATTAAGCAGCCAAGAAGACACATTCGCTGCTGCTACTGCTGGCGGGGACACTAAACACAGAGCGAGCCAGTCTTGACAGTTGCGGTAGCAGGGTCTTGTGCTGTTTCCACCAGAGCAGCACATCTCGCCCATTACCTTCCATGTTGTGATTGAGGTGCATGTATTGATGTCATGTCAGTCATATGTCAGTGTAATTATCAGATTATGAAAGTTATGAGGTTATGAAATGTCTTTCTATGTTTTGTTTTTCTATCGTTGACGTCAACTTCTCATTTTTTTTAATTTTTTTTATTAATGTCTAAAAATATAAAAAGAAGGATAACCCAAAAAAGGCCCGAGGCCCGCGTGTGAACTATGACGTGAAAATTGGCCCGAAGCCCGGCCCTAGGGGCGTAAATAAGTCGGGGCCCGTCGGGCTCAGGCTGAAATGCAGGGCTTTAGTGTGCACACTGCAGACTGTACTAAATCCCTGCCAGTGTTGCTGTGGCCATTTCCCCTGTGTGCTTTAGCAGTAATAAAGAGCTAATTTCCCTAAGAGCATTACACGGGTGTGACTTTGCGTCTTTTTAAAGATGACATTCCACCCGGGTGTTTCTGGATGCGGTCGTTACCTGGCGCCGATGGATAGTCACAATCAAAAGTGTTGGAGTCCCCTCGCCTCTGCCTTGATCTAGTTATCTTTCTTTTAGAAACCAGGTGAGGACTACTTCAGGTGATAGCCTGGGGGATCTGAGGATTAAGGTTAGGGCTTCCCTTCCGAGAAACAAACCTCCCAGGGTCCCTTACCCCTTTTGCACTCTGCAGCCAGTGGAGATGCCGTAGAACACGCTGGACCTTTGAATCAAGGTGTACCAGTCGCATCCTTCAGGGCTTCCCTGGAGATGTCGATTGCTGCATTGGAGGGTGAGCCTATTCTCTCCAGGGATGATGATTTGGCTGCATTGCCTTCTTTAGGAACAGTAGTGTTGTCTGAGTCAGACCCAAAGTTGATGGCTATGCTTTCCCAGGCAACCGAGAGGATTAGGCATTTTTGATGAGCTTACTAGGTTGTGAACTGTAGGAAACAGACCCATTATCTCCTCTCCAGCACGTTTGAGCTTCCAGAAGAGGGCAGCTGACGAGCTCTCACGAGCTGTGCTTCTGGAAGAATGGAGACTCCACCCCCAGGTGGTCCAACTGATTTGGAGATGTTTTGGTGCCACTCAGGTAGACCTGTTTGCCTCTCCAAAAACCCCTCACTGCCAGCTATTTTACTTCCTGACTGAGGAAACACTCGGCACACAGCTGGCCCCATGGCCTGTACAAATATGCGTTCCCCCCTGTGAGTCTACTTGCAAAGATACTGTCTAAAATCAGGGAGGACGAGGATCAGGTCTTGCTAGTTGGACCTGATTCTCAGAACTGATGCTCATCGCAACAGCCCCTCCCTGGTGCATTCCTCTAAGGAAGGATCTGCTTTCTCAGAGACGGCGCACCCCATGGCACTCGCGTCTGGACCTCCGGACCTCTCTATGTCTGGTCCCTGGACAAGATGCGGAGGTTCTAAGGGATCTACCCCAGGAGGTAGCGGACAACATCACTTCGGCGCGAGTACTGTCTATGAGACACGCTTATGCCTTGAAGTGGAACCTGGGGCCAGTTGCATAAACTTAGTCGCTATATTAAGACTGTGTTTTAAGAACTAATTTGACCAACTTGCAGTTAACCAAGGGGTAATCAATGTTATTTTTCCAATTCAAATTACTCCACTCTACTTTTTTATGTAACAGACTTAAAAAAAATTAGGGACACTCTTCAAGAAAAACATTAGTTTCTTAACTTTTAAGACTAGTCTAAGTGGTTTATGCAACCGGCCCCTGTTCGTTGAGTGGTGTTCTTCTCACTGAGAAGACCCCCAAAGATGCTGAGCCATGTTTTCCTTCCTGCAGCATGGGTTGGAGCCAAGGGTGTCTCCCTCCACCCTCAATGTATATGCTGCTGCCCTAGCTTTGCTCTGTCCCGTCCATGCTCTGCAACTGTACATGGACTGAACACAAAGCTTCAGGACCTCAGAGCAGCTCTTTGTCTGATACAGAGGCCAGCTGAAGGGAAAGGCTGTCTCCAAGCAGAGGATCCCAGGTGAAAAAAAGTACATTTCTATAGTATACTTAAAGTGCTATATTTTCGTGCACTAAAAATTCTTCTTTAGTACTTCTTAAGATAATCTTAAGAACATCTAAGTGTACTCAACTGTGCTATTTTGAGACACCATGAAATATTAACTAAAATGTGCTTTCTCTGTATTTGAAAAATGTATTTAGATACCCCTTAAAGTACATTTGAACACATAATGCATTACAAGTGGTAACTAAATATATTTTCTAAATACAGAGATAGTATATTAAAAGCACATTTTAGTTCATGGTGTCTCAAAATAGCACAGTTTAGTACACTTAAGCCGGGGACACACTTAACGATTGTAAGGCCGATCATGAATGTAAATTGATACTTATGACTGATCGCGCTCAAACGCATCCAGTCAGAGCCAGTTGCGTTCAGTCTGTGATTACAGTCGGTGTTCACATTCCATGTGTAAATATTATACATCTGCTTCAGTCGCAGGAAACAATCGCTATGTGTTGAGCTCAGTCTTAGAATGTTTTAGCTCATCGTTAAATGTGTGCCTGGCTTTAGTGTGCGAAAAAAGAACCTTTTGAGTACATTATAGAAGTGTACTTTTTTTTTTCACCTGGGATGGCCCACTGGATAGTGGATGCCATCGCCTTGGCTTACCAAGCACAAGGCGTGCCCTGCTCGCTCAGGTTGAGAGCTCACTCTGCCAGAAGTGTTGCATCCTCCTGGGCGCTGACACGTGACGCCTCACTGACAGATATGGGCGACACCCAACAATGTTCGCTAGATTCTATAGCCTTCTATAGCACCGGCTTAGTGTCAGCTTGCTGCAGCATAGTATGCAAATATTATTTTGCTCCAGAGAGTTCCCTGTTAGGCAAACCCTGTTGAATTCCTCCATCTCCCTCGGCAGCCGGACGTGGCAGAGTGTCCAACGCCAGGCCTGTATTCTTGAAAACTGGTGTTAGGCTGGGTGCCTAAATGTAGTGACCCTGAGGGGATTCCATGTGTATTCTTCCATGGTATTGCTTGTAAGTCCGTGTCTTTCCCTTGGCAGAGCCCGCTCTTCTGTCTCTGACAGGTGTAGCTTCCCTAACTGGGTCAGAGTCACCCCAGAGACTTCCATATGCACTACGGCCCTACGGGGTTAGTTCATATGTGTGAATTCCACATGGAACCTCCCTGTGGCAGGATGTGGCTTCCGCAGCGTGCTTTTTCCAGTGGAAAAGGCACGCTTTTCCAGTGTTATCCAGTCTCACTGATTGGGTTATGCAGGAACAGCAGTGATCTCTCTTTTTTTCTCTCTCTCTCTCTCTCTTTTTACGTAGGGCACTTCCCACTTTGTCAGTCACCGACCTGACGTCACACGTGACCGACTGAAAGGGAACATCTCGGTTACTTGTGTAATCTACGTTCCCTGAAGGAGGAAACGTAGATATGATGAGTGGCCGGGTCACCGGCTCGGCTCCTCAGCGAATACCTGAATATGCGTTGCACCACCTGCCTATTATACCCACGCTGCAGGGCATGGCAGTCAGATGTAAATATTGCATGCCAATGTGTATTTGCTTGTTTAATTAACACTTGAAGTAGAATGGTCTCTCTGGTGAGATTCCCAATTCGTTGGTCACCGACGTGACCTCTCCATTCCCTTCTTCAGGGAACGAGAGTTACACAAGTAACCAAGACACTATATATCTTTTGCTACTTCAGGAGTCAGGCTTATCGGAATCTCCAGTTGCTCTGGGAGGTTAGAGATACTTGATGATCAGACGTGGGTTTCAATGTGTGACGCTGCCTTTGACCAGCAGGATGCAGAGGTTGTGTGTAGAGAGCTGAACTGTGGGGCTCCTGTACAGGTGCTGGGAGAAGATGCTTTTGGAAAAGGAGACGCTCAGATGTGGACACAAGAGATTCAGTGCAGAGGAAACGAGTCTCAGATTCACTTCTGTCCAACATCACCATCACATGAAAACAACTGTTCACATAATAATTACCAGGGCCTGTTCTGTGCTGGTAAGAAATAAAATATGAGATTATTTTTCTTTTTATTATTTTACCTTTTATGCCTAGTGTCACGACCTGTCCCAGTCTAGGGGTTGGATGGATCGGTGACAATAAAATTAAAATAATAATCGACTTCTACAGATCGGCAATTCCTCCTCTCCTGTCCCAGCTCACAATAACCACAACGTTTTTGAATCGTTTCTTTTCTTTATTCTCTTTCAAAACCAAAGATTAACAGAAGCATTTCTTCTGAAGGGGGTCTGGGCCAAAACAACAAACAAAAGGAGAACTACCTAAGGGTTTAGAAGAATGCTAACTTACCTGACAAAGTAACAACACGTTCCTGGGTCAACATTTTTGTTGATCCTGGAACAACATTCAAATCAACCAAATCAGATCTGAGGGACAAGTTTACAGATTATGTCAAGTTTAGGCTTAAAATCATGAATTGGTGCTTCTACATCAGTGTTATTCATCTGTCATTTCTCTCTGCTTTTTGGGATAACTTATGGGTAGGGTTAGGTTTAGGGGTAGGCATAGAGTTAAGACTACATTTTCAGACTAGAATGTTGTTCCAGGATCAACAAAATATGTTGACCCAGGAACGCATCTAACTCAGCAATATCAGGACGTGCCTCCCCCGACCTACAGCTTCAAAGATAACAAATGAAGGGTTAAAAAAACAAGCATCATAATCAGGGGTAGAAGTAAATAAATAATGAGATGAAGGAATTCTCACTGAGTACTGTTTGGAATCTCCGTCACACAATTAGGAGAAAGCAATTCTTACGCATTGACAACAACAGCATTGGTCACACCATAACAATGTTAAGAATAGTCTGGGGCAGGAGACAGAGGACAGGACACGCGTGGAGCTCACGACACACTTGACACAGCTCAACACCACCATCCTCGTTTCCTGCATTTAAGCACTCCCGCTCTTCCACGTAACTTGCCGCAGCTGGTCTCAATCAAGTAGCGCTGCCAGAGAGAGAGAGAGAGAGAGAGGGAGAGGGACCGTGCACTACACACAACAATATATTACAATAAATGTATACACACAAAAACACCAATACGTCAATGACGTAACACTAGTCTCTCTCTTTATTCTTCTGTCACTTAGATAAAATGAATGTGAGGTTGGTTGGTGGTCACAGTCGCTGTGCTGGTAGAGTGGAGGTTCTTCATAGAGGTCAGTGGGGAAAAGTGTGTGGGAATTTTTGGGATATGAATGAAGCTGCAGTGGTTTGTAGAGAGCTGGACTGTGGAGAACCTGTAGATGCTCTGGGTGATGCTCAGTTTGGACCAGGATCACAACCAATCTGGATGAATAGTGTGATATGTGCTGGATCTGAGTCTACACTAAAGAACTGTGGGGCATCAGGATGGAGCATACATGACTGTACTCACAATTCAAATGCCGGGGTCATCTGTTCAGGTAAACAGAGCTGGACTTAACAGCATTCCACTCTTGTTTTTTTTTTATACTTGTTTCCAATGGATTTATGTTTATGCAAATAATAATTATGCTTTATGTGGAAAACTTTGTGTATTAACATATCTGTATTGTTACATGTTTTTGTCTGCATTACGTCTGTATTGTGTTTTTGTCTACTCTGCGCTGTGATTCATGTAATATAAACAGGTCATAAACCATCCAGGCTTGCTGCTGGCTCTCATCTTTGCTCTGGGAGGTTAGAGATACTTCATATTCAGACGTGGGTTTCAGTGTGTGCTGCTGCCTTTGACCAGCAGGATGCAGAGGTTGTGTGTAGAGAGCTGGACTGTGGGGCTCCTGTACAGGTGCTGGGAGAAGCTGCTTTTGGAAAAGGAGACGCTCAGATGTGGACACAAGAGATTCAGTGTAGAGGAAATGAGCCTCAAATTTCATTCTGTTCAATCTCATCATCACAGAAACACAACTGCACCAATGACGATAATGTGGGACTGATCTGTTCTGGTAAAGAATCAATATTCAGTTTTTCTTTAAGTCTATCTTTAAGAATAGATTGACCCTTCTTTATATCACACGTACATTAGGAGAAGAATTTCTCAGTCAAGATATGTTGTATGATAAATATTTTTGTAATGTGCCTTGTAATGACAAAAAATTCTTTGCACAGGTTATACAGATCTCAGGCTGGTAAACAGTTCAGACTCTTGTTCTGGAAGAGTGGAGCTTCAGTTCCTCAATAAGTGGGGGACAGTGTGTGATGCGTCCTGGGATATGAGAGCTGCCAGTGTCCTCTGTAGACAGCTGAATTGTGGGATTTGCTGTGTCTGTTGTGGTATCAGACTGGTTTGGAGAGGGAAGTGGTGAAATCTGGGCTGATGTTTTTGATTGTGATGGAAATGAAACAAAACTCTCAAAATGTTCCATCTCTTCATGGAGTCGAGCTGAATGTTCTCATAGACGAGATGTTGGAGTCATTTGCTCTGGTAAACTTATCTGACACTGAGAGCATTATGCTACTGAAAAACTCTATGTAATATACAAACTATTTCACTTTCTAATGCAATTCTTAATTCAGTAAAGCAATGGATCTTCTTTCCAGATTCCTCTCTGGCTATTCATGATGGTCTGGTGCGGTTGTCTGGAGAGAGACAGTGTGAGGGGGAGGTGGAAGTTTCCATCCATCAGGTCTGGAGGAGAGTTCTGCTGGACTCCTGGAGTCTCACTGAATCCTCTGTGGTCTGCAGACAGCTGGGCTGTGGCTCTGTGCTGAACTTCTCCGGCTCCTCTTCATCCAGTCCTGAACACAGTCATGAGTGTGTGACGGGCTTCCAGTGCTCTGGGAATGAAGCTCATCTGGGGAACTGCAGCTCTCCACAAACTCTCAGCTGCAACTCCACACAACAGCTGTCAATCACCTGCCTTGGTGAGAAGAGCAACATCTGGGCAGATTCTTCAGTTGTTAGTAATCAATAATGGGTTTTTCTTTCTCTGAATATCAGGTCATGGGTCCATCAGGCTGGTGGGTTCTGGAGGAGACTGTGCAGGGAGGCTGGAGGTTTTTTACAGCGGCTCATGGGGGACAGTGTGTGATGACTCCTGGGATATTAAAGATGCCCATGTGGTGTGCAGACAGCTGCAGTGTGGAGTGGCCCTCAGTAACCAGCAGGTACCAACCTGGTTTGGTCCTGGTTCTGGACCCATATGGCTGGATGAGGTGGAGTGTGAAGGGAATGAGACGTCCCTGTGGAGCTGCTCTTCTCCAGGCTGGGGAAAACATGACTGTCAACACAAGGAGGATGTAGGAGTCATGTGTTCAGGTAAACACGCTGCTATGTATGTGTTTAAATTAAACTTAAAATGAATATAATTTTTTAGAAACTTCAACAACACATTTACATGCCCAAAATACCCACACTTTTAAAAAGTAATTTTTCCACCCACTCCTGTATAGAGTATAAAGAGATCAGGTTAACTGAGGGCTGTGAAGGGAATGTGGAGGTTTTTTACAATGGATCCTGGGGTAATGTGTGCTGGAACCAGATGGACAGAGACACAGCGAGTCTGATCTGTCAAGAGCTGAACTGTGGAAGTTCTGGTGTTTTGTCTGTTTCTACACCAAGAGTGGAATCAGCTCCTAACTGGTTGGATAAACTAACATGTCGACCACATGATTCAAATCTGTGGCAGTGTCCATCTTTACCCTGGGGACAAAATGACTGCGACAGAGATGAAGTGGCCAAAATCACTTGCTCAGGTAAGACTCATGCAATTTCCTCAATAAAAAACAGCAGTAATCCTTTATGTGAATTGTGTATATACAGGTGCTGGTCATATAATTAGAATATCATCAAAAAGTTGATTTATTTCACTAATTCCATTCAAAAAGTTAAACTTGTATATTATATTCATTCATTACACACAGAATGATATATTTCAAATGATTATTTCTTTTAATTTTGATGATTATAACTGACAACTGAAGAAAATCCCAAATTCATTATCTCAGAAAATTAGAATATTGTGGAAAGGTTCAATATTGAAGACACCTGGTGCCACACTCTAATCAGATAATTAACTCAAAACACCTGCAAAGGCCTTTAAATGGTCTCTCAGTCTAGTTCTGTAGGCTACACAATCATGGGGAAGACTGCTGACTTGACAGTTTTCCAAAAGACGACCATTGACACCTTGCACAAGGAGGGCAAGACACAAAAGGTCATTGCAAAAGAGGCTGGCTGTTCACAGAGCTCTGTGTCCAAGCACATTGAAAGAGAGGCGAAGGAAAGGAAAAGATGTGGTAGAAAAAAGTGTACAAGCAATAGGGATAACCGCACCCTGGAGAGGATTGTGAAACAAAACCCATTCAAAAATGTGGGGGAGATTCACAAAGAGTGGACTGCAGCTGGAGTCAGTGCTTCAAGAACCACTACGCACATACATATGCAAGACATGGGTTTCAGCTGTCGCATTCCTTGTGTCAAGCCACTCTTGAACAACAGACAGCGTCAGAAGCGTCTCGTCTGGGCTGAAGACAAAAAGGACTGGTCTGCTGCTGAGTGGTCTAAAGTTATGTTCTCTGATGTAAGTAAATTTTGCATTTCCTTTGGAAATCAGGGTCCCAGAGTCTGGAGGAAGACAGGAGAGGCACACAATCCACGTTGCTTGCGGTCCAGTGTAAAGTTTTCACAGTCAGTGATGGTTTGGGGTGCCATGTCATCTGCTGGTGTTGGTCCACTGTGTTTTCTGAGGTCCAAGGTCAACGCAGCCGTATACCAGGAAGTTTTAGAGCACTTCATGCTTCCTGCTGCTGACCAACTTTATGGAGATGCAGATTTCATTTTCCAACAGGACTTGGCACCTGCACACAGTGCCAAAGCTACCAGTACCTGGTTTAAGGACCATGGTATCCCTGTTCTTAATTGGCCAGCAAACTCGCCTGACCTTAACCCCATAGAAAATCTATGGGGTATTGTGAAGAGGAAGATGGGATATGCCAGACCCAACAATGCAGAAGAGCTGAAGGCCACTATCAGAGCAACCTGGGCTCTCATAACACCTGAGCAGTGCCACAGACTGATCGACTCCATGCCACACCGCATTGATGCAGTAATTCAGGCAAAAGGAGCCCAACTAAGTATTGAGTGCTGTACATGCTCATATTTTTCATGTTCATACTTTCAGTTGGCCAAGATTTCTAAAAATCCTTTCTTTGTATTGGTCTTAAGTAATATTCTAATTTTCTGAGATACTGAATTTGGGATTTTCCTTAGTTGTCAGTTATAATCATCAAAATTAAAAGAAATAAACATTTGAAATATATCAGTCTGTGTGTAATGAATGAATGTAATATACAAGTTTCACTTTTTGAATGGAATTAGTGAAATAAATCAACTTTTTGATGATATTCTAATTATATGACCAGCACCTGTATTATACTGCGATTGTGATTACAGAGCAGGAGAGTCATGAGTCCCCACATTTGTCTTGCTCCACATCTCCACATCAGAGACAGTGTATGACTCCTACTGTAATGAACAGTAAGTTCATTTGATGTAGAAGAACATAAAAATCATAACAGCCATATGTGAAGTATGTATGTGATTTTGTTCTGGGTACACCAACAGGATTTAATATCACACCACACTGTAGGTGTCGCTGTTCTGACAGAACTCTGTTGGCCAATAATGTGTCTACTTGTCTGTGATGTAGATCATGTTCCTCTCAGACTGAGTGGAGGGGAGGGCCGGTGCTCTGGGAGGCTGGAGGTGTATCATAACGCTGTGTGGGGCTCAGTCTGTGATGATCTGTGGGACATCAGCGATGCTCAGGTGGTCTGCAGACAGCTGGGTTGTGGAGCAGCACTGAGGGCTGATGGGAATTCAGTCTTTGGTGCTGGTGAAGGTGTTGTGTGGCTGAACAGAGTCGAGTGCAGAGGGAATGAGATTCACCTGTGGGACTGTCCTCTCTCCCTGAAGAACCACACTGACTGCTCCAACAAAGATCACGCTGGACTCACCTGTGCAGGTCACAGAAAATCAATTTTAGATAATTATAGAATAAATAATATTTGTGTATTTGCATGATATTGAATGTGTTTGTGTCTGTTTTGTCAGATGTGTCAGTGTCCACTACTCCGGCCACAACAACATCATCTTCTCCTCCAGTTTCTCAGACAGTGAGCTCAACATCAGTCTCTCGTCCACAAACTCCTCCGTCTCTCTCTGTGCTTGTGATTGTACTGGGAGTTGTGCTCTTACTGCTCTTAGTGCCACTGCTTATACTGATTCAGCAGAACAGAGTGATGAGGAGAGGTAGGAGAGATCCAGAGACTGTCATATTGTGTCTTATTCAGTGTGTGATCAGTCATGTGTTGTGAACTGACAGCAGGTTTGTCTCTCTACACTCACAGCTCTCTCTAAGAGGAGACACAGGAGCACGACTGAGGCCGTTTATGAGGAGATTCATCACAGACCCACAAACAGACACCGTCTCTTCACTCAGAGGGGTGAGTAAGTGTCATTGTGTCTGATTTGTGGAGATCAATAAGGTAATCACTTTATTCATAGTGGTGAGTAGAGTAAATCACATAGATCAATTTGTGGGACTTCTGTGTGTTATTTGAAATGATACAGGGATAGTGTTGTTATTCAAAGGAAGTGGGGATTTTGGCTGATTTACAATTGTTAACATGTCGGATGGATCTACTTCTCCATAACAGGAAGTGTCCTTTCTGAAGAACAGCATTCTAGGTATGAAGATGCTGATGAGCTTCTTTCAGGTTAGACGACTGAAATATAAACCAATAACTCTAATCTTACCTGCTACATACAGAAATTAATGGATATTTAATTAACCTGATAAGTTAATGTTTTTATTAACTGAGTTCAAATTGTATAAATCTAAAAACATTAATTTATTGAATCTTTAATCTTTTTCATCTACGCTTTTTAAAGCAAATTCTGCAGTAGGAGCCGCTCCTGACTACTGTAATGACGTCATCACCACTGAAGGGCCAAAAGGTCAGTGACTTTTAACTGATTTTCGTGAATTAAATTATACTATTAGGCCTCTGAATAGTAAAATCAGTTTCTGTTTATTTCCTCTTTACTATTAACTCATTCAGAAGAGCAGCAAGTCACACCTGAGAATTATGATGATGTAATCACTGTTGGACTGAGACCTCAAGATACAGGTTTATTTCTCATAATCATTTCTACAGGTTTAACAATATAGATGTATATGCATTTTAATTATACATATGGACTGTTTCAAAATCCCAAATTTTGTACAGTTAATGGATGCATTCTGTTTCATTATTTTGTCTATTTTGACTTGCCAGAAAACTATGATGATGTCATCATTGTACAACAATTCTCCAATGATAAAGCAGGTGTGGGTTTCAAATTACTCTCTCAAATTACACATTTTTTGTTTGTTTGTTTTTTTTTGTTTATCTTCAAATTATATTGGCATATAAACTCATGTAATTAATAATAAAAACATTTATATTAGATGGCGTTAAGGAGGATTATGATGATGTGAAGAATGTCGGGGAGTGTATGAGTGATGTGATTGGTATGTTACTGACACCTTTTTACCTTACACTGAATTAACTTGCTTTTAGGTTTTATAATCGTGTTATAATATCAATTTCTGTGATCATGATAGCTCATTTAACTTCACTGCCAATATTGATGTGTTTATGATACTTTTTTAAGTAAATATTAATAAATTTTCTCTTGTTTTCTAATAACAGATTATGATGATGTGGGGGAGGAGCCAGGAATACAGGGAGGGACTGTTTTAAAATCCTTTTAAATCTTTTAAGTGATCTGAAACATTTCTGTGATGTAGATTTGGCAATTTGAGAGAGAGAGAGAAAAAACATCTTTTCCTAACATTTAATCAGTTTGTATATAATTGTTATGATTTCAGATGCTTCACCTTTTACCTTCCACTGTCCCAGTCTTTAACATTTTACAACAACTTAAAAAACATCATACTTAAAAAAAAAAAAAAAAAAAAAAAATCATATTCCTTTTGAATGTAGACCCACTGATGGTGGACATATATATTTTGCTAAAGATCATTGGAATGTACTTTGTGAAATAAGTTTACAAACAGCAGCTGTGGTCAAGGATCTTTACCTCAAAATAATGTAAAGACTTTTTGAACTGAGCAGAAGAGCTTGTTGTTCACTTTATGTCCTGCAGAGGGTTTTGTGACAGTTAGACATTGTTACATGGCATTCATATGTTTGTTTTATGTACTTGTTTTATATTTGTGTCTAATTTGATTGCTAATTTGAATTGATTTGAATGTTTTCTGTTTAGCATTAAAATCAGACTGACTGTATTATGTCATTATTATTATCATCATTATCATTATTGTAAAACTGGGGAATGTTGCAACACATTTTGTTTCAAACTTTTGCATACAAAATACAAAATTCTATAAAATTATATGTAATATTGTATACTGTTATTCAGGAGTGATATGTCTTGTAACGAATGTAGCGGTTCGTACAGTTATTAATCAATTTATGGATGAAATATGAATATAATAATTCATAAGGTTTTATGAATAAATTATGATTCATATTTCGACCCAACGGGGAATTAAACATATATTGTGAATCAATTACAACGAACTATAATCAATTACATATATGATTAGTTCTGGTTTAATAATTATTTAGAGAAACTGTTCGTTTGTCCAGCAAACTAAGTCCCTCACAGAATATTATAAACGGAGTTATTCTCTGGCCATGAAAATAACTTGCTATTATAGCATCAAAGCATAAAGCGATCGAAAAACGTTAAAGTGACTTGGTCTTCAGTTGAAAGAACAAACAGAACAATCGAGCATGAATTAAGTGTTTAATATATGCAGCTATGACTACAGGGATTATACTACGTCTAAATATATACAGAAGGTATACACATATATATACACAAGAGTGAAAATGAAGAAAAGACAGGAAAAGAAAGATGATCAAAGAATGGCAAATTACACAGTCAAACCTTTTTGAGAGAGCCAGCACAGAAATCAGTTTAAACAAATTTCAGGTAAATTCTAATACTTGCGTATTGGTTCAAGTCCGTGTGTAGCAGTTTCAATGCGCCTGGCTGGGTTGGTCCTTTCCGAGAGGGTTTCTCCGGCGGGGTTTTCAAAACAAGGTTTAAACTGAAGAGTAACTTAGCCGAAGAGAGAGAAGAGAGAGAGAGTCTAAGGAAGTGGTCCTCCTGAGCTGCGCGCGTGGTTGGGAAGCGCGGTCACCTGAGGCGTCGGAGAGACGTGCACGAGACGATCGGGAGATCACCGGGAGAACAAAGGAAAAGGTGTGTGTCGTTGTTTTTATGGAAACCCAAGCTAACACACCTCCTGAATTGTAGCGGCCAATAGATGCGCAGCACTATTTGGCGGGCAAAGTTCCTTGGTTTGGTCTCCTAGATGAATTTGCATACTTAATGGCTATCAGACCGGATTTCGAGATCGAGTGCTTTCTTCACAGCATCATTAAAACATAGAAAAATGCATATGTCAGCCATGTGACCCACCTCAGTGAATAGCTCGAGTCCGGAGCTTTACGGACAGACCAAACTCGACAGATCAGAAAGGCATAGACAAGAAGTTATGGTTTACAGACAGAATTCCACTATTAAAATGCACACTAGCACAAATACACTCATTTAAACACTAGGAAACATGCATAGGCCCTAAAATATATGATGTATATATTTCAGCATAGTGGTAGTTTACATATACAGTTAAAAATGTATGATTGTGTGTTTCTGTGTGTGTCTGTGTGTGTTTTTGTGTGTCCCTGTGTGTGTGGGGTGCAGGGACGGATTACGAACCGGGCCAGCGGGCCGCTGCCCAGGGGCCCTAGGGGTGCAGGGGGCCGTGGGGCCCCTAGCCCAAAACAATTTGCAACGCTTATAAACAAGTATTTTCGTTTGTCTATTTTAGAGGGCCTACTTCTTTGATCCTCTGCCTACAAGGGCCCCTGACCCTATAGGGAGGGCGTTTGGCTGCCAAGGGCCCTTGAATTGTGGTGGTTGTGGTGGTGGTGGGTGGTGGTGGGGGGGAGGTCGGTGCTTTCAGGGGGCCCCGGCCTGCTATAGGAACTTTAAAGGGAGGGTGCATGGGAGCCTACTTTTAGAAGGCCCTCTTAGGCCCTCCTATTATGGTCCTGGCTTCTGGCTACCAGGGGCCATAGGGAGGATGGGGCTATTTTAGAGGGCCCTCTGATTATGAGGGCCCTACTAGGAGGCCCTAGGCTAGGGAGGAGGGTGTAGTGTACCTTTAGAGGGCCATCTGATTACAAGGGCCCCTACATGGGGCCCCTGGCTTTGGGGGGAGGGGAGGGGGGCGCCTTACAGAACCTCTGACTAGGGAGCGGTGGATGGAGGCGGTTAACCTGCCCGCTGAGTGGGACCAGTGTAGCAGTGTAAGAGTTTGACCTAATCACTCCCAGGCTGTAGTGGAGGCTAAACGCAAGTAAACACGGTTTACCCACCTCTGAAATTTCAGAATTAGAGTTTACCCCTTCTCAATTGATCTAAATGCACATCATAGTATAGTTTATGCACAAAATGTGATCACAGAATTCTTATTTACCACTACACCCCTGATCACTCCGTTCTGTATGGGGATATGGTACAGGTGGATTCTGGCATGGTTCAGGGACACGGTACACATGTAGTGTGATCACTAACCGTGCCCCAACATGGCTCACTGTACGTTCACACCAGGAGAGACCAAAGCGAACACGTCGCCAAGGTCGTTGAAGAAGCTTCGTTGTTGAATTTGCTTTATTCACTTTGTCGCTCATTGGAATGTTTGATTTAGCCTGTTACCGTGGGGTTGGTAAATCTATATATTAGAATTGGTTTCACCGAACCGCGTCATAACTCATTACATAAGGTTAACTGACTTTTAACTTCTCTTTTTCGCTCTGGCCCGCCCAATTCGCTGTACTGATTATAATTTGAGATCCAACTTACTGTATCAACTTAAGCCACCTTCTTTTCTTTTTCCGAGGTAAAAAGCGGCAAAAGATAGTTTTGTCAACATCATTCTGCTTTTACAACACGGTACGTACGCCGCACTGGTTTGGACCCACAAGTGGCATGATGACGTAACAACTAGCTATCCCAGACAATGCTGGCGTTTTTTTTTTTTTTTAAGGGGGGGGGGGGGTTACATTAATGAGGAAAAAAATGAACAGTCCCAACAGTGAAGCATGGTGGTGGCAGCATCATGCTGTGGGGGTGTTTTTCAGCTGCAGGGACAGGACGACTGGTTGCAATCGAGGGAAAGATGAATGTGGCCAAGTACAGGGATTTCCTGGACATAAACCTTCTCCAGAGTGCTCAGGACCTCAGACTGGGCCGAAGGTTTACCTTCCAACAAGACAATGACCCTAAGCACACAGCTAAAATAACGAAGGAGTGGCTTCACAACAACTCAGTGACTGTTCTTGAATGGCCCAGCCAGAGCCCTGACTTAAACCCAAATGAGCATCTCTGGAGAGACCTAAAAATGGCTGTTCACCAACGTTTACCATCCAACCTGACAGAACTGGAGAGGATCTGCAAGGAGGAATGGCAGAGGATCCCCAAATCCAGGTGTGAAAAACTTGTTGCATCTTTCCCAAAAAGACTCATGGCTGTATTAGATCAAAAGGGTGCTTCTACTAAATACTGAGCAAAGGGTCTGAATACTTAGGACCATGTGATATTTCAGTTTTTCTTTTTTAATAAATCTGCAAAAATGTCAACAATTTTGTGTTTTTCTGTCAATATGGGATGCTGTGTGTATATTGAGGAGAAAAAAATGAACTTAAATGATTTTAGCAAATGGCTGCAATATAACAAAGAGTGAAAAATTTAAGGGGGTCTGAATACTTTCCGAACCCACTGTATATAGATTGTTTATATTTCCTATGATATTTATTTATTTATTTATTTAAAAACGTATGGAAGCAAAATATTAGTTTTTGTAATTGCATTAAATTGTCTTGTGGTTTGATGTGTTATATATTATGTGTATATAATATTCATGAAGGTTTTATGACTTAATTGAGTGAAATCCAAAAGTGATTTTTCACAGCAGTCTTGTGTACAGGCAGTGTGAGGTTGATTGGAGGTCACAGTCCCTGTGCTGGTAGAGTGGAGGTTCAGAGACACTGTGAATCTGATCTGTTAAGAGCTGAACTGTGGAAGATCTGGCAGTGAACCCAGATATTCAATGGCCTAAGATCTGCTCCTAATTCGTTAGATCCTCTTAAATGTCAAAAACATGACAAAACTTTGTGGCAGTGTCCATCTTTACCCTGGGGACAGAACAACTGTTATGATACTGAGGTGGCCAATAAGACTTAATTTAATGATTTAATCATGATTCAATTTCTTGATTTTAGAGTTTTTGGTCCCA
The DNA here is from genome assembly GCA_028476615.1 of Culter alburnus. Classification (NCBI taxonomy): domain Eukaryota; kingdom Metazoa; phylum Chordata; class Actinopteri; order Cypriniformes; family Xenocyprididae; genus Culter; species Culter alburnus. The sequence continues at coordinate 30,878 of JAOTNS010001651.1, read as the reverse complement.
TTTTATATTAAGTGGCCTTAACTACTATGTACTTACATCAAAAAATAGGGTTCAGATTGAATTGCAAAACACTTTTGTTGTTTATGAGGTGTGATACAGGTAAGGTTAGGGGAAGCTTTGGTGGTATGGGTTGGTTTAAGGGTAGGGCTAAGGGTTAAGGGATGGGTCAACAGTGTAATTATAAATGTAATTACAGAAATTAATTACAGATGTAATTACATGCAGGTGTTTTTAAAATATAAGTACAATGTAAAAACATGAATGTACACAATAAGTGCATTGTATCAAATGATTAATTTAAATGTAAGTACATAGTAGTTAAGGCCACTTAATATAAAGTGGGACAGGTTTTTTTTTTTTTTTTTTTTTAAACCATAATTTTAAGTTGTTAAAGTTTTCATAAGAATTTTGTTTGCATCTTAATGTAATCTAAATTGAAGGTTTTATTGAGTTTCACATGTTGTAATCACAGAGAAACAGAGTCCCGATTTGCTACAGAGTCATCTGACATGTTCAGTGTTGACATGTGAGTAGGTTATGTTCTATTAATGAGAGCAGTAACATATGAATGCCTAATTGCTTTTTCTTCAAACATATACTAATGAATTATCTATCTGGTAAGAGATAACTGATGAGTCTCCACATGTATGATGTGTACATTGTAAGACTTGATTTTCCTGCTCAGACAAAAACTGAGATCAAACGCCCTGCAAAAATTGGTCTCAATTTCACTGCAGTCACTGGTATTATGAAGAAGATTGAAAACTAAGGAGAATTCTGTCCTCCTTTTGTGTGGTGTTTCTTCAAGATATCTGGAAAACCCACTCCTCTCCCACCAAAACAGGTGTTGATGTAATGAAAATGTACAATCCTTTTGTTCTGGTCTTGGTATATAAGGGAAAGTGAAAAGCAGTTATGGGGCATCTTCTGTAGCCAGAAACCCCCATGCAGTGATGGGTGTCTTAACACCAAACACTAGTCCACCACTGTGTGTATGTGCATTTCAGTTGATGTTATGCATTTATTATTTCTGAATTGGTTTCTAATTGTCCAACTATGTAATTGGCAATGTTTACTTGACAAATAAAATGTTATATTTGATTTACTCTGGATTCTTCTGAAATCATAGATTAAAACTAAAGGCCCATGTAAGGAGCATGTAAACACATCATGGGACTTTTTGATTTTTGTCTAGATTTTTGTCTATTTGTCTAATAATCATTTGAAATGGGAGTCAGATTAAATGAGTGAAATTAAGTGAACTTCACAGGGGCGCTGAAAAGGCATACACACGTTAACTTTTGCCCAGGCCGTTTGAGTGAGGCTGTTTATGAGGAGATCCATTACAGGCCCACTAATTGACACAATCACTTCACTCAGAAAGATACGATTGCTGAAATTATCTCCATTATTATAATGACATAACATTTTATACTATAGGTGTGAAAGGTCAAAGTGATCAAAGTATTTGTCAGCTTTATTTTACCATGCTGACATGTTTAATGATTCTACAGGTCTTTTTGACCGTTAAAGTGAAGAAATGTTAATCTTCCTGCTTTTAACCACAGAATTCAGCAGTGAAAACCACAGCGCTGTGTTTGTACTGCAGTCAGTGAGAGAGCAAACAGGTGTTAGTCTGAGAGGAGGTTTGATGAAGGGTAGACATCCATGTCAGCGTTTCTGAACTCATTTTATTAATGCAATTAATTCAATTATTCATTTAACAACTTTTTGGATTGTTATACTGGTTTTGTCAGGAAATGTTTTTAGAAAAAACGAAAGGGGTGCTGGTAATTTTAAGAAAATTATCTGCAATTTTTACAGAAAATTCCTTCATGTTAACACAATACATTGTGCCCTGTTTTAACTGACTTTTCTAAGAGCACATGATTTATTTGTATGCTTTATTTTCATTGATGCAGACAAAATGGATAAAGAGGCTCCAGAGGAGTATGATATCATCACTGATATACACGATTGTGAGAATATCCCATACTAAAATTATTATTTCAACATAAATAAATAGGAGAGCAGATATCACTTAGTGCTTGTTTAGAGACAGTGATGTTATCTCTGTATTTTGACACAGATCGCACGAATGAGACCTATGATGATTGACCTATGGTGATTTTTACAGTCTTGTTTTTCACTGTTCGTTTTGGCATGACACATACACCATATTGCCAAAGGTTTTGGGACACCTGCCTTCACGTGCACATGAACTTTAATGACATCCCATTCTTAATCCGTAGGGTTTAATATGGAGTTGGCCCACCCCCTTTGCAGCTATAACAGCTTCAACTCTTCTGGGAAGGCTTTCCACAATGTTTAGGAATGAATTTTTGACCATTCTTCTAGAAGCGCATTTGTGAGGTCAGGCAGTGATGTTGGCAAGAAGGCCTGGCTCACAGTCTCCGCTCTAATTCATCCCACAGGTGTTCTATCGGGTTGAGGTCAGTACTCTGTGCAGGCCAGTCAAGTTCCTCCACACCAAACTCGCTCATCCATGTCTTTATGGACATTGCTTTGTGCACTGGTGCGCAGTCATGTTGGAACAGGAAGGGGCCATGAAATTATCCAAAATGTCTTGGAATGCTGAAGCATTAAGAGTTCCTTTCACTGGAACTAAGGGGCCAAGTCCAACCCCTGAAAAACAACCCCACACCATAATCCCCCTCCACCAAACTTTACACTTGGCACAATGCAGTCACGCAAGTACCGTTCTCCTGGCAAGTACCGTTCTCCTTCTCCATCACCAAACCCAGACTCATCCATCAGATTGCCAGACAGAGAAGTGTGATTCTCTGATTCTATAGTCCAGTGGCAGCGTGTTTTACACCACTGCATTCGACACTTGGTGATGTAAGGCTTGGATGCAGCTGCTCGGCCATGGAAACCCATTCCATTAAGCTCTCTACGCACTGTTCTTGAGCTAATCTGAAGGCCACATGAAGTTTGGAGGTCTGTAGCTATTGGCTCTGCAGAAAGTTGGTGACTTCTGCCCACTGTGCGCCTCAGCATCCGCTCACCCCGCTCTGTGATTTTTACGTGGCCTACCACTTCGAGGCTGAGTTGCTGTTGTTTCCAATTGCTTCCACTTTATGATACCATTAACAGCTGACTGTGGAATATTTAGTAGTGAGGAAATTTCATGAATGGACTTGTTGCACAGGTGGCAACCTATCACGGTACAATGCTGGAACCATGCTTGAGCTCATGAGAGTGACCCATTCTTTCTCAAATGTTTGTAGAAGCGTTCTGCATAGGTACTTGATCTTATACACCTGTGGCCATGAAAGTGATTGGAACACCTGCATTCAATGATTTGGAGGGGTGTCCCAAAACTTTTGGCAATATAGTATGACATATTTTTACGTAATATGCATCTGCTGTACATATTTAGAAGAAAAACTGAAGAATTATGATGATCTTTTTTGAATGAAATGTTGGAGCTGTAAGGGATTTTGAGGGGGTTTCAATCAGACATGTCTTATTATTTTCACCTCTGGCAACCAATCTCATATAAAACAAATAATTTGTTCATCATCTTACTTATTTTCAGTTACTGTCAGCTCAAGTAGTCACCAGCTGGTGCATGTCTAGACTATAAATTTTGATGATATTGTAAAATCAGAGTTTTTTTTTTTTTTTTTTTTAAAAATTAACAGAGAACTGGCAAGAGGATGTGTATGAACATGAACTGCCTACAATTAATCTGTATTTCTTTTTTAATATTGCCTAATATAACTTTTTAACTTTTATATTTTTTTTATAACTTTTTTAATATAACTAATATTAATAGTGTCTGCCTGTTTGTGTGTGTGGTTCAGGTAAACCATACGTTATGGGTCCAAAATACTTGCCCTCCTGGGGACATTTTTGGTCCTCTTGAGAAAAACAGCTTACAAATCATACTAAGTGTTTTTTTGAAAATGTAAAAATGCAGAAAGTTTTCTGTGATTGGTAGGTTTAGGAGGTTAAAGTTAGGGGACAGCTCAGTTTGTACAGTATAAAAATCATGTCAATGGAAATTCCCCATAAACAGGAAAACCTGACATGTGTGTGTGTGTGTGCTCTACAAATTTCCCCACAAGAATAGTAAAACCTGGATTTTTTGACATTGTGGGGACAAAATGTCAGTCCACAGAATGTTTTTTGTCAGGGTTAATGTTAGGGGATAGAATGTAAAGTTTGTTCAGTATAAAAATCATTATGTCTATGAAGATTCCTGCAAAAAAAAAAAAAAGATGGAGTATAGAAGAAACCATAATGCTCTATAAAACTAAGATGGCTTGGTCACATCATCAGAATGCAACCTAACTGCCTAAAGGCATTGTATGGTCAATTACATCTCAGCCTCTGAGATGCAGGTGGTCAAAAAAAAAAAAAAAAGAGGCTAAAGGACCAACTAAAAGTCTGCCTAAAGAAGTGTGGGCCCATCCTTGGAAACGATTGCTATGAATCATGCAGTTTGGCAGCAACTCTGTCAGAATGTCCCTGTGATGGGAATGATTTGTGATGGGTATAGGTTTAAGGGTTGGGTTAGTTAGGTGATAGAAAATAACCTGATATAAAATTATTGGAAATCTATGCAATATCCTCAGTAATATATGTGTGTGTCCAGTCTGTTTGCTGCTGTCGTAGGTCTCTTTTAAAGCTACAAATACTATCAACAACCACAATTTATTTCAGTTAAAATTGCCCATTACGCCACATATTTTCACATCACAATTAAGTATTGTAATGTGGCCTTGTATTATTTTATTTATTTTATTTTTACAACATTTTGATTTTTTTTTTTTTCGTGCCCTGACAGTGAGGTAGGAGGGACATTTTCTTACTTGCCATTTAAAAAAAAAAATCACTTAAAAAGCTCTTGTCCACACTGTAAAATACTTACGCCTGTTTCACACATAATCCGTCTGCAGTGCGTATGCGTTGCGTATTTTTTTACGCACCCATGTTAACGGATTAGAGCGTTCACACTGCACGCGGTTGCGGTCCGTCATTGCGTTCCAGGAGCGGTGCGTCTGCAGCAGTGCAGCGATCGTTTACGTACCGAGTCTATTTTTGCTGTGTGGGCAAAATGAACATGGATTGACCTGAAATTGTAAAAAAAAAAAAAAAAAAAAAGAAATTATGCACATTTAAACTACTTTGTACATTTAATACATTACATAAAGATTTTTTTTTTTTAATGATTTAACGCCATGCCAGCAACAAGCTATATTCATGCCAAAAGGAAACATTTCAATTTCACAGTTCAGTTATATAATTTCAAAACAATTATTTTATTTAAAAAAAATGAACAGTGTTTACTTGCATAATGCGATCAGATATGTTTTTCCCCATCGTTGGAGGGAAACTCGCATCCCAGCAGGCAATGACGTGACAGGCGGACCAAAAACAAGGTGACACAGATGACACTCGTCTCATCGTTGAGGTGGAAAAACATAAAATTCTGTATGACCCGCAGAATGTATTGTACAAAGATTTGAATGCGAAGGAAAAGGGCATGGGAAGCAGTTTCGTCGGCTGTTGGTGTCGACAGTAAGTTTTCAAATCTTTGTGTCATGTTTACGTGTACTCCAGCAACTGTCAATATATAAGCGTAATGAATATAACATTACGTTATTTATGTTTATGGTTTTTCAAAATGATTACAAACATATTATTGCTGTAAAGTGTTGCTATCTTTTTTTTTTTATGGGGGTCGTCACTTTGCAGCTAAATGTCATTAGCATGTAGGTGTATACATTTAAGTTTACACATTAAATAGCTCGTTGTACATACATTTGTATATCTAATTAGTATGCTACATGTCATTTATATAGGGCAGATCGTGAAGTAGTTATAAAACGTCTTAATGCATCAATGTACATCTAAATAAGTATGTTGAAAGTGTACATAATGTATAAATATAAATCTGGAGTACGCGTTACAATTTTGATGAATTTTCGCGAAACTCGAACAGTCTCGTAGCGCACTGCAAACGTGTGCTGTGTGAAAGCACAATGGCCACTTCCTGCTTCAGCAACACATACGCACTGCATACGGACCGCACACGCACTGCAGACGGATTATGTGTGAAACAGGCGTTAGTATGAAGATCCAGTACGTGCTTTGGCAGATATATACTGTAGGTCTGTCTCTCTCTGCTGGTCACAAGGTGAACAACATGCTTATCTTCACTGAATGAGAGTTATGGTTTTTGTGGGCCACCTGAAACCACTTTTGTGAAATTAGGTCAATTTCACATTAGTGAAAGCAATAATTTGACACACATGAAAGGAAGGTTTCACAAAATTAATTTTGTGATGTTTTAGGGCTAACTTGTGCACTGTGCCAGCATTTATTAACTTTTTTAATTATTCATTTATTAAGGTTTTTAGATGTCATTTTACAATAGCATTCATTTTACATAGTTGAATTTATTACATGTTTAATGTCATGCTAACATATGTATACACTAATAGACAGTGTTTAGGACATTCACAGTTAGTTATCAGTGCTTTTATCTCTTCTCTGCAGGTGTTGGGCTTTGATGCTGTAAATAAACTGGAGAGTTTCCTGTCTCCTGTAAGTCAAATTTATGCATGTCTGTGTATGTCTTGATGGGTGGGGAGGAGGAGTTCATCAGCGCTGACAGTTAGATGTATATGGAGAAAATCATAAAAGCCGCCTCTGATTTGTCACTGAAGTTGTTTGATGGTTTCCTCTGTTGTGTCTAATAAGGTAACAGTGAGTGTGATTGGAGGGTGTTGGACCTCTTTCTCTCTCATTAAGGGGTGTGAGAGGATGCCTGTACTTCTGTATCATCAGTACGGAGAAGCATTACTGGATGTTGAGTTAATCAAGCAGAGAGAGATGGAGAGATGCCTGACACTCATTTTACTGACTACAGTTGTAAAACTCATCACAGCTGGTAAGTACAAGAGATGAAAGTGGTGAAGTTATTGTCAGAAATGTAAAAGTATTGTGTTTTTCAAATAGGCTACTTAAATTTAAGTTTGACTGCAATGTGGTGTCTCAGATGACAGTATAATAATAAGAATAGTAATAAATGAATTTGTTATTTACAGATCATAGGATTATTAGATCTTTGATTAATTTTCACATGACAAAAAATTAATTGCATTTGTCAAACATCATTCTATAACTGTACAGAAATCTCTGTCCCTTGAGTTCACTAGCAATGAAATAGAAATAGTCACTTTAGTGTCTACAATGATAAAATTCTGATTTGATAAACTTTAATTTGGAAGTGTTTAATTGACATACTTCCCTTTTCACAGTTTACTTACCCATGATTAAGCACTGTAGAGTATAGAAATGGCTTTTATTACAAAGGGAGAGAGAACAACTTTTGTCATGTTGAGATCCTAAATAAAGTTAAGCTGTGATCAAACAATTTTCTGAACAACCAAGACAGAAAAAAGAATAATGCATGGCACCTTAGGGCTTCCATATTGCACAATCCTTTTATACAATACCATTTCAATAGCTAAAGAGGTCCACTGCAATACAGAGAAAAAAAAAAAAACTTTTCAACCTATGTATGTATTCTTCCACACTTTCTCATCCCTTTATCTTTCTCTCATTTTCTCAGCTCTCTCATCATCAGTCCATGTGAATGTGAGGCTGGTTGGTGGTCACAGTCGCTGTGCTGGTAGAGTGGAGGTTCATCATAGAGGTCAGTGGGGAACAGTGTGTCATGATGACTGGGATTTGGCTGATGCTGCAGTGGTGTGTAGAGAGCTGGACTGTGGAGAACCTGTAGATGCTCTGGGTGATGCTCATTTTGGACCAGGATCAGGACCAATCTGGAAGAGTTTTGTCATGTGTAAGGGATCAGAGTCGGCGGTGGAGAAGTGTGGGTCAGGAGGATGGGAAAAACACAACTGTGATCATAGTAAAGATGCTGGAGTCATCTGCTCAGGTAAAGTATTTTAAAGTTGTGTGCTTCCATTTTGGTTTCTAATACTTAAGTTGATTTTAATTGTTAAAATGTTTCATTATTCACTCATTCAAAAACAATTCAACAACACATTTTTTAGTAAGCCAATGTTTTGTTGATCTATGTTGTCTTATGTAGAAGTCAGGCTGGTTGGAGGTTCTCGCTGCTCTGGGAGGTTAAAGATACTTCATAATCAACGGGGTTTCAGTGTGTGCTGCTGCCTTTGACCACAGATTTTTAGAGACTGTACAGGTGCCTCTGCTCTACACAGTTGGGACAGTCAACATCATGTCTCGCACCTCTACACATCACATGATCACTCGATCACTGCCACAGACGGTGAGACAATATTGTTTTGCTCTGTACTGGTAGGAGTTCAAAATGCAACAGATCAGATTTTTTTATGTATTTTTTTTTTTTTTTTTGACTTTACTTTCAACTCTTCTCTGTTGCCTTCTCTCTTTCTTACATTCCAAGACAACAATGTGGACTGGTAAATGGTACCAGTCGTTCTGGTAGAGTGGAGGTTCTTCATAGAGGTCAGTGGGGAACAGTGTGTGTGGTGTTGGCTGGGATTTGGCTGATGCGCAGTGGTGTGTAGAGCTGGACTGTGGAGAACCTGTAGATGCTCTGGGTGATGCTCAGTTTGGACTTGGTTCAAGGCCAGTTAATGAAATTGCAATTTGTACCGGATCAGAGTCTACACTTAAGAAATGTGCATCCATAAAATTGAGTTTTCATGGCGAGTGTCTTAATAAGAGTGCTCAAGTCATTTGCTCAGGTAAGTTAAAAGGTTTTTTTTATAATAAAAACACTTGTCATAAGCAGTCATCATTTTTAGTTTCCATGACTATTTCTACCTTCTTTCCTGCTAAAATAAATTGTGACATAAAAATAGATATTGTCTATAGACCCTTTTCACACTTCTAGGTTTCCCAGAAGCAGAAGTCGTTATAGTTGGGTAAAGTTTTAGAGTGGTGAATAAGAGACTTCATTAAATATATTTTTTTGTTTCCATTTGCACCAATAAGATGTCATTTTTACATCCCCACTCTCACAGCAGTAACTTTTTTTTTTTTTTTTTTTTTTTTTTTTTTTTTTGTTGATGCAAAGGTAATATAATATTAAGTATAGTCTTATAAAATCTACATACTTAAAAAAAAAAAAAATGAAAATATAAAAAACTTTGCAGGATTTACGATATTGATGACCGTTAAAACAAATCATCACAGTCTGAGAACTATTGACTATTGTACAATTTTTACAATTATTTATTTATTTATTTATTTATTTTATGAATTTGTCTTCATTTGGACATAACTCTCAACATTTCCTAGCTTTGCTTATTGTTAGGGCTTTTGTCCATTCAGGACAGGGCCTTGTAGGTGGATATGTGTCCTGCTATATACCTTTAAAATAAGCCATGGTTTTGTTGATCTGTGTTGTCTTATTTAGAAGTCAGGCTGGTTGGAGGTTCTCGCTGCTCTGGGAGGTTAGAGATACTTGATAATCAGACGTGGGTTTCAGTGTGTGCTGCTGCCTTTGACCAGCAGGATGCAGAGGTTGTGTGTAGAGAGCTGGACTGTGGGGCTCCTGTACAGGTGCTGGGAGAAGATGCTTTTGGAAAAGGAGACGCTCAGATGTGGACACAAGAGATTCAGTGCAGAGGAAATGAGTCTCAGATTCACCTCTGTCCAACATCACTATTTCATGAAAACAACTGTTCACATGACAACAGTGTTGGGCTCATGTGTGCAGGTTAGATATATATATATATATATATTAATATATATATATATATATATATATATATATATTATATATATAAACCAAATTAATTTTAATGTTCACTAAATTTAGAATACATATTAGTTCCATAATATTTTTTTTCCTCTTTGTGTGATACTTTTTCCTTTCTATTTGTCTTTTTCTTATCTTTCTTCATTATTCATTATATAGACATTATGAGAGTGAGGTTGGTTGGTGGTCCCAGTCCTTGTGCTGGTAGAGTGGAGGTTCTTCATAGAGGTCAGTGGGGAACAGTGTGTGGTGTTGACTTTGATATGGCTGATGCTGCAGTGGTGTGTAGAGAGCTGGACTGTGGGGAACCTGTAGATACTCTGGTTGATGCTCATTTTGGATCAGGAACAGGACCAATATGGCCAAATCGCAAATTATGTACTGGATCAGAATCCACACTGAAGTACTGTGGATCAGTTCAATGGGGTTTATATCAGTGTGATCATACTAATGATGCTGGCGTCATCTGTTCAGGTAAGCTGCTCCAAACCCCGATCCTGTTTTTAATATCACTCATGATCCACCTGGCTTAAAGGGATAGTTCACCCCAAAATGTAAATTCTTTAATTATTTACTCACCCCAAGTCAGGCCAAATCAGAATTCTTTTCTTTGTGGAGCAAAAAATATTTTTTTCAAGATCCAAAAATAGGAAACACCATAAAGTGGTAAATGAGCTTTGTGCATAATTTTATAAAATTACATCCAACAGCTTTTGTGTAACAGAACAAAATATTTGATAGAATTTTGGTACTTCGACAGACCGTCTTAACTCGCTACCATTATGTTCATAATAGTAGTCACTTGCCAGAATATTCTTAAAACATGGAAGAACAATATGAATTTGGATTGACATGCGTGAAAGGTGAATTGGAGAGAGTAAATTGTCTGTAGGTATTAGTGAGTATGTGAATGTGTGTGTCTTGCGATGGACTGCAAGAGATGCAACGGCTCCAGCATCTCTACAACTCTACATAGGACAAAACAGTTTGGGCGATGGATAGACAGATGAGTAATAATGACAAGTGTTTTCATTTTTGACTGAACTATCCATTTAAATTAACCCTTCATAAAGCATTTAATTAGTTTCCATTCATTTTCACATTAATAAATAGTGTGTGGTAAAAATTTATGACAAATATACATTTAGATAAACAAAAACTTATTAATCTCTTGCTACTTCAGGTGTCAGGCTTATTGGAAACTCCAGTTGTTCTGGGAGAATTGAAGTTCTTGATGATCAGACGTGGGTTTCAGTGTGTGCTGCTGCCTTTGACCAGCAGGATGCGAGGTGTGTGTGAGGCTGGACTGTGGGGTCCTGTACAGGTGCTGGGGGAAGATGCCTTTTGGAAAAGGAGACGCTCAGATGTGGACACAAGAGATTCAGTGTAGAGGAAATGAGACTCAGATTCACCTCTGTTCAAAATCATTTCATAACAACAGTTGTTCACATGATAATTACCAGGGGCTGTTATGTGCTGGTAAGAAATAAAATATGAGATTTTTATTCTTTTTATTATTGTACCTTTTATGCCTAGTCTCTATTTTTATTCTTCTGTCACAGATAAAATGAATGTGAGGTTGGTTGGTGGTCCCAGTCGCTGTGCTGGTAGAGTGGAGGTTCATCATAGAGGTCAGTGGGGAAAGGTATGTGGGAATTTTTGGGATATGACTGATGCTGCAGTGGTGTGTAGAGAGCTGGACTGTGGAGAACCTGTAGATGCTCTGGCTGATGCTCAGTTTGGACAAGGATCAGAACCAATCTGGATGAGTACTGTGTTATGTACTGGATCAGAGTCAACACTGAAGAACTGTGGGGCATCAGGATGGAGCATACATGACTGTACTCACAATTCAAATGCCGGGGTCATCTGTTCAGGTAAATAATGCTGGACTTAAAAGCATTCCAATTTTGCTTTTTCTACTTGTTGCCAATGGATTTTTGTTTACACAAAGAATGATTGTTTTATGCTGAAAACTTTGCGTATTAACATATCTGTATTTATTTATTCATTTTTTTTTACATGTTTTGTCTACATTACATCTGTATTATATGTGTTTTTGTCTAATGTGCGCTCTGATTTATGTAATATAAACAGGTCATAATCCTTCCAGACTTGCTGCTGGCTCTCATCTTTGCTCTGGGAGGTTAGAGATTCTTCATAATCAGACGTGGGTTTCAGTGTGTGCTGCTGCTTTTGACCAGCAGGATGCAGAGGTTGTGTGTAGAGAGCTGGACTGTGGGGCTCCTGTACAGGTGCTGGGAGAAGATGCTTTTGGAAAAGGAGACGCTCAGATGTGGACAGCGATTCAGTGCAGAGGAAATGAGTCTCAGATTTCCTTCTGTTCAATCATCGTCACAGAAAACCAACTGCACCAGTGACAATAGTGTGGGCCTGATATGTTTGGTAAAGAATTAATTTTGTTGTTTTTTTTGATGTAAGATTTTATTACAAAACTTATTCCCTAAGTTATTATTTTTTGCATTTAGTACACTATGTAACTTTTTGTTCATAATTAACTCAATTTATATGAGTGATTATATCATAAATCCTTTTTTTTTTTTTTTTTTTTTTTGTCTTACCCTGATTCATAGGCACATATTTATGTTTTGCCTGTGGGTTCCCCCTAAACAATGTTCTTCCATAAAATGCATGCAGATTTTTATTTATTATTTATTTACCCTTACAGGGGCAAAAGTGGTATCTACATAGTGTATCTTTAAGAATTATTTGACCCCTTTTTACATCACACACATAAAAGAAGTTTCCATAGTCAAGATACAGTATGCTGTATGATAGATATATCTGTATTGGGTCTTGTAATGAGAAAATATTTTTTTATTTTATTTTATTTTATTTTTTTTGTGCACAGGATACACAGATCTCAGGCTGGTAAACAGTTCAGACTCTTGTTCTGGAAGAGTGGAGCTTCGGTTTATCAATAAGTGGGGCACAGTGTGTGATGCATGCTGGGATATGAGAGCTGCCAGTGTTCTCTGTAGACAGCTGAATTGTGGGATTGCTGTGTCTGTTGTGGGATCAGACTGGTTTGGAGAGGGAAGTGGTGAAATCTGGGCTGATGTGTTTGATTGTGACGGGAATGAAACAAAACTCTCAGAATGTTCCATCTCTTCATGGAGTCGAGCTGAATGTTCTCATAGACAAGATGTTGGAGTCATCTGCTCCAGTGAGTCCTTTCATTTATTTCTGACTTTAACTGTAATACTGATTTAAAAACATAAGAATTTCTCCTTAGATTCCACTCTGGCTGTTCATGATGGTCTGGTGCGGTTGTCTGGAGAGAGACAGTGTGAGGGGGAGGTGGAAGTTTCCATCCATCAGGTCTGGAGGAGAGTTCTGCTGGACTCCTGGAGTCTCACTGAATCTCTGTGGTCTGCAGACAGCTGGGCTGTGGCTCTGTGCTGAACTTCTCCGGCTCCTCTTCATCCAGTCCTGAACACAGTCATGAGTGTGTGACGGGCTTCCAGTGCTCTGGGAGTGAAGCTCATCTGGGGAACTGCAGCTCTCCACAAACTCTCAGCTGCAGCTCCACACAACAGCTGTCAATCACCTGCCTTGGTGAGAAGAGCAACATCTGGGCAGATTCTTCAGTTGTTAGTGATCACTAATGTGTTTCTCTTTCTCTGAATATCAGGTCGCGGGTCCATCAGGCTGGTGGGTTCTGGGGGAGACTGTGCAGGGAGGCTGGAGGTTTTTCACAGCGGCTCATGGGGGACAGTGTGTGATGACTCCTGGGATATTAAAGATGCCCATGTGGTGTGCAGACAGCTGCAGTGTGGAGTGGCCCTCAGTAACCAGCAGGTACCAGCCTGGTTTGGTCCTGGTTCTGGACCCATATGGCTGGATGAGGTGGAGTGTGAGGGGAATGAGACGTCCCTGTGGAGCTGCTCTTCTCCAGGCTGGGGAAAACATGACTGTCAACACAAGGAGGATGTAGGAGTCGTGTGTTCAGGTAAACATGGTGCTATACTATACATTATATATATGTTTAAATTAAACGTACAGTTTGTAGAAACTTCAACACATTTACACGCCCTTAATGCTCACTTTGAAAATGTACTTTTTTTTTACTTCTGTTCAGAGTTTAAAGAGATCAGGTTAACTGAGGGCTGTGAAGGGAATGTGGAGGTTTTCTACAATGGATCCTGGGGAAATGTGTGTTACAATAAGATGGACAGAGACACAGTGAGTCTGATCTGTCAAGAGCTGAACTGTGGAAGATCTGGTGTTTTGTCTGTATCTACACCGAGAGTGGAATCAGCTCGTAACTGGCTGGATGAAGTGAAATGTCGACCACATGATTCAAATCTGTGGCACTGTCCATCTTCACCCTGGGGACAGAATAACTGTGGTGAAGATGAAGTGGCCAAAATCACCTGCTCAGGTAAGACTGATGCAATTTCCATCACTAAAAAGCAACAGTAATTACAACAGTCAGTTATATGAATTGTGTATATTATATTGTGATTGTGACTACAGAACAGGAGAGTCATGAGTCAACTCATTTGTCTTGCTCCACATCTCCACATCAGAGACAGTGTATGACTCCTACTGTAATGAACAGTAAGTTCATTTGATGTAGAAGAACATAAAAATCATAACAGCCATATGAGATGCATGTATATGATTTTGTTCTGGGTACACCAACAGGATTTAATATCACACGACACACATACCCCACTGTAGGTGTCGCTGTTCTGACAGAACTCTGCTGGCCAATAATAATGTCTATTTGTCTGTGATTTAGATCATGTTCCTCTCAGACTGAGTGGAGGGGAGGGCCGGTGCTCTGGGAGGCTGGAGGTGTATCATAACGCTGTGTGGGGCTCAGTCTGTGATGATCTGTGGGACATCAGCGATGCTCAGGTGGTCTGCAGACAGCTGGGTTGTGGAGCAGCACTGAGGGCTGATGGGAATTCAGTCTTTGGTGCTGGTGAAGGTGTTGTGTGGCTAAACAGAGTCGAGTGCAGAGGGAATGAGATTCACCTGTGGGACTGTCCTCTCTCCCTGAAGAACACTGACTGCTCCAACAAAGAGCATGCTGGACTCACCTGTGCAGGTCACAGCAAAACACTGATGAAAATGATTAATTCATTGCTGATATTATTTGTGTATTTGCCTGATTTTGAATGTGGTTGTGTCTGTTTTGCCAGATTTGTCAGTGTCCACTACTCCTGCCACAACAACATCATCTTCTCCTCCAGTTTCTCAGACAGTGAGCTCAACATCAGTCTCTCACAAAACTCCTCCGTCTCTCTCTGTGCTTGTGATTGTACTGGGAGTTGTGCTCTTACTGCTTAGTGCCACTGCTTATACTGATTCAGCAGAACAGAGTGATGAGGAGAGGTAGGAGAGATCCAGAGACTGTCATATTGTGTCTTATTCAGTGTGTGATCAGTCATGTGTTGTGAACTGACAGCAGGTTTGTCTCTCTACACTCACAGCTCTCTCTAAGAACACTGAGGCCATTTATGAGGACATTCACAGACCCACTAATAGACACCATCTCTTCACTCATAGGGGTGAGTAAGTGTCAGTGTCTGATTTAGGAGATCAACAGGGTAATCACTGTACTCAGGGGAATGAGTGGAGTAAATTGCATAGATTTATATGTGGGACCTTTTTTGTGTCATTTGATGTCAAATGATGTAATGTTAAATGACCCAAAAGAAGTTGGGATTTTAGCTGGTTTGTGATTGTAAACATATTTTTATGGTTCTACTCCTTTATAACAGGAAGTGTCCTTTCTGAAGAACAGTATTCTGGGTATGGAGATGCTGATAATTTTCTTTCAGGTTAGAGGACTGAAATTTAATAATATTACATGCTACATAGAAACATGTGAAATGAATCAAAATCTTCCACTTACCAAGTTAATATTACTGAATGTTAAATATCTTAAATAAATAAAAATCCAATATAACATAATCCACATTTAATTTTTACGCAAAGTAATTATTTTTAAAATTCACTGTAAAACAGAATGGAGCACAGTGTTAATTATTTTTTTATGAAAATGTTTATTGCACTTTTTTAATATCAGAATCTGCAGTAGGAGTCACACCTGACTACTATAATGATGTCACCACCATCATAGGTCCAACAGGTCAGTGACTGATCACAAAATTTCACTTCAAGTTAAACTTATTGGGCCTGGAAACAGTCAAATCAGTTTGTTTTTCCTCTTTCTTTTAACTTATTTAGAAGAACAACAATTTAAAACAGAGAATTATGATGATGTAATCACTGTTGGATTGAGACATCATGATACAGGTTTATTTCTTTAATTATTATATTATTTGAATATGCATGGTCATTTGATTAGGCCTATCACATTTCATTTTTCATTATTTTATTGCAGATGACATATCAGAAAGCTATGATGATGTTGTCATCATAAGACGGTGGGTTTCATTTTACTCTTTTAGAATCAAGATAGTCTGATACAGTGAATTTTCTTTCCAAATTATATTATTATATAAATTATACTTTATACTTATTTTATTATAATTTTTATATATTGTAGTGTGTTTTCAAGTGCAGTGTGAGATTGTGTTCATGTATTTAATGATTGATACATTTATATCAGAATGCAGTCTGAAGGAGTAGATGATGAGAGAAATATCAGTGAAGATGCGAGAGACTTGTTAGGTAAGTTATTGTGACCTGTTTATCTCACACAATATGTTTATATTTTATAACTAGAAATTGCAATGCAAATGTTGATTTGTACATTAAGCATGTATTGATAAAAGAATTTGTTCTTGTTTTCAAACAGCAGGCTATGATTATTTGAAGGAGGAGCCAAGAAAACAGGGAGGGGCTATGTTCAGTTTGTGACCACACCCACCACCTCACAGTCTTTTGCAGCTTTTAATTGTCTCAACAATGAGTTTAAATGATAAATACTATTAAGTTTTAGTCCACCATTCAGTCCACCATTGTTACAAGTTGAAACATTAATAGAAAACATGGACTTCAATTCAAAACATGCAACAAACAAACTGGAAATATTTATAGAACAAATAAATAAAACAGTCAGGGTATTTTATATTCTTATATTA
Organism: Culter alburnus; assembly: GCA_028476615.1. Lineage (NCBI taxonomy): Eukaryota > Metazoa > Chordata > Actinopteri > Cypriniformes > Xenocyprididae > Culter > Culter alburnus. The sequence goes on along the minus strand of JAOTNS010001651.1, from coordinate 14,036 downwards.
TTCTCACATTTTATAGATTATTAAAAAAAAAAAAAAAAGCTATCATATCATCATCAGTAACGTTTCAAGCTCTGCCCATGCATCAAGTTTCTGAGGGTCAGAAGCCCATACAAGACAAAACATGTACTTCTGCTCAATGACAGTTATTCTATTGAAAGGACTTTTTGGAAATGTATTTTGAACTAATAAGTGCTTTTAGCAAATAAATAAAAAAAGTGAATTCATCTTTTCTGAAGTAAGGAGTTCTTCAAATATTTAACATTTTATTTAGACAACAGTAATGTATGAAGGGTAACTTCCTAAAAATTGATTTGATGTTTTAATAAATTAATTCTGTTTTTTTTTTTTATCCATATTGTGATTTATTTATTTATTTATTTATTTTTCTGGTGTAACATTGATTAAACTCTTCTTGAAGTTTTGAGATATATATATATATGTTGTGTGTGTGATACAGCAGCAAAGACATTGGTAAATAGAGTGAGATCAATTACATATATTTACATATATTTAATTTAACATTTAATTATTGAATGTTTGTGTAATATCTGAATCTGTTTTTTGTGCAAGTGAGATGAGTAAATGCCTGCTCATTAGTCTAATTACAATAAACATCATGTTCACACAGCGCACACACATCTGTCTCTTGCTCCTGATTTCTCTCAACACTGGGACAAGAGAGCTGCCAGTCAATAAATGGGAAAACAAGTAAATTGCTTTACTTATTTGAAAAAGTACTAACTCAGATATTTTGTTGTAAATTTAAAAGCATTGTTACTTTACTAGTTACTTGAAAAAGTAATGTGATTGCTTAACTTGCATTACTTGTAATGTGTTACTCCCAACACTGGCCTTTGACTTGAACAGTTAATTACTATATATGTATGTGCAAAACATGGACATCATTTCAAAATGCCAAAGAAATTGGAAACAAATAACGAATAAATAAAACTCACATTTACACATTATTGTATACTCACATTTCTCTCTTATAAATGGCTCTGTTATATCAACATTGGAGTTTTTAGTTTAGGATATGCATACTGTGAGTTTCTGAGGGTTAAAATAAAAGCACACATAGGTTGTGTTTAATAGGGGCAGTCGTGGCCTAATGAATAGAGAGTTGGACTTGTAACCCAAAGGTCATGGGTTCGAGTCTCAGGTCAGGCAGGGATTGTGAGGGGAGTGAATGTCCAGCGCTCTCCCCACTCTCAATACCACGACTGAGGTGAGACCCTTGAGCAAGGCACCGTACCCCTAAGTGCTCCCCGGGCGCCGCATCAATGGCTGCCCACTGCTCCGGGTGTGTGTTCACTGCTGTGTGTGTGTGTGTGTGTGTGTGTTCACTGCTGTGTGTGTGCACTGTGTGTGTGTTCACTGCTGTGTGTGTGCACTTGGATGGGTTAAATGCAGAGCACAAATTCCGAGTATGGGTCACCATACTTGGCCACATGTCACTTCACTCACTCATAATGTAAGTTTGGCAGACATTGTATTTGTATTTTATTCTCTCATGTGGACAGGCTAAATGGCATCTGGTCCACACTGTCAAATATTCTGGACAAGAACCACTAAAATGTAGACAGGAGGAGACTGTTAGACTGACATGTAAACCAACAACAGGTAGGTTTGTTTTTTTATGTAACATTATGTCAAGTTATTTTTTTCCTTCATCTTTATTCACTGCTCACTGTTTTCAATGTGTGAAATATAACTAATGTTATAAAAAAATAAAAGTTTCTTTAATATTAAAATTTACAGAGGGTCATTTATTATTTATTTCTTCAAATATATAATGTTAGTTTGTTTCTGCTCTTGAAGCATGAATGTGAAATACAACAGTGATTTAGCAGAGATGTAGTTCACTGGCTCCCTCTGCTGCTCACAAGGTGAACAACATGCTCATCTTCAGTGATTTTTTTTTTTTTTTTTTTTTTTTGTGGGCCACCTGAAAGAAAACACTTTTGTGCAATTAAATAAATTTCACATTAGTTACAGGAATTATTTTGAGATGTAGATAATATGTTTCACAAAATTAAAAAAAAAAAAAAAAAAAACTCTAATTAGTGTAATAAGGGCTTACTTTTGCTGTGTGCTATGCTCTTGGTAAACATTTACTTAAATGCTTTTTAAAATGAGTACTTATTTTACAAAGTTGAGTTTATTACATGTTAATATCATGCTAACATAACATAATGTATACACTAACAGACAGTGTTTAGGACATTCACAGTTAGTTATCAGTGCTTTTATCTCGTCTCTGCAGGTGTTGGGCTTTGATGCTGTAAATAAACTGGAGAGTTTCCTGTCTCCTGTAAGTGTCGTGTGTGTGTGTGTGTGTGTGTGTGTGTGTGTGTGTGTGTGTTTCTGCATCCCCTCAGTGAGGCATCTTGATGGGTGGGGAGGAGGAGTTCATCAGCACTGACAGTTAGATATATATGGAGAAAGTCATAAAAGCCGCATCTGATTTGTCGCTGAAGTTTTTTGATTATTTCCTCTGTTGTGTCTAATAAGGTAAAAGCGAGTGTGATTGGAGGGTGTTGGACCTCTTTCTCTCTCATTAAGGGGTGTGAGAGGATGCCTGTACTTCTGTATCATCAGTGCGGAGAAGCTTTACTGGATGTTGAATTAATCAAGCAGAGAGAGATGGAGAGATGCCTGACACTCATTTTACTGACTACAGTTGTAAAACTCATCACAACTGGTAAGTGCACAAGAAATAAAAAAAAATAAAGTTATTTTTAGGAATGAAGGTGTCAGACTGTTATTTAATCAAATTAAACTGTAATGTGTAATCACATTGTCACAATATTTTAAATGTGCTCCTGTGTTTAACAGGCAATTTTTTCTTTCTTTCTCTTTTGCTCTCTGTCTTTCTCTCTCTGTTTCTCCCATTTATAAAGATCTATAAATAAGTTTAACCTGATGGTCTTTTTTATTCATTATAATTATCAAAATAATGTTATTATTTGATATTTACAGATTTTTTGCCTTGTTTTGTGATCACAATTTAATTTTGCACGTGATATCAACATCGGAAATTTTGTCTCAATATTCTGTTTTCTCAAAATAGAAGAAAGAAAAAAAATAACCATACATTGCCCACCTTTTCTCAGGTTGCAAATGATTTAATCGTCATGTTTCAAACATCAGTGTATAACCATGCAGGCATCTCGGTTAAGTAAATTTGATCCCACATTTGGAGTTCTGATTTTATAGACATTCATTTGGAAATATTAGTTTGAGACATGTTAGCTTGAGTGAGTCCCATGAACATTTACCCCCAAAAATTATTGGCTAATTCACGATCCAGCAACCTAAATGCTATATTATGTCAAGATCTCAATAAAAAGAAGATCATGAGAAACAAGACCTAAAACCTAAAGGCCTTACTGTGTTAAATCTTACACAATACAGAGCTCAGCTGCAGAAGAAGATTGGGGCCAGTCTGTAAACTTTAAAATACTCACCGTCTCAATAATTTAGACACAAGACGTAAACAATATGTGTGTTAACGTGATTTTAGTGTGGAAAAAATTACTAACCTTTTCTGTGTAAATTTATATCCAATTTTACAACTTTGTTTCCATGACAAAGTAATAGTATAAACCCTGTAACAATGTTTTAAAAATTTTAGGATAATTGATTTAAGTGCTATTATAAAATTATAAGTTTTAATAAAAGTTTTTAATAAAAAAGAGTGTTGAAGTCTGAATATTATTTTAAATATTCAAATGTATGTGTCCCATTTTGCCAGTTGTTCCACTTTGTAATGCTATGAATTAAACTCTTATATTTACCTCTCTCATTGTAACTGCTTAATATTTAGACGGTGTGAATGTGAGGTTGGTTGGTGGTCACAGTCGCTGTGCTGGTAGAGTGGAGGTTCATCATAGAGGTCAGTGGGGAACAGTGTGTGATGGTGACTGGGATATGACTGATGCTGCAGTGGTGTGTAGAGAGCTGGACTGTGGAGAACCTGTAGATGCTCTGGGTGATGCTCATTTTGGATCAGGATCAGGACTAATCTGGATGAGTCTTGTCATGTGTACTGGATCAGAGTCTACACTGAAGAACTGTGGGTCAAGAGGATGGGGTAAAAGCAACTGTGATCATACTAAAGATGCTGGAGTCATCTGCTCAGGTAAAGTATTTTACATATTCAAATTCATATCTTTGCAAGATTTTTTTGTGCTTCCCTAATGGCTTCTAATTTATAAAGAAGTTGATTTTAAAATGTTGACTTCAATGATAGATTTCATATTTATATTAGTTTTTTGTTTTTTTTTTTTTTTTTGCATATTTATTGAATAAAATACTAACAATAAAATGTTTTTTTTTTGTTTTTTTTTTATGTACAAATCATTATCTTGAAGCCCCATAAATAAGTCATGCTTTTGTTGATCTGTGTTGTGTTATTTAGAAGTCAGGCTGGTTGGAGGTTCTCACTGCTCTGGGAGGTTAGAGATACTTGATGATCAGTCGTGGGTTTCAGTGTGTGCTGCTGCCTTTGACCAGCAGGATGCAGAGGTTGTGTGTAGAGAGCTGGACTGTGGGGCTCCTGTACAGGTGCTGGGAGAAGATGCTTTTGGAAAAGGAGATGCTCCGATGTGGACACAAGAGATTCAGTGCAGAGGAAATGAGTCTCAGATTCACCTCTGTCCAACATCACCATCACATGAAAACAACTGTTCACAAGAACACAGCATTGCTTTGCAGTGTACTGGTAGGAGTTTAAACTACAACAAAACATATTAACTTCATTTTATTATATCATTTCATATTTACACTAGCTTTTTTTCTTACATTCACAGACATAATAAATGTGAGGTTGGTTGGTGGTCACAGTCGCTGTGCTGGTACAGTGGAGGTTCATCATAGAGGTCAGTGGGGAACAGTGTGTGGTGCTGGTTGGGATTTGGCTGATGCTGCAGTGGTGTGTAGAGAGCTGGACTGTGGAGAACCTGTAGATGCTCTGGGTGATGCTCATTTTGGACCAGGATCAAAACTGTTTTGGATGAAAAATGCAGGGTGTACTGGTTCAGAGTCTACACTTAAGAAATGTGGATTCTTAAAACCAACTGATCCTGATGTGTGTCTTGATAAAAGCGCTCAAGTCATTTGTTCAGGTAAGCTAAAGCTGAAAATCCAGTCCTAATGTATAAAGCAGTTGCATCAAAAGCTGTCATAATTTCATTTTTTTGTTACCATTTTCCACCTTCTTTTTGACCACACAAACTGTTACATTAGGCTGTAATAATTAGGGACCTTGTTAAAAATAAACTTTAGAAGCTTGTTTCTAATAATACATTTTATTGTAATGCCCTGAATAAATTTATTCATATATATTGTTGACATGGAAATGTGGGTAGATTTTTACATAAACTATAACTATTCATTTTTTTCTATATGAGCTGTTTGTGTGAAGCTTATTTTCAAGGCCTTTTTGGACTGGAAAAAGTTGACATGAATAATATGTTTTCATAGTAAATATATTTTATTTCAGAAGATAAAGGAAAATATGATTTCTCATTATATTACTAATATATTGAATATATGACTGACTCATTATTGAACTCATTATTGAAATTATTGAACTTCAAATTTTGTTCTTTCCTGTGTTGTTCTTTCAGAAGTCAGGCTGGTTGGAGGTTCTCGCTGCTCTGGGAGGTTAGAGATACTTCATAATCAGTCGTGGGTTTCAGTGTGTGCTGCTGCCTTTGACCAGCAGGATGCAGAGGTTGTGTGTAGAGAGCTGGACTGTGGGGCTCCTGTACAGGTGCTGGGAGAAGATGCTTTTGGAAAAGGAGACGCTCAGATGTGGACACAAGAGATTCAGTGCAGAGGAAATGAGTCTCAGATTCACCTCTGTCCAACATCACCATCACACAAAAACACCTGTTCATATGAAAGTGATGTTGGCTTGATGTGTGCAGGTTTGAGCTTTTTTTTTTTTTTCTTCAAATTTAATGTTCCCAAAAACTACACTAAATATTCATTAATTTCATTTTCTTTTCATGATACTTTTCCCTAATTCTTTCCCTTTGTCCATATGTTTTTTACTCCCTTTTTATTCATTATATAGACCTTATGAGAGTGAGGTTGGTTGGTGGTCACAGTCGCTGTGCTGGTAGAGTGGAGATTCTTCATAGAGGTCAGTGGGGAACAGTGTGTGATGTTGGCTGGGATTCAGCTGATGCAGCAGTGGTGTGTAGAGAGCTGGACTGTGGAGAACCTGTAGATGCTGTAGGAGGTGTTCACTTTGGACCAGGATCAGGACCAATCTGGACAAATTGCAGTTTATGTTCTGGATCAGAATCTACACTGAAGAACTGTGGAACAGTAAATTGGGGTGTTTATGACTGTGATCATACAAAAGATGCAGGAGTCATCTGCTCAGGTAAACTCCTCCAAACCTTGACCTATTTTTATGTCACTGATAAACCACCTGCTATAAAGATATGAGACTATCCTCCTCCAAAATAAATAAATAAATAAATAAAATAAAATACAAAATACCTTAATTTTAAGTATATCAAAAAATAAACTACTGTATTTGTTTTTTAAAAGGGAGCATGAAATTTCTTCGCAAGCCTTCCATCATTTGGCCTAATTTGATCTATCTCTTCACCATTACTCTGACTCAGTTGATTAAGTAAACAATGTTTGATAGCAACAGCTATTCTCTGCCCAAGTCATGTTAATACATTTGCATATGTAACCAGTTAAATCACAATATGTAGGATTTTTGGATTAAAATATCCAAAAACCACTAGAACAATGTTATATATTTTGTTGACTTGTGTACTTACATTATCCCAAACCAAGAATTTTTAAATGCAGAGAAATATTCAGTTTCTAATAAATTCCTTCAATGACATCATACCCTCAATTTCCGTTTTTATTTAGTAGAAACCGTGGAAACATCAAAGACACTTTAGTATATTATGTGTTTCATTAGACAGGTGAGCAACCATTCATTAATCATTGTTATATAGAGTACATCCTTGATTTACCATGAGTACCATGTTTTTCCATGACTAATATCGATCTAGCTTAGTGTCTCATAATAATTTAGCACTATAACAGATGTATCTAATATGATAAACAGCACTGCTTTACCCTACGTGCACATGACCGGAAGAAGTGGAAGCAGCGACTGCGGCATAATAAAAGTTCCACTGCTCTTGAGCCGTGTGTCGCGCTCGTCTCTCATTAGCAATCTCTCCAGCGGCCTTGTTACTGCTCTCACAGCATTCGGCCTGCTCTGCTTCATACTACAGTAACGTTAATAATCTCATCCATGAACTTGATTTCTGCCTGAGTCCTATCCCAATTCTTTTCCACCAGCTGTAGACTTGAAGACAACACCTCCCATGATTCCGTGAAATCAAGGTGTCATCAAGCTATGCCTTTGTTTTGAATGACAAACAAGTCATTCATAAGAAGATAACTGATGGCACCTGTATTCATAGCAACTAGTTTCTAACTAATTAATCAATTGATTGTTAAACATAAATATAGGGGGATGCTGCTCGGTATAATAGTTTTCAAGAACATTATGTAAATTGGTAAACTAGCCTAGGCTACCAAAACGAACACCAAAACTTAACATGAACTGTTAAAAATGATAGCAATTTAAGCAAAAAATGTATGGAAAGCTGACAGCCTGCACATTTCTTGACCACCTTCTTCCATATGGATCAATTTTCTGTTCTGATCTCAACAAATCTGGGAAAACTACTAAGTAGGTACCAATCAGAGGCCGCATTTTTATGTCATCATGTAGACTTCTTACATTTTACAGTATTTTAAAAATACAAAAATACAAAACAATAAAATATTTTGATACAAAATTCTAAGTCATTTTCATCAACCCTATCAAATACAAATACAAAATACTATTTTGTATTTGAAATACTTATTTGAAATACATGTATCAGAAATACTGCCCATACCTGCCTATAGGTCATTTTTCAAAGACTTTATTACGACCTATATTTACGTTTAAAGTCATGCGCCCTCTAGCTGGTGTAAAAATAATGACAGTCGTGTTACGTCTGTCATCATGGAATGACGTATGTATATGTCGTTACCTATCAAAATGTGAGTTCATTTAAATGCAATGTGTGGACTTTTTACACCATTTTTCCTATTTCCATTTAGAAAAACTCATTTTTTTTATTAACAACTACACCCACCCCCTACCCTTAGTGATTTATAGTGCATATGCACTTAATGAGCACATTCACTCCTTGGGATCGAACTCAGGATCGCATGATCGCATATTGTTATATATTGCGATGCTCTACCAGTTGAGCTACGCAAAATCCGAAATATGACACAGATAAAAGAGAACAATGCATTAAAATGAAAGTGTCCTGTTGTCGATAGGGGCGCCACTTTAGTAAACGCTCCTATGGGTCATATTTCAGGGAACTGACAAATGACCTATATAGTTTTGGTTATTGGTTGGTGAATGTTGAAAATTTCCCTTTTATGTTCCATGAAAGAATGTAAGATGAGTTTGGATTGACATGAGATTGAGTAATTTGATTATTTTACTCCTTTCACATTAATAAGTGGTGCTTTGTGGTTGATCATTAATGACAAGAATTACACATAGATAGCAAACAGAACTGGAAAGTTTCTTATCTCTTGCTACTTCAGGTGTCAGGCTTATTGGAAACTCCACTTGCTCTGGGAGAATTGAAGTTCTTGATGATCAGACGTGGATTTCAGTGTGTGCTGCTGCCTTTGACCAGCAGGATGCAGAGGTTGTGTGTAGAGAGCTGGACTGTGGGGCTCCTGTACAGGTGCTGGGAGAAGATGCTTTTGGAAAAGGAGACGCTCAGATGTGGACACAAGAGATTCAGTGCAGAGGAAACGAGTCTCAGATTCACCTCTGTCCAACATCCTCACACAAAAACAGCTGTTCACATGATAAGTACCAGAGGCTGTTCTGTGCTGGTGAGTTAAAAGAATATGATAATAATATACCTTTTTTTTTTTTTTTTTTGAAGATTTTTTATTAAGTTTTAACAATACCTTTACTTTTTAATTTACCTTTTTACCTTTTAATCCCACAATGCAATCTGAAAACCTGATGCTCACTATGTTCCCTAAATGGAAATTCTTAAGCACAAAACAAATCACATGAACCAACACAATATCAACAAAATATTATCATGACATGCAATAGAAGATTTGAAAAGTCAAACCATTATTTAATGAAAAGTCAGCATAAACATCAGTAGATAGGTATTATAAAATTAAAATTTGGCTATAATGTTGCATATATATAACATCAAAGTATATTTCATGACATACTTTAAACAGCATAAAAAAAGAAAGATTTTGGTCCTGTGTGTTGTTAATAAACACCAGTGGTGACAATACAAGCACCAAGTCATGTCAGCAGAAATTGAGCATTCAGTGTCCGAATGTGTAGTGAGCCAGTGTGCTTTACCAGTGCCCAAATTTGTGTACACAATATACTGATACGTGAACTAGTGTGCTTATGGAGATCCATGCATAGTCTCTATCTGTATTTTTCTGTCACTTAGATAAAAAGAATGTGAGGTTGGTTGGTGGTCACAGTCACTGTGCTGGTAGAGTGGAGGTTCATCATAGAGGTCAGTGGGGAACAGTGTGTCATTATAGCTGGGATTTGGCTGATGCTGCAGTGGTGTGTAGAGAGCTGGACTGTGGAGAACCTGTAGATGCTCTGGGTGATGCTCATTTTGGACCAGGATCAGGACCAATCTGGATGAGTGGTACATTTTGTGCTGGATCAGAGTCTACACTGAAGAATTGTGGGTCAGGAGGATGGAGCATACATTCATGTACTCACAATATGACGCCGGTGTCATCTGTTCGGGTGAGTCATTTAACTGATTGCCCAAGAATTTGTGTTGACATAAAGAATATTGTTTGTAAAACTGTAAATGTTTATATGGTTATTCTATGTAACTATCAAGCAATTGTTTTTGTCTACTGTGCTCTGTCATTCATGTAATATGAACAGGTCATAAAGCTTCCAGACTTGTTAATGGATCTCACCTCTGCTCTGGGAGGTTAGAGATACTTGATGATCAGTCGTGGGTTTCAGTGTGTGCTGCTGCCTTTGACCAGCAGGATGCAGAGGTTGTGTGTAGAGAGCTGGACTGTGGGGCTCCTGTACAGGTGCTGGGAGAAGATGCTTTTGGAAAAGGAGACGCTCAGATGTGGACACAAGAGATTAAGTGCAGAGGAAATGAGTCTCAGATTTCATTCTGTTCAATATCATCATCACAGAAACACAACTGCACCAGTGACAATAATGTGGGACTGATCTGTTCTGGTAAATTATAAATATTCAGTGTCTCTTAATTTGTATTTGATACAGTATGTCTTCTCTGTCAGTTGCATTATACTTAATTTTAACTTCTTTGCTCTATCCAGGTTACACAGAGGCTAAACTGATGAATGGTTCAGACTCTTGTTCTGGAAGAGTGGAGCTTCGGTTCATCAATACGTGGGGCACGGTGTGTGATGCATGCTGGGATATGAGAGCTGCCAGTGTCCTCTGTAGACAGCTGAATTGTGGGATTGCTGTGTCTGTTGTGGGATCAGACTGGTTTGGTGAAGGAAGTGGTGAAATCTGGGCTGATGTGTTTGATTGTGACGGGAATGAAACAAAACTCTCAGAATGTTCCATCTCTTCATGGAGTCGAGCTGAATGTTCTCATAGACGAGATGTTGGAGTCATCTGCTCTGGTGAGCAAAATCGTACTGTAATGAAGTCATGGGTTTCAGATTGAAACTACACATTTTAATAAATGTAGCATATTTTAGATACTGAATGACAAATAAATACTCTCTACAGAGAGTGAAGCTCATCTGGGGAACTGCAGCTCTCCACAAACTCTCAACTGCAGCTCCACAAAACAGCTGTCAATCACAAACTTTGGTAAGAAAATCAACATCTGGGCAGATTCTTCAGTTGTTAGTGATCACTAATGTGTTTCTCTTTCTCTGAATATCAGGTCGTGGGTCCATCAGGCTGGTGGGTTCTGGGGGAGACTGTGCAGGGAGGCTGGAGGTTTTTCACAGCGGCTCATGGGGGACAGTGTGTGATGACTCCTGGGATATTAAAGATGCCCATGTGGTGTGCAGACAGCTGCAGTGTGGAGTGGCCCTCAGTAACCAGCAGGTACCAGCCTGGTTTGGTCCTGGTTCTGGACCCATATGGCTGGATGAGGTGGAGTGTGAGGGGAATGAGACGTCCCTGTGGAGCTGCTCTTCTCCAGGCTGGGGAAAACATGACTGTCAACACAAGGAGGATGTAGGAGTCGTGTGTTCAGGTAAATTAGGACTCAGTTGTGAAAAAATTGTTAATCAGTAACATCAAAACAAAAAAATATTAAAAAAAAAAAAAAAATAGATACAATTTAGATTTTAAATTTTAAATCTAAATTGTATATTTTTAAAATATTTTTACCTAATCTTTTTTTGGTTATTTTAGTCATTTGTATGTATGTAACATCCAGTGGTTGAAATGAATGGGGTTGGATGAGAGCTGATATAGCATTCATGTTTCTTTCTAGAGTTTAAAGAGATCAGGTTAACTGAGGGCTGTGAAGGGAATGTGGAGGTTTTCTACAATGGATCCTGGGGTGATGTGTGCTGGAACCACATGGACAGAGACACAGCGAGTCTGATCTGTCAAGAGCTGAACTGTGGAAGATCTGGTGTTTTGTCTGATTCTACAAAAGAGGTTGAATCAGCTCGTAACTGGGATAAAGTGAAATGTCGCCCACATGATTCAAATCTGTGGCAGTGTCCATCTTTACCCTGGGGACAGAATGACTGTAGTGAAGATGAAGTGGCCAAAATCACCTGCTTGGGTAAGACTGATGTATTTTCCATCTCTATAAATACAACAGTAATCCGCTAACATTTCTGAGCATATAAACAAAAAATATATATATAATATAATTAGGGCTGTTAAATTTAACATGTTAACCCATGCAAGTAATTTTATTCAGTTTAACATGTTAAAAATATTTAACAGAGCATCCATTTTTTACCATCATCCTAGCTAGTGTTACATTATAGATTGCGCTGTTATTCATGCAAATGCTTTAAAACCATTCCAACGTGACAAAAGAGAACTCAGTGCAATACTAGCACACTGTCTGTGAATCTCCTGTCTGTGTGACACACACACAACTCACACACAGAAATTGCTTTAGACAGCGTGCCGGCCACATTGAGTTATCTTTCGCACAAAATGATGCCAGAATGCCTAATAAACCTGCTGATGTCTGTCATTAATGTTAATCAAAGTACAAAAGAAAAAGAGAAAATCACTCACTACTCTTGACTGAATAACTTTTATAGATTTAAGGATTAATCTGTGCCCTGTCCAAATACTCACACTTGCAATCTTGGTCACTTAGAGCTTGTGCACACGACAGGAAGTAAGTGTCTGAAAAATGAAAGTGCAGTGCCCTTAATGCACACTAAACCCACACTATCTCGAATAGCGATTTCAAGGTTAAGCATATCCCATCATGCATTATTTTCGGGAACTCACATGCCGAGGAAAACATTCCACTCTAAGTAAAATGAATTATATATTACATATAATTTGGTAGTAAAACATAAAGTGTTGCACATTTTATTGGTGGAAATATGGGTAGGGTATGTCTTTGTACAACATTTTCAATGCTTTTTCATACTTAATTAGAAGCACCACAATTTTAAAATTGTTAGTTACTTCTGTTAGTTACATGACTACTGAATAGACAGTTTATTTAAAATGCAAAGTGCTGAAAATAAAAAAAAAAGCACTGTAAACTTTTTTGCAAGACTATAAGTGTGTCCTATCGGGTAATCAAAAGTTCTATACACACTTGCAGTCTTCACACATACTTAAACACTTGTAAATAACTACAGCATATACGTAGAAAAGTGGTCAAGTGCAAAATGCAAGACCGCAAGTGTGGGTATTTGGACAGGACATATATTTCAATTTATAATTATGCAGTGAAAACTGTGACGTGTTTGATAACTTTATTCAGTTTCTGTATATTTCCTTCCTGTTAGATCAAATGTGTAAAATATAGTCTTTATGATGTTTCTACACTATTTTGAGATGAAATGTGAAATTATTACAATATAAAAATATATTAAAAACTGTAAAGTTAGATGCAATTAATCATGATTATTACATATATATATATTTTTTTAAATTGATTGACAGCACCAAATATAATTTGAATGAACTGATTACAGAACAGGAGAGTCATGAGTCTCCTAGAGCTCTTTGTCATGCTCCACATCACCACATCAGAGACAGTGTTCAGGTAAGTTCAATTGATATAGAAAACATAACAGCCATGTGTGAATAATGCATGTAATTTTGTTTGGGGGAACCAAGAGGATTTAATAGAGTACCTCAGGGATGACTTGTTATTGTAGGCCAACCCGGAAGTTAGGGGTCCAGGTTCCCTCGATCCAAAGGCTATGGTTTTTCCCATAGACTTTTGAAAATCGAAAATAAGCTCTGTTTAACAAAGGGTTAACACGTTAACACAACATATATATAATAAAGCCTAATAAAGTCATAGATATAAAAAGCTAACATAGGCTATAAAAGGACGACAGCACACCATGGTCGCGGATCAACGTCACCACCACCAAGTTTTTCTCAAACTTTATTTAAAACATGCTCGCTGATTATGATTGCGTTGTGAGGAATACTTATCCACTTTTTCATGAGAAATGCTGTCCAATGTCCTGTTTGTCATGATGACGTCTAAAGTCCCCGCCGTTTTAAGACACAATAAAGGTTTAAACAATTCACAAGAGGGTTATAACTGGTGTTTTATGTCATAGATCAAAACATGAAAATATTTAGAGGCTTGTTATCACAGACCTTATTTCAGGCGATTTAGCAAAAACCCATTGAACAAACCATTGACTTTGGGGCAATGGAACCGGAAGTCCTAAAATGCTAAGGCGCTTCTGGGTTTTGCCTACAAAACCCA
>JAOTNS010001650.1:0-48838 GCA_028476615.1 Culter alburnus | reverse complement strand
ACAATAGCATAATTGGAGCCCTATCTGTAAATGCAATTTGTAACATTATTTGTTCCACCAATATCCCACACATTAAAAAATGATAATGTTGGCATGTTGGAGCGGTATAACTTAGCCCATTTCCTTTAATCCAGCCAAATGTGAAAATGCTCGTTATTTCAATTAATTAAATTACTTACTTTTCTCCATTTTATTCTTCCACTTCGCACGAATAGAGACTTAATGGCTTACTGACATTGAGTGGGTGTTAAGACACCTTGAGCGAACATGATTTTTGAAAGTGTTTTGTGAAAAAGTGTGTAAAAAGTGTGGAAGTATTTGTGATTAAAGTTGATGTGTGTAAAAAAAAAAATTCTAAGTAATTTGCTTCCAACAGTTTGTAGGGAAGGAATATTGCAAAATCCAATTTCTGAAGGCCCAAAACTACAAATGCAAGTTCTGTAGTAAGTGTATACAGTGTTGTTGTGGCACATATGCAAACCACAGAGAAGACAGCTGTTAAACATGGAGGTATTTGTCATAAATAAAGGTTTCAATAAATGTTTCAGATCTGTTAAAATTTACAAATGTCAACGTAATGTTACACAATTTATTCCAATGTTAATTTGTCTACTTTTAAAAAAGAAAAAGGGTAGATGTTTAAAAAGCCATCATTATCACTGCTGCCATGTGTGCATTATAAGAAAATTCAGCATTATAACTCCCGCAAAAATTTATTTTTGATACCATGTGCACTGTGTCTCCACAGCCCCAGGCCAGGTGCACCTCCAGGTCAGAGGGTGCACCTCCAGCGTCAGGCCTGTTTACAAACTCAGAGTCAGCGTTCTGTGACCCGGTCAGCGCTGGAACCCTCCAGGTAAGCGCCTGTGCAGCCTACAGGTCAAGCGCCTGTGCATCCGCCAGCATCGTGCACCCTCCAGCGTCAGCCCGCATTTGCATCCGCAGCATCTGGCACTTCAGCGTCCAGGCCTGTGACCCCCCAGCTTTCTGTGCACCCTCCAGCGTCAGCGTCTGTGCAACCCTCCAGCGTCAGCCGCATGTGAACCATCCAGTGTCAGCGCTCGTGCCCACTACAGAGTCAGCGCCGGTGAATCCTACAGCTCTGTGAACCCTCCCGCGGTCAGCGCTTTGCATTCAACCAGCATTGTTGCACTCTCCAGGAGTCAGCGCCTGTGAACCATCCAGCGTCTGTGCACCCCTACAGGTCAGCGTTGTGCAAACTCCAGCGTCGCGCCTGTGAACCTCAGCTGTCCGAGTGCTGTTGCCCTCCAGCGTCACGTCTGTGAACCCTCCAGCGTCAGCGTCTGTGCACCCTCCAGCGTCAGCGCCTGTGGCACCCTCCAGAGTCAGCGCACTGTGAACTACAGGTCTGTGCACCCTTCCAGCGGTCAGCGTTGTGCACCCTCCGCGTCAGGCCTGTGCACCATCCAGCGTCTGGCACCATCCAGCGTCAGCGTCTGTGCACCCTCCAGCGTCAGCGCCTGTGAACCCTCCAGCGTCAGCGCTGTGCACCAGTACAGCGTCAGCGCCTGTGCATCCTCCAGCTTCAGCGCCTGTGAACTCTCAAGTGTCAGCGTCTGTTTCCAAATCCAGAAGTTCTTCCAACAGCAAAAATGCCCTTATTACAGTCTATGCATTGGGATGGAAGATGGTGATTTGCTTTTACATCTGAATTTTCTGATGAGAGAAGTCTTTAAATGTGAATGTTTTTTTGGGCCTTGACTTGCGGCTCTCAAGCACTGGACATCGGAAGGTGCAGAGATGCTGGAGGGTGGCCAATCACATTTAGTTTTTAGAAAGCAGTCAGCGTCACAATTCAGAATATTTTATCCATCTCCTGCTTGACGATCGCAATACGTCACGCCGTAGTTCTGTGTGATTTTTGAAAATTCAAGTTACGCCCCCTCAACAAGTTACGCCCCTTTCTTGTTACGCCCCTCTCTTGCAGTCCGCAGACAGATTCTATTGACTGACTGACTGTCAGCTTAAAGTGAGAGTTAACCCAATAATAATAATCCAGTCATTATTTATGGTTTTGATGTAAGACAGCATGTCTTTCTTTTCCAGGACACCAAAGGAGGAAAAAAGCATCCTGTTCATGGTTGTTCAGTTAAATTCATGTTTTATAATTGTCTCATGTAAAGCGCTTTTCACAGTTCATGTAGGCCACGTTCACACAGCAGCAGAATACGGCTGTCAATCTTGTATTTGAATCCTTAATACAGTTATGTTTACACACATTATGGTTATTTACCGGAGTGATAACCAAATTCAGTTTTAGACATCACCAATTTGGACATTACTTCGGGTGATTGTCGCTATGGTTACTGGTAAGAGATACGGGCTTGATTCTCATTCATACAGACAGTATTCGAGACGCTGCTGTGTGAACAGGACATTGTGGACTCACACCTCTAAGTAAATGTGGTTGTCA
Source organism: Culter alburnus (assembly GCA_028476615.1). Classification (NCBI taxonomy): domain Eukaryota; kingdom Metazoa; phylum Chordata; class Actinopteri; order Cypriniformes; family Xenocyprididae; genus Culter; species Culter alburnus. Next base: position 46,404 of record JAOTNS010001650.1, on the reverse strand, counting down.
TTCCCAAAACTGAGAGTGTGAACGTAGCGGTGGACAGGGGTCAGCATGGGCACCCTGACTGGTCTGCAGCTATTCAGCCCCATACACAACAAACTGTGATGCACTGTGTATTCTGACACCTTTCTATCAGAACCAGCATTAACTTCTTGAGCAATTTGAGCTACAGGGACTGTCTATTGGATCAGACCACACGGGACCACCCTCGCTCCCCACTGGCATCAAGCCGGCCATGACCCTGTCGCCGGTTTTCCACAATGTCCTTCCTTTGACCACTTTTGATAGATACTGACCACGCAGGACGGGAACACCCCACAAGAGCTGCAGTTTTGGAGAGGCTTGATACCGTCCCAAAAGTCACATGGATTTAAGACAATTCTGCACTTTTTAAAAAAAGCTTGAAGAAGGAGCCTGCTGTCATTATATGAACAAGAGCGATCAGGACATTTTATGAAATATCTCCTTTTGTGTTCCAACAAATAAAGAAGGTCATTCGTCAGATTCAGTAACATAAGAAAAATGTGTGTGTGTGTGTGTTCTCTGGGTCTATTCTGAGAGTTCACTAGTTTTACCTGTGACGTCAAGCTGAACTCCAGGAATCCCCGTCCATTTTCCACCATCAATGTTTGTAGTAAATCTGCAGTAGTAGACGTGTTTATCAGCTTCTGTTACATTCGTCAAAGTGATGCTGAGTGTCTTTATATTCTCTGTGACACTGAACTTCCTTTTTTCCTGGATCATTTTCAGATCAGGTGGTTCTTCTACAACAGTTTTGGTCCAGAAGGCTGTTCTGATCACATGACCATGAGGATATTTTAAAGTACAGGATATTTTCACTGTTGATCCCTTTAATGCACAAACATATGAAGGGCTGTAATTCACTCCCCAATCCTGCTGACCATCAACCCCTGAAACACAGAGATGAGAAAAAGAGCTTTCAGGTGTTTTAAACAAATAACTTTTAACTTCTGAATATTTTTATGTCAGCTGACAGTAAAACACTGATGTCAGTTTGTAAGTGTGAAGATCTCAATCATCTTTTGTTCAAATATCTGTATAGTGAGTGAAACTGAAGACTCACCCGCAGTCATGATCACTACGATCAGAGGAAGAGACTTTATGAGAGACGACACCATAGTGACTTCTGCAATCAGAAAACTGACGATTATCACATTATGAGCCTCATCTCTATACAACATCACAAACTCTATTGGACAGATAAAGCACATGATGATTTCAGAATAATTCACGGCTCATTGAAGGCTTGACGTGAACTGATGATGTTTCTCATGTCAGGCCTCGTGTCTAAAGAGCTTCACACAATATTTACACATGAATCTACAACAGATATTGAGCTTCTGGAGTTCAAATCACTTCATCAAATCAACATTCACCTAAAACAGTTTGATAAATATCAGTCGTAGCCCTGCTGAATTATTTTAACTCATAAACAATAATGGTAAAAATGTTCTTACCGCTCTGCAGTGTCAGTGTGTCAGTGTCGACGCACAAATGACAAAATCATCATCAGTTAAGCCGTCAAACGCCTGCAGTTTTCACACTTTATAAAGTGCAGCTAAATGTTGGTCTTCCTCTTCCTGGTGATGTGTGACCGTCATCTCAACTACACAAGAACAACTGGAGAAGAGAGTTAATGTCTCCAGATGTCAAACACAAGCTTTATCTCTGTAGAGCTCACTATTGTTAAATCTTTGTGAGAGAATATGTGAAAGATGTTTGCTTTGAGAAAGAACAGTTAAAGATGTTCATCATGTCTGCAGGAGCGTCTGAGCAGCATCTTTACAGCTCTTAGTTTCAATTCCTCTTTCTCACACAAACTCTGTTTAACACATGAAGCGGTGGGTGACACACACACCCATGAATAACAGTCTTAACCATCAGCAACTACATTGTGTTTAAATGGGTCAGTGCCAGTTTCTGACAGAAAACACAAGCACATGGACGGTCTTCAAAGACATTAATACATCACTAATGGATATATTTAATAACTCCAAAAAATGGACAAGTGGTGCTCACTGGAGTGCCAAATGACCTCCATCTCCAGCTCTGTGGATCTAATGGGTGGAGGGGTGGAGTTATGGGTCGGGTTAGGGTGTGGTTCGACCTTCTAGCTCCGCCCATTACACACAAATTACACAAATCCAGGAGGAGCTGGACTTCACGCTCCACCCATGGCTCTGCTGTGAACAGCCTCTCAAAATGGAGGAACTAGATTCATTACTCAAATCCTTTCTAGACTTCCATGGACTTTACTGACATCTAGTGGCCAAAAAGATGTAGTGCACATTACTGCCCATTACAGAAGCTGATTCTCATCTGATTCTTGTAATGATTCTTGTAGGTATTCTCATGCAACCACCCACTGTGCCGGAGTGAGATGAAGATGAAATACAAGGAAGATTTTCTAAATTCTGTTTTTCAAATGATCATCGTTGATAAGGAGTTTAATTTAAAGGTGCCCTAGAACTTCTTTTTAAAAGATGTAATATAAGTCTAAGGTGTCCCCTGAATGTGTCTGTGAAGTTTCAGCTCAAAATACCCCATAGATTTTTTTTATTATTTTTTTAACTGCTATTTTGAGGCATCATTACTATGCACCGATATATAGGTTGCAGCCCCTTTAATTCTCGTGCTCCCCCGCCCCAGAGCTCGCGCTTGCCTTGAACAGCATAAAAACAGTTCACACAGCTAATATAACCCTCAAAATGGATCTTTACAAGATGTTCGTCATGCATGCTGCATGCATACATCGGATCATGTGAGTAAAGTATTTATTTGGATGTTTACATTTGATTCTGAATGAGTTTGAGGCTATGCTGCGTGGCTAAAGCTAACATTACACACTGTTGGAGAGATTTATAAAGAATGAAGTTGTGTTATGAATTATACAGACTGCAAGTGTTTAAAAATGAAAATAGCGATGGCTCTTGTCTCCGTGAACACAGTAATAAACGATGGTAACTTTAACCACATTTAACAGTACATTAGCAACATGCTAACAAAACATTTAGAAAGACAATTCACAAATATCACTAAAAATATCATGTTATCATGGATCATGTCAGTTATTATTGCTCCATCTGCCATTTTTCGCTGTTGTTCTTGCTTACTTACCTAGTCTGATGATTCAGCTGTGCACATCCAGATGTTCTGCCCTTGTGTAATACCTTGAACATGGGCTGGCATATGCAAATATTGGGGGCGTACATATTAATGATCCCGACTGTTAGTCACAGTCAGTGTTATGTTGAGATTCGCCTGTTCTTCAGAGGTCTTTTAAACAAATGAGATTATATAAAAGGAGTAAACAAATTGAGTTTGAAACTCAGTGTATGTATTTTCCATGTACTGAACTCTTGTCAGTCCCTCCAGAAAAACGCGGAATTTTTTTGTGATTGTTGCGGGCTAAAATGCTTGATTTTGCGGCACGTTTTCTTAAAAAATGCGATGGAATATGCGGGATATTTTTGCAATTTTATGCGATGAAATTGCGGAACTTGCAAAAACTGCGGTTTGATGAAAAACAGAAAAAAATAAAAGGTGATTCCCCAAACACCCTGTTCTCACTAGGCTACTACTTTAATGTAAAGAGTAATTTCCATTACTTCTATGATAAGCAAGCATACTAAATCACAGAATATTTAAGTTCTCATTCTGTTTATTTCAGACCTTAATTAACACATGGCTCAAACATACAAAACATTGAGTCAAACAAGTTCTGTAGCTTTACAAAAGGAATATGAGATTGTAGAAAGGCGCTATATAAAATAAAGTATTATATTAATATCCAAAACTTCTATAAAAATGAATAAATAAAATATTTTTAAAAAAGTGTGCTTCTTCCTGCCTGCTTCCGCTGCTGCTTTAACCATCCTTGGCGGTGGCAAAGTGAAAGTGGTTTTTCAGTGTCAACGCGCAGTTGTGGGAGTGCAAATATTTTGCCCCCACTGTCATGTAAACACACCGGGAAACTGCTTCGCGCAGTCTTTTGCGCTTATTTTTATTGGCAAATGAGAATGATTTGTGTGCTTCATCATGGTTTCATGGTTTGCAGATGATGTTCACGTCGCGTAATTACGTCACTTCACAAGGTTCCCATGGCAATAGGGGGAAAATAATGGCGCTTTACTAGTGTGAAGTAAACGCAACATTGTTCAACTTTCTGCTAAGATATATGTGACTTTTTTGCAACGAAAATGAAGGGATTATGAAATCATGCTAGCCCCGCATATATTTTGCTTGCTGAAATCGGCAATTTATGCGGCGAAAGTGTGGCGTATTTGAAAAAATGCGACCCCAGCATAAATATGCGGACTTTGGCTGATTATGCATGAAATCAGGCGATCGCATAATCGCGTTTTTCTGGAGGGACTGTCTTGTTATTCAACTATGCCAATATAAATTCAATATTTAATTCTAGGGCACCTTTAATAGATATTCTTGTGCGCCGTACCCGCCGTACCTTCCCCATTAAAAAACATTTTTTTGAATCACGTTTATTAATCCTTGTTTTTTTGTTTGTTAGTTTTTTTAGGGTTTTTTATGTTTTTTAAGGTTTTTAATGAATTTATTATTTCTAATGAAAGTTACACTGAGAGTAGAGCAGATTTCTGGTGGGTCAAGCCCCGGCCTTGTGCCGCCACTGGTTTGACATGTCAACTTTCAAAGTGTGTGTCTTGTTATAGAACAACATTTACATGCAAGTTTTACTCTCATGTAATTCAGGACACACACCATTGAATTAAATTCAAACCTGGTAATAAATTAATTAAACATTATGTAGTCTTCTATCTCAATGTGTTTCTGGTTTCTAGAAGAACATTTAGATGTTGGTTTTATTCACAGAACTATAGCACAACACATGCTATTGAAATTTAAACAAAGATATAAATTATTTTAAAATAAATACAGTCTTTTAAGATTTTTTTTTTTTTTTTTTAGTGGCAAGTTTTGATTTTGTTCCTTGAACGTTCTCCTAAAGGTATGAAACATTCTCTAAAAACAGTCTAATAATGTTCAGTGAAACACTGTTAGCAGGAAGTTTCCCACTTTACAAACAGCATTACCAGCCTTACTTACTAACCAGACTGACTTTATTTCTGTCACACATCAACAGAAGATCTTATTATGAATTAACAGAGGTTTAGATGTTGATGATTTAATTATTTCTCATTTAACATCACCATTATGGAGATCAGTGTTTGTTTTAGTTTGGCTCTTGACCCTTGAATTTTTAACATTAGTTTTTTTCATTTTTTTCTTTTAATTTCAGCAATCATATAATGTGTGTTTTCTGTCAGCTGTTTTGAATCAGAACAAGCCATTTGTGAATGAATTGCTATTGATCTAATTGATCTAATTTGGCTTTGGAAAAAATGCCTAAAATTGTTTGTGATTCAGTTTGATTCATTCAGACAGTTCACTCATGCACTGAAGCGGTTTTTCATATTATATTGTGATACTTAATTACACAGAAAACAAAAACAGTCCTGGATGAAGTGATATTTACATTCAGTCCAATATGAAACAAAACTCACAAATGTCTTCTGCTGTTCATGATGAAGCAGCTGTTCAGCTCAGATTATTGTGTGTTCAGCTTGATTTTCCACAGTTTGTGGACATAATTAGCAAAGATCGCATCACCAGTTTTCTTTCGTTTATAGTTCTGGACCTCCAGTAAACCTGCATTAGACAATCTTAAAGTTATTAGTGGAATATAATTCATGAGAGAGATAGTAATATAGTTATGTCCTTGTCTATTATGAGCTTTGTACATGATGAGTAGGACTTTAAATCTATCCTAAAAGCTATAAACACTCGTAATGATGATTGACAGGTCTGAATGTTGAGGCTCCTCCTGATCCTACGTTTGGAACTATATTTTCCTACAACTTGTCACTGCACAGTGTCTTGTTGTCTTCGGAGCCATCTTTATCGTTTGGTTTCTATGATGACCTGCGTTTGCCTCTCTGGTTATTTACCTACATGTACAAATTGGTGGGCGGAGCTAAACAGGCAGTGATGTAGAAGCAGGCGTTGATCTTCTTCTGTGGAGGCAGTGTTTAGCCACACTATTATGTCATAAAGTGGCACATTCCACAGCCTGTCGTTTTGGCAGATTGACTTCAATATAAGCTGTTTTTAGACTAACAAAAAAAAATTGAGTTCTGAAACTTACAGGATGTTTTTACAATGACCTCTTATGTGTCAAAAGATCAAGGGAATTTTGATTTCTCAACTCAAAAAGGTAAGTTGAGTGAATACAACTTTTGTACAATGAAGGCTGTGTGTTTGTGATATCAATTAAGATTGTAATAATCATGCTTACTTTAAACTGAAATGTATCCTTATCTAAACAGCAAAACGGTCCCATAAATGTGTAAATTGGTGAAATCAAAAGGAGAGGGAGATGGAAACATGACCTGGACTCAACATTAACAGGCTGCGGCTCTGATCACATGCTCTTTATTTGACTGAGCTGTAGATAATGTCCTCAGATCTGGGGAGAAATAAATATGTAATGTGGCATTTCAGAAAGTCCCACCAGCAGATGATAATCCAACATCTCAACAACACAAAAACAAGCTCTGATTCATCATTGATCATGTTTTATTTGGGTTCAGATGAATGATGGTTTCTCACCTGTTGGCTTCAGATGGATGATGCGTCTCAATGGTCTGACAGTCGTTCTCTTCAGTCTTCTTCATGTCTTTGTTCTTGAAGTGATGGACACTGGCATACTGAACCTCTCCAACATCTCCAGAGTCTGTTTCTGCTTGTTTTCTCCCGGAGCGTTCGGGTTTCTTTGCTTTAACGCTGGCATACAGATCATCCCTCTGATTGGCTGATACGAGTGAATACAGTGGAACGTCATTGGTCAGAGCCGTTTCTGCTGATCTGTCAGAGCGATCCTCCTGCAGTTTATCACAGAAAATATCACAGAAATATAACAACAGATCAATCATTCAGAAACACATGTGACTGTGAGTTACTTGCACATTGATTTCCAGATTGTCTTCATGTCAAATATTTGTCAAGCAGCAGTACATGATCTTACAAGTCTTGTATTTTCTAGTTAAATATAATATCCATGTCATGAAACTGCTGCCTTTGTAGTTTCAGGTATGAATCATCAAACTTGCCTGATTTTGTCCAATAATTTCAGCTCCACCATCTCTCCTCTTCTTCCTGAAGAAAAAAAATTAAAAGAAAGTACTAAAAATGTCATGTTATATTTAAATTTTTGATTGTGCAAAGTTCAACAAATTCTTCATTCATGTTCATTTTTTTTAAGTAATTTAATGCAGGAGCTGCTCAACATTCACTCACTTTATGAACACAATGATGATGATGATGATGATGATGATGATGAAGATCAATCCTCCACATCCCGCCACGATCCCAGAAACTGTGTGCAGAGCAGCTCTCTGAACCCCTGAAACAAGATGATCATGAAGATCATTTCACACGTGAGACAGATGAACCTGAAAGAGTGTCTGTGTAATATTTATTTTGAGTCTTTAGGTGGCCGTGAGAGAGGATTCCCGATCCATGGGAGCAGTGTGACATCATCAGGGATTTCTGATAAACTGGCCTCAATGGCGTTCTCTCTCATTGGCTGTTAAATAATCTTGTATTTAATGTTCTCCATTGTCATTTTGAACAGGTGTTTCTCTAGCTGCCCTACCTGATTACCGTTACTTTTCTTTGTCTTTATTCATTAATATATTTTTAAATCATTCTTGTGAGCCATTATGTATTGTTTTTCTGTATTATGTTTTGACTTTTATAGTTACTGATGTATCAACCTTGGATTCATGAAGAATCTTTAAACACAAACTCTTGATTCAGTTTGTACTCACATTCAACTTTAAGATAAACAGGTGGAGAGATCAGATGATCATGTCCTCTTACAGCACATCTGTAGTTTCCTTCATCAGAACGACTGACTGACTGCAGATGAAGCTGATTCTCTTTCTCAATTCCTTTAGTGAATCTCTGTGTGTTTCTGAACCAGATGAATGTTGTTTGTTCAGTCAGAGAGCAGCTGCTTTTACATGTCAGAGTGACTGAATCTCCCTCTTCACTCTCTGCTGTGTCTCCACCTGCAGGTCTGACACAACAACAACAACTAATTTAGAATAATAACATAACAATGTAAACCAGGGCTAGCCAGGTATTCAATTTACTTTCTGCCAACCCTGGGTTTTAGGCACCAAGAAAGTAGTCTGTTTTTTAGAAGAGTATCGCTGCAGCCTTGAGATTTCTTAATATTTGTTGGAGCTCCAAAATAGGGCGTAAACTTCCTCCAATTGACAGACAGGCACATGACACACATGCATGATTTTTTTTTTTTTTTTCCACAATCCAGTTCAGCATAAACTCCACCCTGCAGCCAATTCTAAAGATTTCATTGGTCATGTCAATCACAGTGCTGATTTCCTACACGATGCTACAGCCAATGCTAAACCTAAACCTACCCTACTCCAGCCTTAACCAGTGAAATGGGAGGAAAGCATGTGCTGAATAGCATGCTGAAGAAAATGGCACTTCAGGAGATAAGCAGTTAATAAGGTTAATAATTACTCTGCCCACTTTTGGTGGTCACGCCCCATTTTGAAGATCTTCGCTCTGCAGCTTTTCCTACTTGGGGCTTTTAGTGGTGTTCATCACCATTGGGGCAGATTGTGTTCTGGGTAAGACGTCTCAAACCGAAACTGGACCAATCAGCTGTGAGCAAAGTGACACATGTCTGATGCATTAAAGAGTCACTTCCCCAGTTTCTCTTTCTCCAAATTAAAGGTATATACAGTATCTCACAGAAGTGAGTACACCCCTCACATTTTTGTAAATATTTTATTATATCTTTTCATGTGACAACACTGAAGAAATGACACTTTGCTACAATGTAAAGTAGTGAGTGCACAGCTTGTATAACAGTGTAAATTTGCTGTTCCCTCAAAATAACTCAACACACTGCCATTAATGTCTAAACCGCTGGCCACAAAAGTGAGTACACCCCTAAGTGAAAATGTCCAAATTGGGCCCAATGTGTCAATATTTTGTGTGGCCACCATTATTTTCCAGCACTGCCGTAACTCTCTTGGTCATGGAGTTCACCAGAGCTTCACAGGTTTCCACTGGATCCTCTTCCACTGATGACGACATCACGGAGCTGGTGGATGTTAGAGACCTTGCGCTCCTCCACCGTCCGTTTGAGGACGCCCCACAGATGCTCAGATGCAAAATTCAAAATAAAACACTTACTAATAAAAGAAGAAATGTATTATTTGTTTATCTGTATGTCATGTGACCATTAACTGACATCAGAGAACCGTGAACTTAAATTAATTATTTTTTTCTTTATTATTATTTTTTACTTAATTTTATTTAACTAAATTATAAACTTAAAATCTCTAGGCTTACTTCAAGTAAATATATTACATCAAAGAGGTTCAGCTGACAAAAAGTTTGGGGAATTCCTGCATTGCATGAAAATGTGAAATGATGTGAGTTACATTTAATGTGTTTGAAAGACAAAAGCCTTTCAAAGACAGTCTATTGTCACAGGTCTATTGATTTTGAAATTCTGTGTTACTTTTGCTATATTATCACACTTAAAACAATGATTTGTTAATCCTCTTGTATCACTGTCCTCTTTTGTGCGAAGAAATAAGTTTCCTGACAGTTCTCTCCCAAGTGCTTCCATTGTTGTCAGTATAAAGTCTGAGAATGATTCAGTGGGCTATATAACACTTTTAATTGTCAAGAAATTATGTGAGAGAGTCAGCTGTAATATCAATGCGTTCCTATTGGTCAGTTAGAGGAGCTCAGTTTAGCCTGATGGTTAGCCTGCTCTGGACCAGGCTAGTTTCCCAGCATAAGTTGCCAGAGTAACTGAGTTTGAACTAATTTAAGTTTGTTTTTTGACACAGAATTTGCTGACAATAAGTCAGTTACATAACACATTATCTCAGTGTGTGTGTGTGTGTGTGTGTGTGTGTGTGTGTGTTTCTGTGGTCTATTTCTGAGAGTTCACTAGTTTTACCTGTGACGTCAAGCTGAGCTCCAGGAACCCCGTCCATTTTCCACCATCAATGTTTGTAGTAAATCTGCAGTAGTAGACGTGTTTATCAGCTTCTGTTACATTTCAAAGTGATGCTGGAAGTGTTTTATATTCTCTGTGATACTGAACTCTTCCTTTTTCCTTTTCATTTCTCAGGTCAGGTAGTTCTCCATCAGTTATAGCAGGTTTGGTCCAGAAGACTGTTCTGATCACATGACCAGGAGGATATTTTAAAGTACAGGATTTTCACTTTGATCCCTTTAATGCACAAACATATGAAGGGCTGTAATTCACTCCCCAATCCTGCTGACCATCAACCCTGAAACACAGAGATGAGGAAAATAATTAAAGACAGTTTCAGCAACAAACATAGAAAACTTTAATTTTCTTCTGCACTTTTTACAACACACTACTAAATATTATTTTCCCAATTTCTGTGGGCCTACAATAGATTTACATATTCAATAAATGGAATATAGAATTCCAAGTGTGTGAAATATTTCACTGTTAATGATTCAGTTTGTACTCACAATCTACTTTGAGATAAACAGGTGGAGAGCGAAGATGTTCCTGTCCTCTTACAGCACATCTGTAGTTTCCAGCATCAGAACGACTGACTGACTGCAGATGAAGCTGATTCTCTTTCTCAATTCCTTCAGTGAATCTCTGTGTTTCTGAACCAGATGAATGTTGTTTGTTCAGTCAGAGAGCAGCTGCTTTTACATGTCAGAGTGACTGAATCTCCCTCTTTCACTCTCTGCTGTGTCTCCACCTGCAGGTCTGACACAACAACAACAACTGATTCACTGTCAGCTTAAAGTGAGAGTTCACACAATAATAATCAGTCACCCTTGTGTTGTTGTAAAGCCACATGACCTCCTTTTTTCAGAACGCAAAAGGAGAAAAATTGCAACAACAAAAAAATCCTGCTTGCAACTTTAATAGCAGTTAAACTGAACACAAAATGAACACAACTTGTACCATTCAGGAATTCACAAGGCATACGACAGGGTTTGATGAGAAACCTTAGTGCAGTTTATTACTGAGTGAAAATCTTGACTTTGCAGACTTGACAGAGTTTCAGCAGTTCAGACTGAGAACTGACAACCAGAATACATCTGAGAAGAACAACTTTTCCTTCCTTTTTTACTTAACCTTTTTTGTTTGTTTGTTTGTTTGTTTGTTTGTTTGTTTGTTTTTTAGTGGTTGAGCACCCTCATTTTTTTTTTTTTTTTTTTGCCTGTTAGTGCATTTTGTGTTGAATCTTTGTGGAAATATTTTTAATGACATCTTTTTATGAATGAAGGTCACTATCACTGATACTAATACTGCTACACTGTAAAAAAATTGCTGTAGAAAAATGGCCAAATTTCAACAGCAACATGCTGTTTTCCATTAAAACAGAAATATACCGTAGAAAACAATGAATTCTGGGTAATATTTGACATTTTGGAGAAAGTATACTACAGCAATATACTGTGAGTTAACATCGCTCAAAGTCGACACTCAGAGGCTGTGTTCTAAATCACACCCTATACCCTCATTCACTATTCCCTACATTAGTTCACTAATATAGTCCACTTGACAGAGTGAATGTAAACACGTGCTAATTCAGACACTGATGAACACCTGCTGTTAACAAGCAGAATCTATGAAGGAAAGAGAAACAACAAGAACAGAAAAAAGATGAAATCAACTGAAGATAAAAGACATTAAATCTCTGAAGATCTGATTAAACAACTCCACAAACAGCATTACCAGCTTCACTTATTACTAACCAGACTGACTTTATTTCTGTCACACGTCTACAGAAGCTCTTATTGAGAATTAACAGAGGTTTAGATGTTGATGATTTATTGAAAATAATAGTTAGATTTGATGTTACCATTATGGTGGTCTGTGTTTTATTTAGTTTTATTCAGTTGATGTTTTAATGTTAGTTTTTCTCTGGCTGCTGTAACTGTTTGTTAAAGCAAGAAAAGCAAGAGAAAATGTGATCAGATGATATTAGCTACTTGATGATGATGCTGATGATGATACAAATATAATAATCATGTAGTGTTCTGATCAGCTGATCTAGATCATTATATATTGTTTATTTCATTTAATTGATTACATGTTTCTACAGCATGAGATCAAGTGATTTAATCTGTATGCTTTTAAAAACACACTAAATATTTTGAACTACTGCTTCAGTTAGACACACTCAGACATCAAGATCCAGCGTATGAATCTCAACAGTGATGACGTGCTTCATGCCGCAGTGCATTCTGGGAGCCACTGATGAGTTTTGTATGATGCACCCAGAATGCATTGCGGCATGAAGAATGTCACTGTTATTGAGATTCAAACACTGATTCTTGAGGTTTGTATTTGTCTTGGTGAAGTCATTTAAAACTTACTGTGTTCAGTATATATATATATATATATATAGAATCCTCAGTAGCCAACATACTTGATCACTTGCAATAACAAACAGTTACAGCAGCCAGAGAAAAACTAACATTAAAAAGACAAGTCTAACCACAAACCACACTATTACTTTCAAACAAACTTCAACATATAAACCTATTTGAATATCAGTAAGAACTTCTGTACACATATGATGAAAATAAAGTCCATCTTGTTTGTAATAATTGAAGCTGCTAATGCTGTTTTTGGAGTTGTTTAATGGTGATGGAGCTTGACTTCAACACGATTTTCACTTTTAACCAAAATTTGACATCTGAACAATGTTGGAGTCCAGTGTCTGCTGGGAAACTTCCCGCTAAAACTTTATAAGAATGTTAGGAGATGATGTTCTATCAATGTTATCACTAAACATGTTTAGAATGTTTTTAGAGGATGTTATCCTACCTTTCAGGAGAACATTTTGGTAACAAAAACTAGCGGCTCAAAACATTACAAGAACATAATATAATGTTCTCAGAACATTCTAGAACAATACAATTTCTGTCTGTGGTGACCTCACATTGTGACCATAGTATGAGCTCAGAGTGTTGTGAGGTTACACTGTTAGATCACTGTGAATTCAATTTGTTGAATGGGTAATATGTGTGTTTCTGTGGTCTATTTCTGAGACTTCACTAGTTTTACCTGTGACGTCAAGCTGAGCTCCAGGAATCCCCGTCCAATTTCCACCATCAATGTTTGTAGTAAATCTGCAGTAGTAGACGTGTTTATCAGCTTCTCTTACATCCGTCAAAGTGATGCTGGAGTGTTTTTATCTTCACTCAAACACTGAATCCCTCCTCTCTTCTCTGGATCTGAACACAGATCAGGTGATTCTCCATCAGTTACAACAGTTTGGTCCAGAAGGCTGTTCTGATCACATGACCATGAGGATATGTTAAAGTACAGGATATTTTCACTGTTGATCCCTTTAATGCACAAACATGAAGGGCTGTAATTCACTCCCCAATCCTGCTGACCATCAACCCCTGAAACACAGAAATGAGAAATGAAGAGACTTTGGTGTTTTAAACAAAACTTTTAACTTTTGATTTTTATGTCAGCTGACAGTAAAACACTGATGTCAGTTTGTAAGTGTGAAGATCAATCGTCTTTTGTTCAAATATCTGTATAGTGAGTGAAACTGAAGACTCACCCGCAGTCATGATCACTACGATCAGAGGAAGAGACTTTATGAGAGACGACACCATAGTGACTTCTGCAATCAGAAAACTGATTACATTATGAGCCTCATCTCTATACAACATCACAAACTCTATTTGACAGATAAAGCACATGATGATTTCAGAATAATTCACGGCTCATTGAAGGCTTGACGTGAACTGATGATGTTTCTCATGTCAGGCCTCGTGTGTCTAAAGAGCTTCACACAATATTTACACATGAATCTACAACAGATATTGAGCTTCTGGAGTTCAAATCACTTCATCAAATCAACATTCACCTAAAACAGTTTGATAAATATCAGTCGTAGCCCCTGAATTATTTTAACTCATAAACAATAATGGTAAAAATGTTCTTACCGCTCTGCAGTGTCAGTGTGTCAGTGTCGACGCAAATGACAAAATCATCATCAGTTTAAGCCGTCAAACGCCTGCAGTTTTCACACTTATAAAGTGCAGCTAAATGTTGGTCTTCCTCTTCCTGGTGATGTGTGACCGTCATCTCAACTACACAAGAACAACTGGAGAAGAGAGTTAATGTCTCCAGATGTCAAACACAAGCTTTATCTCTGTAGAGCTCACTATTGTTAAATCTTTGTGAGAGAATATGTGAAAGATGTTTGCTTTGAGAAAGAACAGTTAAAGATGTTCACATTGAAGTGTCTGTATCAGTTTAGCAGAACTGTGAACTCTACACTTTCTTGACATTAAACTGTCATTAAATACAGAAATACAGACAAAACATGCTGAAAGATGGAGGTTTCTTCAGTGTGTGTGAAAATATGAATTATGTTCAGACTCACCAGGAATCACAAGCAGAGAAATCAGAGAGAAAAGACGAAACATTCTGGAAGACACGAGGAAGATTGTTACAATTACAAAAATATAAAACGTTTGTTTGCATGAGGAGATACATATGAAACAAGCACTTAATATATCATATTCAATCATCTCTCTATTGAAACTGTAGAAAAACATGTTTTTGCATTGTAAAATATATCTGTCCTACCTTACTTTCATCTGCAGGGTTTGTGTGTAAAAATGACTCTATGATCTGAATGCAGTAGTTTAACTGTTTTCACACATCCTGTCTCTCTTCACTTCCTCTGAATGAGTGCAAAACACTCCCAGTCACATGACACTTGTGCAGATTTACACACACACACACACACACACACACACACACACATTATGTAGTCAGAGGAGCTGAACTGAAGACATTATTCATCATGAGTTTGCTGAAATACTATCGAAACTCAGACAATGTGACATTCCTCTGTACTTCCTCTTTTTCTTTCTTTTTTAGTATATGCTGATGCAGGATAAATCCTGATCCAACATCTGGAGCTCTTGAGAAACTCTTTGACTTCATCTAAACATCATCAACACAAACACAAATCAGCAGATATTTCACATAAACAGAGTCAAAGATTTGATGATTTAATAACTGATAATTGACTGTAATCCTATAGCTATACTGTAATTTAGTGAATGTGTTTAACTATATTGAGTTCAAGATGCTCTCACAGTGTAAAGACAAACGGGCTCTTACAGAAGGTGTTTCTGGGGTTTGATGTCATGAGGCGTGTGAACTGAAGCTCAATGTGCTGAACGAAAAGAAGAAGCTCTTGACCAGTTTCACCAGCTCTTTCAGAACAAGATTGTAGGTTGCAAAGATGGTGCAAAAACACTATGAGATGAAAGACAAAGTTGCAGTGACATTCTTCTTATACTGAAATCATTAATCACTTTATTTAAAAAAACAGATGTTTTTATTGTTTACTCTCATAGGTCTACTGGCATCTCAAGGACTCTGATCTTTCCACACAAACACGTCACTGTGTGAATGATCAGCACCTCGGACAGCGCGTCACTGCACACCTCTACAGCCTCACCGACCTGAGCGCCCTCTAGAGGAAGATACATGTAACTGCATGTACATTGTAGCAATATCTGATTAGTGAGGTCGCTACTGAGGAGCCTCGACTCTAAGCAGGGTTTGACACTGTGCCAGTGTTCAATAAAGTTCAGTTATGTTCCTGCTATGCTTGTAACTTTTTACATACATGCTGGGTACGATTATCGGTATATGATTTTATCATCTCATACATCTATTTTGTAATTATTTTAAGTGTAACCATAATCAGATATTGTCATTAAACCCTTTCTATTACAAATGATGTGCTAGTTTAGATTTAGTATTAACATTAATGTGCTCCCTATTGCAATACAATATTGTCACACTATAGCAACGCTCTCCCACATATTTTGCTATTGTAACTGCGCTTATTTCCGTCGTCGGTATAAGTTGCAGTAGGTGGTAATAGACAAGATGTACAGTTTTCAACTCACTCAAATGTATCATGATAAACAGAGCTGCATTACCTCATACCAAAGAGTATAAAACCCAAGAGGCTCCATCATTTGTGTTTTACTGAAGAAACAAAGTCACCTACATCTTGGATGCCCTGGGGGTAAGCAGATAAACATCAAATTTTCATTTTTGGGTGAACTATCCCTTTAACTTACGATGCGGTGGGTAAGGATGTGCTGATCCGCTTGCAGACTTTTTTTTTTTCTTGTTGGAAACAGCGTTTCTTCTCCTGTGGCGTTTATCAACTTATTCAACCATTTATCATGTAAGGGTGGACCTCCTACAGGGATTCAGGCTAAGCCATGCGAAACTTATCAGCAGGATGTAGAAAAAATGTGCAGCGTTACTCTGTGCGTTCGCTCGGCAGCTGCTGTGAGACACTTGTTTGAGACACACTGCAGTAAGATAAATCGATTTTAGAATATCATATTAAATATTGGATGGCTTCTGTTGATAAATGACATGCAATTCATTTTAAAACGTATTGTATGATGGAGAAAATGCTGCATTACTGTTACTAAAAATAAAGCTGCATCTGATTACGCTATATTAGCTACTTCCCTTATCTATTAAAACATGTAATATATAAATAAAAGCGTCTTTGGTGTTTCTGTAACCCACCCAATTAATTGAGGTTGTTCCTATGTATTTTTTTATGTATTTTTTTCCCTCTTTCCTACTGCATAAAATGTTCAGACATATTTTTTTTATTTTTTTTTTTATGATTATTAATTGTTTTCATGACGGACGAATATAATTTTTTTTTTTTTTTTGGACGAATATAAGTAAAAGAAACGCGTCGAAGGGTGCTGACGTCACATGCGCGCCAGCTCGTTGAAGAGAGAGATGTGAGCCACATGTGCGGCTGTTATTAATCTTGCCCATCTTCATCACTATTTTTCTAAATTGATTTCTGAACTGTTTTATTGCATTAGCAGTTGGATGTTGCATTGCAAAGTTTGAGGAGATTGGACTGTCAACGTTTGGTGGTCGTGTTGAGTCGCGCAGTGAGGGAGAGCCGCGCTGGATTTGCATTACGGGGTAATTGCGTCATATGAGGACTCTTCTTGTTTTCTACATCGTTTTCCTCGTCGTTTCGTCCTGCAAAGACTGTAGGCATACACACACACACATACAGATTGAACTGAGACATTTATATAAAACTCGGACTGAAGTATGCACATACAGATTTTTTTTCTTTCCTTTTCTTTGACTGTTGTTGATGAACAATATGCTTGTATTGGATTGGTGATTTATGAAGTGCAAAGAATGTTCTCATGTGATGTGTGCAGTGTTTAAGTGCATGCATACTGAAATCAAATCAAAAAGAAAATTAATTCAAATAATGCAGTTACAGTTAATTGAAACTAATTAATGTGTTTCATTCATTTATAATTCATTTTACTATTCATTCATTTTTTTTATTATTCATTCAGTTGGTATTGTGCGTAACTGTGTTATACAAGTGCAGACACGCATAATTAAAACACAGCTGCAATCATTTTGATTCAGTACATAGTGTGAGACCCCGAAACCGGGACTCCAAATACTAGCATAAATAGGAATTAATTGTATTTGGTGAGCTCAGACCCAAGTAGATATTTTTCTTCCTTTTCTTTGATCTAGATTTTATAAACGGGTTACATTTCCATGGCTTCTACAAAATAAACCGGAAACTGAGGGAAACGCGGGTATGACACAATTGACAGGCGACTCCTCACACGTCCCGGAGCCTTGGTTAAAATTGCAATTTTCTCATGATTTACAAATAGTTGGGAACATTTGGGATATTGTAAATATTCAAGTGAACAAAATATATAACACTGGCCTAGTGTTTTTTGGATATTTTACTGCAAAAATCTTACATATTGCACCTTTAACAGGTCACTCCTATATCATCTTCTGCAAAAACATAAAAACACTTCAGTTTAATATTTACTTATCAGTTATTGACTTTGCATAACTTTTTTAACTTTCACTAATATTTCAGTCAACTGGCAGCAGAGTGTCTAATTGGTAAGAATTATTTTATTAATTATTAGATTTAAATGAAAATATTCTCACAGGTAAAAGCATACATATACTCACAACCACTGTCAAATGATATTATATTATGATATGTTATATAGGCCTATAAAAAACGCCTAAACAGGTACAAACTACACCTTAACAAAGACATGAATTATATATTCCCCTACCCACCTAATATAAATATATTGCCATATAAATGGCTATAACATAGTTTTCACTATAAATATTCCACATTTCCACAAACCATGGTAATTTACTACAGTTCATTCATGGTAAATGTTTGTAAGGATGGTGATTTTGGTATTTAAAAGTTTTCATTCATGACACAATGTTTCTCTTGTTTCCTCATCAGTCTTGTTGGGAATGTTGAGGCTGTTTCATCCGATTTAAAACTAGTTTAATCATCGAGTGATTTGTAGTTTGTAAACAAGAGGTGTGTGTCGAATTGAAACGCTTCTCACTAGATGTCGCAACGCTATTTAATAATGGTGACCGGGAATAAACGCGGCTCCTTTAAGCTTTCGTCCGTTATCCACTGGGCCGTGCTGTGTAGTTCAAAATAAACTAGTGAAACACATGAAAACAGCACTATTTGTCCTGTATTTGTTGTTACTGACCAAGCGTGACACACAAGTCCTGAAAAGGGAAGCCAAAGCGTCTCTATCGCCCCCAGGTGGCTGGATGCAGTATAGGTCATAAACCCCGCCCTCTCCATGTATTCCAGTGGGGCTGAGACAAACTAAACAATTAAATTATACTTCAGATATTTTTTTTCCCAAGACAATTTCTGTCATATTAGGCAGTTTTAATCATGCTGGTGTTCGTTAAAGTGTTCGTTCTTTAAATAAGTTTGGTTTTAGTTAATTATTTGATGCTATAAAAATGGGGGGTAAGACGTCATGATTGACAGCTGAGATTGACAGCTTCTTTGAGTGAAGTAGTGACGGAAGCACCAACTGACTTTTTTCTGGATCTTCGGGAGGAGATTGGAGCTTTAACTTTAATTACTACATTTCCATAACTGTTTATTTCAAAATAATTACGAAATAATGAGTTGTTTTGAGTTGGGCGGGACCTTGATATCGCGGCTCCACTTTGCGCTCACTACTGCGCAGACTCGGGTTTCGGGTTCACTATGCGCAGACTCGAGACTCAAGATGTCACACTGTATAGACACACTGGCGGCTTCATTTACTCAATGGAAGAGAGTGAAGGTGCGTCGTCCATATTTTTTTACAGTCTATGTTACTGACTGAGAAACAACTTAAGGTGATTCAGTAACAGAGCGGTCCGACTAAATCCAAATCTTTGCAGATTGTTATGTAAGCGCGTTTGGCCAATTCACAGAAAAGAATCGAGACAAAAGAATGATTAATTCACAAATGATTGGAATCACTGGTTTATGATACGGGACACACATAATTGCTGAAATATCCGCACAGAAAACGTTTCTCAGGTCAGTCGGAGGAGCGTGCATGTTATGAACAGCGCATATATAGCCGTACAGCTGCAGGCGACACTGCGGCCACGTATCTAACCACATTTAGCCGCACTGCCAGGAAAAGAGGAGGAGGGAGATTGGGGTGCCCTCGAGCCGGATGAAGATGATTGCCGGGCCGCCAGTTGACTGATTTATGTTAACATTATTTTATTAGAGTTAATGTGCACAATTAATGTTGTTAATACAGATGTGTGCAATCACAATTATTAGTTCTTATCACACAATTCTACACTGTTTATGAAGCAGAATTCTGCTCTTTCCATTACAGTGGCAGTCTATTGAGAAGAAGGAGGGGTGTTTGTTAAGAAAGAGACGTGTCCATGAGAATACTGCTTGGAGACTGTGTGGTTTTGTTGCTGTGAAAGAGGGTCAATCTTGTGGTTGTAAAACATCTAAACATTGATACACATTGATCAATACATTGATCTGTTTTTTTTCTTCTTCTCTGAATAAATTAACAAATCATTAATGATACATTTGGCTAATGACTCATTGTTGACAGAGACATTTAAAAGGTTACTTTCTTCTACTTGTTCAGGGTTTGTCCTACATTTGATGTTTCACTGTAAAAGAAAATAGTTTTAAACTTTAAAAAGTTAGTGTTCATGCTGCCTTAAAATGTTAAGTTTAGTCAACTCAAATAACCAAGTTGTCACTTAGTACAGCTTTATATTTCAAGTTGACCACACTTAAAATTTTATGGCAGTGTGAATACTTTTTTACATTGAAACAACAGTTTTTTTTTTACAGTGTATGATCATGTCTCAAAATTTTCCAGTACATCCTTCCTGTAATTCAGAGAACGAACGTATGCATAAAAAAATGTTTTCCAGATGTGAAATAAATAATCTTGTGTGCAGCTGAGGTTCCGATCTCCGCCTCATAAACGCCCCCTAATATCATTAAAGGGATAGTTCACCCAAAAATGAAACATTTGTCATTTCTTAATCATCGTCAAGTGGTTCCAAACATGTACAGTTGTGGGGGGAAGATAACATTAAGAAATAAATGTTTTTCTCCAAAACACATTGGCCACAATTATTGGCACCCCTAGAATTTTTTATGAGTAAAATATCTCTGAAGTATATTCCCATTCATATTTACATTTGTCCAGCCATGACTTCCTGTTCCACAGGAGAATAAACATGAGGAAACACAAAGGCCAAATTCTCTTAATCATTCATCACAACGAGAAAAACCAAAGAATATAGTTCTGATGTGCAGCAAAAGATTGTTGAGCTTCACAAAATAGAAAAGTGGCTGTAAGAAAATACCTAAAGCATTGAAAATCCCCATTTCCACTATCAGGGCAATAATTGAGAAGTTCCAATCAACTAAAGATGTTACAAATCTTCCTGGAAGAGGATGCGTGTCTAAATCATCCTAATGTGAAGTGAGGAGGAAAGTTTGAGTGGCCAAAGACTCTCCAAGGATCACAGCTGGAGAATTGCAGAGATTCGTTGAGTCTTGAGTCTCAGAAAGCCTAAAAAAATTATCAAAAGCACCTACATCCCCACAAGTTGTTTGGGAGGGTTTCAAGAAATATCCTCTGCTCTCATCCAGAAATAATCTCCAGTATATTCAGTTGTCAGACAAGACTGGAACTTCATACGGGACCGGCTTCTATGGTCAGATGAAACTAAAAGAAGAGCTTTTTGGCAGCAAATCCACCAGATGGGTTTGGTGCACACATGGATAAAAAGTACCCCATGTCCACGGTTAAATATACTGCTGGATCTTTAATGTTGTGGGCCTATTTTTCTGCTGGAGGTCCTGGACATCTTGTTCAGATACATGGTATCATGGATTCTATCAAATACCAACAGATACAAAATCAAAACCTGTGGTTGGATCATCTGTCGGGACAATGATCCAAAACAAACATCAAAACCAGCATAAAAATGTGTCACTGAGCGCAAAATGAAGCTTCTGACATGGCCATCCCAGTCCCGACCTTAACCCTAAAGAAAATGAGTGGAGTGAACTGAAGAGAAGAAGCACCAACATGGAGCTGGAATCTGAAGGATCTGGAGAGATTCTGCATGAAGGAATGTCTGATCTCTTCTCAGGTTCTTCAAACTCATCAGGCATTATAGAAAAAGATTCAGAGCTGTTCTCTTGGCAAAAGGAGGTTGCAAAAAGAATTGAATAAAAGGGTGCCAATAATTGTGGCCAACGTGTTTTAGAGAAAAACATTTATTTCATAATGTTATTTTCCCCCACTTTCAATTCTTTTCCTTCAATGAAGGTTAGATTTTTGCTAATTTTATAAATTAAAGATCAAAAGGATAAACAATGCAGATTTTTTGATCATATTTATGAAGGGTGCTAATAATTCTGGCCACAACTGTACACACACGATGTGGTGTAATACTATCAAAAATGATAAACATAACCTTTATCTCCATACCAAAATCCCAGATGGCCAGACAGTGATTCATCTTTTATAAATCATTAAAATATTAATGTCTGTGATGCTGTGAGCATGGAGACTGTTTTGTAGACTGTAAGTATATTAAATGTTTAACTTTAAAATGTTAAATGTTTATTATGAATAAATAGCGCTCATAAACGTCTGTGGAGATTCTCAAGTGAAACGAGTCGAGGCTTAGACCCAGTAACGGCGTTCCTTGCGTCACGACTTAACAAGCGGATTGTTCTTACATTCCACTTATCAGAAGATGCAGTGAATTTCTGTGAGTCTTTTTCAGACAAGCCCCACAAAACACTGCAGTGGTGCTGCACTCAATGCACCTATAATCAGCCTGTTCTAGGCAGACAACACACTGGGTAGTGATTGGTGCTGAACATTCAAAAGACACTTTAAGCATGTCATCCTTGACTGCATCCCAGGCATGAAGCTCTCTCTTCTTTGCCTTACTGTATGCATCATCATGTTCAGCCTGTTGAGGTGTAATAGACATGCAAGGTTTGGAAGTCTGTTTGGAGTTGGGCTGGGGAAGACAATGACTAAGGTACGAAACCTTTGCAGGGCCAGTGATACACCTCCTCCTCACTACCTTAATCTTTACACTCCTCAAACGTGCTTTTCCCATATCTGAAATAAAAATATCTGGCAATTATTACATAAATCAAAGTGCAACCTGTACTTCTTATCACAGCCTAAAAGACAGAAACACATCAGTGAACATGGGATGCAGATGAGGGATATGTATTTGGTGCCTGAGAAGATAGACTGACAGACGGATGAATGGATGGATGAGATGAATGCATGGATGGACGCATGGATGGACAGACAGACAGGTGACAGGTGTGCTAATAGAGCAGCAGCCTGATTAAAATTAACACAGTACCCCAAGGTTCCTCATGTGGGATCAAATGCAGCCAAGCTTTGTTCAAACCCACAGAACTTTATTTTACATTCTATTCAAGATCCCAAGCTTTCCAAACAGCCATAAAATACGTCTTGGGTTTGAATATTTCACTCACTATGAGTATGATATAGCTTCAGTGAAACGTTAAGGAGCAGATACAATATGCAATAATCCTTATTGTCTTACAGTGTGGAAAAAGTAATTTTTACAGGCTAACTTTGCGTTTAACTATTAAACTAAATTTCCCCATTAGACATTTCAGACACGTAAAAACATGCTAATTAGCAACGTTAATGCTCACATAAAGCAAGTAACGTAACGTATAGGCTAATAACGTATATAACAAACACAATTGCAACACGGTTATCTCATGTACGCCACCTTAAAACACATTTTCTCTATTGTTTTCGATTATTGAGTAATTAATTACAGTTTAAATGCTCAGTTTATATCATGTCTTACCTGAAAAATATCAACCGGCGGGAAATACCGCAACGATGCCGCGCCATCCAGTGAACTTCCGATTTGATTGGATCTGGAATCGTCTCTTGTATTTGTATCGGAGATTAACCATGTAGATGGATGATAACAGCCATCTGAGCCTACCAGCAGGCCCCTTCTGGCCCATATCTATGAGCTGATAACTACTGATAACGCCCATTCAATCGAGTGAACATTCGAAGCGGGTGCACCAATCCTGCTGACCATCAACCCCTGAAACAGAAATGAGAAATGAAGAGACTTTCAGGTGTTTCAAATGTACAACAAATATCTTTTCACTTCTGAATATTTTTATGTCAGCTGACAATAAAACACTGATGTCAGTTTGTAAGTGTGAAGATCTCAATCGTCTTTTGTTCAAATATCTGTATAGTGAGTGAAACTGAAGACACCCCGTCATGATCATCACTACGATCAGAGGAAGAGACTTATGAGAGACGACACCATAGTGACTTCTGCAATCAGAAAACTGACGATTATCACATTATGAGCCTCATCTCTATACAACATCACAAACTCTATTTGACAGATAAAGCACATGATGATTTCAGAATAATTCACGGCTCATTGAAGGCTTGACGTGAACTGATGATGTTTCTCATGTCAGGCCTCGTGTGTCTAAAGAGCTTCACACAATATTTACACATGAATCTACAACAGATATTGAGCTTCTGGAGATCCCAGCTCAGAATACGTTCTCTAAATATTCAGTGTTGGTTCTGGAAACGAAAAAAACGTCCAGTTTTCTTGATGTTATAGGAACGTTTTTATAAGGTATAATGTTCCTCAAACGTTCTTTCAACGTTCTTTAATTTTGATCTAAAATGAAACATTGTAGGAACATTGATTTGTAACGTTCCAAGAACATAAAAATGTTCAGTTTCCTTAATATTAGTATGATGTTATTTAAAGGTTAGTATGATGTTCCTGAAACATTTTCAATCATTCAAACACCTGCTGTGAACAAACACTGAAAGAAAGAGAAATAAGAACACAAACTACAACTTTCTTCAGCCACAGCCTTAGATGAACTGAAGATAAAAGACATTAAATCTCTGAAGATCTGATTAAACAACTCCACAAACAGCATTATCAGCTTCACTTATTACTAACCAGACTGACTTTATTTCTGTCACACGTCTACAGAAGCTCTTATTGAGAATTAACAGAAGTTTAGATGTTTCATTTGAGGTCACCATCATGGAGGTTGGTGGTTGCTTTAGTTGAGCTCTTGACCCCTGACTGTTATAGAGTTGCTTCTTTTTCAGCAATCACATATTTTGGAAAACATTTCTGCACTGATAAAGAAGTTCAACATGTCTGGTCTAATAACAGACAAATGACTGCATTAAAGTGGTAAACTCTACTGTCTCTGTAATCTGTATGATTCAACAGATTGACGAGTGTCTTGTCTTTAACTGGGTTTACGGACAAAATGTGTCTGTGTCCAGATGATCTGGGTGTTTATAAGTGCCTGAGAAATGTGTTGTTGAACCCTTTAGGACACATTTCTTCATACTCAAGTACTGAACCTCCCATTTCTGACTGCAAATCTGAAAAATATAAAACAAGAAAATAAAGAATGTCGTACCATATTCAACTTGATGAGTTTGGAGGGTGGAGAACTTGGTTTCAAATATGTTAACACACTTCCTGTCTTTCTTCATTTCCTCAGTGTGAGTGGAAAATCCTACCCTATGGCAGATTGTATGAGACTGTGAGCTCTTGAATGGACACACCTTGTTTTTAAAGGATTAGTTCACTTTCAAATAAAATTTTCCTGATAATTTACTCACCCCCATGCCATCCAAGATGTTCATGTCTTTCTTTCTTCAGTCGAAAAGAAATTATAGTGGACTTCAATGGCCTCCAGACAGTTGAAGGTCAAAATTACAGTTTCAGTGCAGCTTCAAAGAGCTTTAAACGATACCAGACGAGGAATAAGGGTCTTAGAGAAACGATGCAGTAGATCAATATTCTGTATTCTATAACAAAGTCAAAACATAATACACAACACTAAAAACTGAATTTTGATTACTGATTCAATATTATTGATTTGAATATATATTTCACACTCTTCTTCTCTGAATCTGACCATGATTGAACCAGTCTGTTTCAGGGCAGATCAAAGGTTTTGCTCAAATTTGGGCTTCCTAAACCAGATTTAAAAGTGTTGTATCAGGATGTCACTCAGATTGTTAATCTTTTATTTGCTTGAATGGATCAGCAGATTGTTCTGCATTCATGACAGAACATTTGCTACTCAAATACTAAAAGCCTCACCCTCCGAACATGGCATTAATGCTGAGCATTCACAAAGGAGGTGAGACGGCAACAAGTGCCAGCTGGGACAATGGAGAATCAAACAGTGTATATTTCATTCATACAGTGAAGTTAATGCAGTGTTATTTTACATTTGATTACTTTAATCAATTTCTGTACCTAATTTGTATCTAACTACTGTTATATCTACAAACCCGATTCCAAAAAAGTTGGGACACTGTACAAATTGTGAATAAAAAAGGAATGCAATAATTTACAAATCTCATAAACTTATATTTTATTCACAATAGAATATAGATAACATATCAAATGTTGAAAGCGAGACATTTTGAAATGTCATGCCAAATATTGGCTCATTTTGGATTTCATGAGAGCTACACATTCCAAAAAAGTTGGGACAGGTAGCAATAAGAGGCCGGAAAAGTTAAATGTACATATAAGGAACAGCTGGAGGACCAATTTGCAACTTATTAGGTCAATTGGCAACATGATTGGGTATAAAAAGAGCCTCTCAGAGTGGCAGTGTCTCTCAGAAGTCAAGATGGGCAGAGGATCACCAATTCCCCCAATGCTGCGGCGAAAAATAGTGGAGCAATATCAGAAAGGAGTTTCTCAGAGAAAAATTGCAAAGAGTTTGAAGTTATCATCATCTACAGTGCATAATATCATCCAAAGATTCAGAGAATCTGGAACAATCTCTGTGTTTAAGGGTCAAGGCTGGAAAACCATACTGGATGCCTGTGATCTTCAGGCCCTCAGACGGCACTGCATCACATACAGGAATGCTACTGTAATGGAAATCACAACATGGGCTCAGGAATACTTCCAGAAAACATTGTCGGTGAACACAATCCACCATGCCATTCGCCGTTGCCGGCTAAAACTCTATAGGTCAAAAAGGAAGCCATATCTAAACATGATCCAGAAGCGCAGGCGTTTTCTCTGGGCCAAGGCTCATTTAAAATGGACTGTGGCAAAGTGGAAAACTGTGGTCAGACGAATCAAAATTTGAAGTTCTTTTTGGAAAACTGGGACGCCATGTCATCTGCACTAAAGAGGACAAGGACAACCCAAGTTGTTATCAGCGCTCAGTTCAGAAGCCTGCATCTCTGATGGTATGGGGTTGCATGAGTGCGTGTGGCACGGGCAGCTTACACATCTGGAAAGGCACCATCAATGCTGAAAGGTATATCCAAGTTCTAGAACAACATATGCTCCCATCCAGACGTCGTCTCTTTCAGGGAAGACCTTCTATTTTCCAACATGACAATGCCAGACCACATACTGCATCAATTATAACATCATGGCTGCGTAGAAGAAGGATCCGGGTAGTGAAATGGCCAGCCTGCAGTCCAGATCTGTCACCCATAGAAAACATTTGGCGCATCATAAAGAGGAAGATGTGACAAAGAAGACCTGAGACAGTTGAACAACTAGAAGCCTGTATTAGACAAGAATGGGACAACATTCCTATTCCTAAACTTGAGCAACTTGTCTCCTCAGTCCCCAGATGTTTGCAGACTGTTAAAAAAGAAGAGGGGATGCCACACAGTGGTAAACATGGCCTTGTCCCAACTTTTTTGAGATGTGTTGATGCCATGAAATTTAAAATCAAGTTATTTTTCCCTTAAAATGATACATTTTCTCAGTTTAAACATTTGATATGTCATCTATGTTGTATTCTGAATAAAATATTGAAATTTGAAACTTTCACATCATTGCATTCTGTTTTTATTCACAATTTGTACAGTGTCCCAACTTTTTTGGAATTGGTTTTGTACCTGAAAAGCTGTTTATTTAATTTGTATCTTTGTTTTATTGTGTTTATTTGTGCTATTGCTTGTAGTTTGATTATTTGTTCTTATTTTATTACAGAAAATGTTTGAAAAGTATGTTTCATATTTATATTTTATATTTCTGTAGTTTTTTCCCCATTGTTCTTGCATTCCGTGTGTAAAGTGTGTGTCTGAGAGAGTGTTTGTGATTTTTCAGAAAACAAATTTGCAGTTTTTTGTTTGTTTGTTTTTTGAAAACTAAAGTGTGTGTTTTTCCTTCACTTGCATGTTTTCTTTGTTCCAGCTCATTTGGTTTGGATATTTGCTACACAAATACTTGAAGAGTCTGGCCATCTGGTTGGTCAGTGCCTTCCAGTTTTTTTATTGTGTCTCACAGAAATAAAAACTGCCCCTTCATCACTGAGATCACACAAACTCTGCTCTGAGTAGATCATCTGTTGAGAAATGAAGGCTGTCGTCACTCTGCTCCTGTTTTTGAGTCTCTCTGGACTGAGCTTCAGTCTCCACAGAGAACACGTGTTTGTGAATAAATTAATGACCTGGAAAGATGCACAGACGTACTGCAGAGAACACCATGATGACCTGTCCACCGTCAATAAAGAAGAGGCACAACTGCTCTCTAGAAATCCAGAAGTCAGTCATAAATATTTTTGGATTGGACTGCACATGAGTCCTAACAACCCAGAACAATGGATTTGGTCTGGAGGTGAGGATGAACAAATTGACAATTGGGACTCTGGGGAACCGAACACGAACACTGAAGAGTGTTGTGTTGTAAAAAAAACAACGTATAAACTGCACAATTTTCCGTGCTCAGCGACTCTGCCATTTTACTGTATGCGGGTCTTTGAGCCCATTCTGGTGCATCAGAACAAGACGTGGGATGAAGCCCTGGACTACTGCAGACAGAACTACATTGACCTGGTGAGTCTAACATCTGAGATGATTATGGCAGAGGTGATAAATATCGCTACATCATCCCAGACAGCTTCTGTGTGGACCGGCCTGCGCTTCATGGCTGGTCACTGGTTCTGGGTCAGTGGACACAATCTTCAATATAAAGCCTGGTCTGTGGAGGGGGAGCTCCAGTGTCCTGCCAGAAACCTGCGCTGTGGAGCTCTGGATAGACAAAATAATATTTGGACACCCAAAAATTGTGAGGATAAACTCAACTTTGTCTGTCTTAAAAAGCGATAAATGTGCTTCATGTTGCATTACATACATTTCTTCATGTAGGCCTATATATGATACTGATTCATTTATAAATCATGAATCAATAGAAATCTATTGCTTTACAGTAGTATGTATGGTTGTTAAAAATAATGTTTTTAACGTTTCATTTTAGTCGTGTCAACATATACATTGTCTTGTAAAACAATGTTTAGCAAAATCTTTTATGGGCTTGCAGAGACATTATAAATTATATGTTTGATTTATTGTAAAAATAAAGATTTAGATTGTCAGTTAAATTTTAATAGCCATGTTAAAAAGATATGTAAAAGAGAGTCAAGCTCAGTCTTATTAGCTTTATGATAAGAAATTATTTAACTTTTGATCATGCTTTGTTGTTTTTAAACTCCAATGATATTTTCACAAATCATATGGATTAACAATTTAGTCTCAGACTAACCCGTCTGTAATTTATCAGATTTAACATCTTTATATTTATTTTGGATAGGAAGCAAATAAGATATTATCATTGTAAAATAAGATTGTAAGTTTTGCTCATTGTGTTTATTTTCAGTATGTAAATCATGAATTCAAATGTTTAAATGGTTTTGCCCCTCAGCCGTTATGTCATTTGTCAAGAGATCGCAGTGGTTCAGATTCACCAGAGCGGCTTCTGGCAGCAACTGTAACATTTTATTCTGTAAAACATCTTTTGTTCAGACTCAGTGAAAGGTGCAAAAAAGTTGAAATTCACTCCCTGATCATTTAAAATCTGCTGCAGGTTTTAATAACAAACTTTCATTCATGTTTATTTATTTATTTTTAGTGTTGTTGTAATTGTAGTCAATAAAAGCCCTTTCTTTGGATGAGTGTTGTAAATTAGCTTTAGCTAAAAGCACTATGATACTTGCATTGGATGGCTGTTGTCTCAGATTTATCAAATGTTTATTGTATCTGTCCCTTTCCAAATAAATGGAAATAAAAACCAATACAATTTGATGGACTATAACAGGAATTGCTCACTTGTATGTTATGTTTACCTCACCACAAATGTTCCTCCACTTTGTTTTGTTCAGCTTTTCTGTACACTATTCCCATATTTGCATGTACTGTGACAGGTCAGGTCGACTGCTTTGGATATCAGGATTGTATTCTCACTACCCAGCAGCATATTCTCTGTTGTTGGGTTTTGAACCACCACTTTTTACAATTTTTACATAAATATTTCACTGTGCAAAACAAAAAAACTATGAACACACAATCAAAGATCATCCTAACAATGTTGTTTTTATACACATCTTGCATGAGAGTAAAAAAAAAAATCCTTGTCTTAGAACAAAACATCTGTCTCAACATGAATAAGAGAAGTGAGTAAAAAAATATTTTACTCTTGTTCATAGCTTGGGAAACATTTGCCGACACATAATGTCAACTTACTAATTTTGCGTAAGATAATATTGAAATTTTAAGCAAAATGAACATGAATCTCCTTACAGGGTTCGTACAGATACTGTAAAATGAAATTCCTTTCAAGCAGATTTCAAGCACTACTTTTTTAGTTTTCAAGGACAACAATTAGTTATCAATGTTATCAATGGTAATGGCATTGAATCATTGTTACAATGTGATGTTGGTTCAACATCATGCTTGCTCTCTCAGAAAATGAAACAATTAACAACTGACTTAAAGATACAGCCTGAAATCAACTGAAAATAAAAGAAGACAACAAATATCTCGAGATCTTTCTATTTGAGAATCAACAGAGGTTTAGATGTTGTTTTATTGAAAATGTTTGGTCACTGCTATGGTGATCAGTGTTAACTTTCTTTGGACAGTTTAATTCTTGGCTTTTTTATGTGAGGTTGTGGTCTTTGTAACAGTGTTTACCAAAACACAAAATTTCTTGCAAAGAAACCCAGAACCAAAGATGATAGGGTGATATAATTTTCAGCATCATAAAATAGATTAATTCACTAATATCCAGACCAAAAGTGAGAGACATCAGTTCTGGACATGCATGATGCATGAGCCAATGCAGATTTATACGTTTGTTACAGAACTCTTTTGTCTTTGACGGCAAAAAAGCAAAAATTGTGAATTTGGAGTCTCAGAGGACGACATGATAAGAGACAAAATTGTCTTTTAAATTGTGACAGACAAAAAAACTGCTGAGAGAACCAAATCTGACTCTACAAAAGGCCATAGACATGCAGAGCATCTGAGTTTGCCAAGGAAAGAATAAACATAATGGCATCAGTGAGGAAGGAAAGTTAAGTGCATGCATTTGACATGACTAAAAGAGCAAAATGCAAAAACAAGCCATTTAAAGCCACACTGTCACACAACAAAAAAGAGAAAATCAGCGGCACATCAAAAGCATGTACCAGATGTGGACAGACACACACCAAGATCGTGTCCAGCATGTGAAGCTAAATGTAGAGTGTGTGGCAAAGCCAACCATTCTGCAAAAATATGCAAGATGAAATCTATAAGCTGTTGATAGTTTGTTTATGGGGACACTTCAATGCAGATAAATGCAATATGTAAAAATGAAGAATCTTGGTACACAACCATGACTATCAGAGGTATCCCTATTGAATTCAAACTAGGCTCCGGTGCTGATGCAAATGTCCTGCCACTTGAACAAATCAGAAAGCTTCCTGGTGATGTCATATTCAAACCCACAGAGACCATGCTGTGGCATATGGAGGTGCAAGTTGTTCTTTGTTACGGCTCGCTTAGACTATATCTTGATCCTCGTGAACTAAACAGACGCCAGCACTACTCCATACCAACACCAGAGGATGTACAGAGCAAACTGTTCACAATTTTGGACGAAAAGGATGGGTACTGGCAGATTAAGCTAGACAAAGCTTCATCATTGCTGTGTACTTCTAACACACCACGCTTCAGGTTCAAACATCCTCCGTTTGGCCTTAAATCCTCCAGTGAGGTGTTCCAGCAAAAGAACAGTGAGGCTTTGGTGACATTAGTGGTGTGCATGTGATTGCTGATGATATGATCATTGCAGCGGTTGATGAGAAGGAGCACACACAGAAAGTGATGGACAGAGCCAAAGAACTGAACATCAAGTTCAACGCGAACAAAATACAGTACAAAGTCACAAAAGTGACATACATGGGCCACATAATAAGAGCAGAGGATGTTCAACTGGACAGTGAAAAGGTAGAAGCAATTGTCAACATGCCCGCTCCAGAAGACAAAAAAAGCCTAGAGACTGCTGGGCACGACAAAATAGTCAGAGAAAATTAATAATAAAAGGTAAAGAGTCAAGAGCCCAACTAAAGCAAACGCTGACCTCTTTCATGGTGACTTGAAATGAAACATTCATAAAACATTAATTAACACCTTTTTCTCTCTTTCCTTCAATGATTCTGCTTATTATCATCAGGTGTCTCCACTAATTGTCAATCATCACTCAATCATCAATCAATTATCTCATTAACTTTAACACTTCAGTGTTACTTTTTAACACCTGGCAAGATGGACTCATATGTACACTTTGGGTGTTAAATTAACACTGGGGATTTTACTGTGTAGATTTAATGAATTCAGCAATAAAATCACACAGATTGACGAGACGAGAGGAAAACATCTGTTCTGCACTGACTGTACAAAGCGAGAGCTAAAAGACCTTTGACTATTCAGGTGTGTGTGTGTGTGTGTGTGTGATACTGACAATCAATTAAGATCATAATAAAAGAGCTGATTATAAATCTAAATCCATCCATATCCAAACAGAAAAACAGTCCCATAAATGTGTAGGTGAAATCAAGAGGAGAGGGAAATGAGAACATGACCTGTGCTGGACTCAAATCCAGTTCTCCAGCATCAATAAACTACATGATCTTTACTTGATGAGCTGTAGATCACATCCTCAGACCTGGAGAGAAATAAAATATGTTAATGTGGCATTTCAGAAAGTCCCACCAGCAGATGACAATCCAACATCTCAACAACACAAAAACGAGAGCTCTGATTCATCACTGATCATGTTTTATTGGGGTTCAGATGAATGATGGTTTCTCACCTGTTGGCTTCAGATGGATGATGCGTCTCAATGGTCTGACAGTCGTTCTCTTCAGTCTTCTTCATGTCTTTGTTCTTGAAGTGATGGACACTGGCATACTGAACCTCTCCAACATCTCCAGAGTCTGTTTCTGCTTGTTTTCTCCCGGAGCGTTCGGGTTTCTTTGCTTTAATGTTGGCATACAGATCATCCCTCTGATTGGCTGATACGAGTGAATACAGTGGAACGTCATTGGTCAGAGCCGTTTCTGATCTGTGTCAGAGCGATCCTCCTGCAGTTTATCACAGAAAATATCACAGAAATATAACAACAGATCAATCATTCAGAAACACATGTGACTGTGAGTTACTTGCACATTGATTTCCAGATTGTCTTCATGTCAAATATTTGTCAATATTTGTATTTTCTAGTTAAATATAATATCCATGTCATTGTAGATTCAGGCATGAATCACTAAACTTGCCTGATTTTGTCTGATAACTTCAGCTCCACCGTCTCTCCTCTTCTTCCTGGAGAAAAAATGTTTTTGTTAGAAAGTACTGAAAAGTTATTAATTGAAAGAAACGTTTAATATTGTTGATAGTGGTTTAAGTTCAACAAATTTTGCAATCATGTTAATTTTTTTTAAGAATTTAATTCAGGAGCTGCTCAACATTCACTCACTTTATGAACATAAGATGATGATGATGATGAAGATCAATCCTCCACATCCCACCACGATCCCAGAAACTGTGTGCAGAGCAGCTCTCTGAACCCCTGAAACAAGAAGATCATGAAGATCATTTCACACGTGAGACAGATGAACCTGAAAGAGTGTCTGTTTATAGAAAATACCTTTAACAGTGAGAGAAACAGACGCTGATCTCTGAGATCCATATTTATTCTGAGCCTCACAGTAGAAGCGTCCACTGAAACTGGAGCTAAAGCTGGAGATGCTGAAACTCTGTCCAGATCCAACAGCTGAGGTTTCATCCTCCTTAAACCAGCTGAAGTTCAGAGCAGGAGGGTTTGAATCACTGCTGCAGTTCAGAGTCACTGAATCTCCTGACACTATTTCACCAGACGGACTGATGGACACTGAGACGCTCTTTGGAGGATCTGAAATAGAAAAAAAAAATGTCTCATCAACAATAACAAAACTCACTGGAAGTAGATTATGTAGCATCTGCACAGGATCAGATTAGCAAGTCAACTGTACATTTCGATAAAGTTTTAACTTCTTGAACTTTGTTTGTAAATCTCACATTAACTCCGGCCTGGCTGACATTAACAGCCCACTTGACACATTTTATGGCCGTGTCAATGGACCACTGACAACCACGAATCTCTCCTTTGTGACTTCAAACGATCGCAATCAACTCAGATCGAATTACTGCAAGCCATGTGGCCACATTTCAGACCAGTGTTGGGCACGTTAGTAATTAGTAATTAGTTATAGTTACTAGTAACTGAGTTACATCATTATAAAAGTAACTAATTACCAGGGAAAGTAACTGCGTTACTTTAAAAAAAATATATGTCAAATAACTTGAATGCCCCCATTTATTAAATATAAGTCTAAGAATAAATAATTCTTGATCCGACTCGTGACTCATGATCCGCTCTTGCTTATGAAATTTCTCTGTACTGTCATTAAAGAAAATGTAGTTTCATATATATGTTTAAATAGTCCTATGTTAGGTTTTAAATTCATTTACTTGAATATGAAAAATGAAGAGCATGAGTAAGATGCATCATATCATAAGATGCGCAATATATCGGGAGCAATGGAGTGGGTCAGACATGATTTTGACCACTTCATTAAGTTTTGTTTTATAGAAAGCCTCTGTTTAAAGTGAATTTCGTTTTGTAAAAATTGTATCTTAATTTTAATCCATGTTTCATCAACCAATTGCCTGGATTTAATAAATAAGAAGCAAATATAGCAGAAAATATAATCATGGATGCGCGGACGCGATCACTGGCGCGTGAACTGTAGCACGATTTATAGGCTAAATGAACCGAAACTCAGCGTATAGGCTGCTTGCCTCGCAGACATGAAAAATATATCTATAGGAAGCTTGAAATATCTACTTTAAAACGAAATAATTAAAAACGAAAAGAGTCTACTCTGATTATGTAATCCGAATGAAATGTGCATTTTCTCTCTAGGCGAGATGATGAGAGTCAGCAATGTCAACTTCATCTTTGCAGCCGACACTGATTCAGAAAACATTACTTTATTAATAAACAATTAAAATGTCTCCTTGCAGTTTTTTGTCACATTCATAATCATAACTTTTGCCGGTTCTTTATGGCAAGCGTTATGCGTGCACTTGAGTGCATAGCCTACATAAACGCTCATTATTAGTTTATTCTCAACAGTATTTAAGAAATTAAATTAATATAAATGTGATTAGTCAACTAATGGCTTAAATGAACAACTACTAGTCGACTAGAAAAACTTATTTCACACATTTTCGATCCAGCATGTCACGTTTATAGCAGTAGATAGGACCTTCCAACCAGAAAGACACAGCTTACATTTGACTAAAAGGTTTTTGTCTTTATGCTCATCTAAAGTGAAATAATGAGCATATTTTTCCACTTTGAGAAACTCGTCTTGCTCTCGCCTTGACTCTCCATGACTGCCGCACGCCCACAGCATGTCTTCGTGTTTACAGTGGTTGGCATCCACCAATCCTACAATGCGTGGCTGCTGTAAACAGGTTAGGCTGTAGGCTGCACTTCAGCCAAAATTAATTCATTTAAAAAAGTAACGTACAACGCACCATATGGTAACGGTAATGGAGTTCATTTATTTAAAAAGTAATGCGTGACAGTATTAGTTACTGTCAAAAAGTAACTGCGTTACTAGTAACGCGTTACTGCCCAACACTGTTCCAGACGTCGTCAAACTCCAATACACTTACGCACACACTCAGAAGAACACACCAGGACTCTCTTTAAGTCACATTCATCACAGTCAAGGGTCAAGAGCTCAACTAAAGCAACCACCAACCTCCATGATAGTGACCTCAAACGAAACATCTAAACTGTTAATTCTCAATAAGAGCTTCTGTAGATGTGACAGAAATAAAGTCAGTCTGGTTAGTAATAAGTGAAGCTGGTAATGCTGCTGTGGAGTTGTTTAATCAGATCTTCAGAGATTTAATCTTTTTCTTCAGTTCATCTAAGGCTGTGGCTGAAGAAAGTTGTAGTTTGTTTCTTATTTCTCTTTCTTTCAGTGTTTGTTCACAGCAGGTGTTTGAATGATTGAAAGAATGTTTCAGGAACATCATACTAACCTTTAAATAACATTCTACTAACATTAAGGAAACTGAACATTTTCATGTTCTTGGAATGTTACAAATCAACGTTCCTACAATGTTGAATTTTAGATCAAAATTAAGTTGAAAGAACGTTTGAGGAACATTATACCTTATAAAAATGTTCCTATAACTTCAAGAAAACTGGACGTTTTTAATGTTCCCAGAACCAACACTGAATATTTAGAGAACGTTCTTATAACAAAATTCTGTTAGCTGGGATGTTCAAACTTCCCGCGGAGACGGAAGAAGCCAACGAACTGCAGCCACGGATGCAGTGAATCTTCACATGTATCTTTTTGAAACTCAGCACAAACTCATGCAAGTACCGCTTCTATCTATCTTAGATGCTCTAACTTAAACGACCTAACCAAGTGAGACTGATCCTTTGCTGGCTCTTAAAGACTGTCTGTAAGTTTGCTACTCTTTGTCTTCTCTCTTTTCCTGTCTTTACTTTTGCTTCTGTATATTCTTTGTGTATATTTAGCCTATGTTTTCTTAGTTTCATATATTAAATCCATTATATTCATGCTTGATTGTTTCTGTTGCTCATTCAGCAAATCAAGTCACTTCTGCGTTTCGATTCTGCAAACTGCTTTACACTTTAATGCTATAATATTTATTTCTCGTGGCCAGAGGAATAATTCCCTTTTATAATAGTCGATAAGGAAACTGATAGTTTGCTGGACAAACTAGACCAGTCTTTCTAAATTAACTATTAAACTGGAACTAATCCTGAACCATATATGTAATTAATTATAATCCGTTGTAAATAATTCACAATATATGTGCATAATTCCCTTTTTGGTCGATATATATTATAATTGATCATAACGTGTTGTGATTAATTTATATATATATATTTCAGCCATAATTTGAGCTAATTTATCCATCTGTTGTAATTTGTTACAATTATTATTAAATTATTGTCAGTTTCTGCAGCAGCGTTCACTCACACATGACATTCAGCATCACAGCATCAGAGTCTTTCTCTCCATGTTTATTTCTGGATCTGCACTTGTATTCTCCACTGTGATCAGAGCTGATGTTTGAGATGCTGAAGATTCTTCCAGATCCTACAGACTTTCCTTCCTTAAACCAGCTGAAGTTCAGAGCAGGAGGGTTTGAATCACTGCTGCAGATCAGAGTCACTGAATCTCCTGACACTATTTCACCAGACGGACTGATGGACACTGAGACGCTCTTTGGAGGATCTACATGAAATACATGTAAAACAGAAAATAAAATCATTATTTTATTTATGCCATTAATTCCATTATCATTATTAAATTACTGAAGTCGATCTGTGTAGAAATCTATTTTGATCATCACTATTTTGATTAAAAAGGTGCAAATTTACATCTGAACTGGTACAAAGTCAATAAAACAATTTTATATTTACAGATTTATCAACCCTAATGAAAAAGATCAATAAACACTGATTCATGCTTTCAATTAATTTTGCGCATTAATAAATTAATAAGAATAAATCATGTCTAATAAACAAAAATGTAATGCAGTCTGTATGATTGGGCCTGAAATGATCAAACAAATCTGAACTAAATTCTGAATAATCTGTGAAATATTTCACTAATATTAATGAATCAGTTTGTACTCACATTCAACTTTAAGATAAACAGGAGGAGAGATCAGATGATCATTATTTCCTCTTATTTCACACTGATAGTTTCCTTCATCATAACGACTGACTGACTCAGAGCTGATTCTCTTTTCAATTCCTTCAGTGAATCTCAGTGTGTTTCTGAACCAGATGAATGTTGTTTGTTCAGTCAGAGAGCAGCTGCTTTTACATGTCAGAGTGACTGAATCTCCCTCTTTCACTCTCTGCTGTGTCTCCACCTGCAGGTCTGACACAACAACAACAACAACAACAACTGATTCACTGTCATGGTGATAATACTGAAATAATAACATTAAAACACTGAACTCAAGCATTTCAGACAGCAGTTATAATAAACAGCTTGATGTTTCTGAGGCACAGATAGTAGTTTACTTAAAAGTTAATAAAAATGTTCTGTGGTCAATTTCTGTGAGTTTACTAGTTTTACCTGTGACATCAAGCCAAGCTCCAGGAATCCCTGTCCATCTTTCCTTCTGATAATAATCTGTAAATCTGCAGTAGTAGACGTGTTTATCAGCTTCTGTTACATTCGGCAAAGTGATGCTGTGAGTGTGTTTATCTTCACTGTGACACTGAACTCTTCCTCTCTTCTCTGGATCTGAACACACATCAGGTGATTCTCCAACAGGTTTGGTCCAGAAACCTTTTACAAGTGTATAACTCTGAGTATATGTTAAAGTACAGGATATTTTCACTGTTGATCCCTTTAATGCACAAACATATGAAGGGCTGTAATTCACTCCCCGTTCCCACAGACCATCAACCCCTGAAACACAGAAATGAGGAAAATAAAGTCTTTCAAGCAACTAACATCTCTCTCTCTCTCTTTTATTTCTGTTTTAAATCCCGAGGTAAGCCCTGAATGCCCTTTTTGTTTTAACAGAGAAACTGTTTTTCATGCTTTTATGGAGTGTTCTAGACTAAAGCCCTT
Source organism: Culter alburnus (assembly GCA_028476615.1). Lineage (NCBI taxonomy): Eukaryota > Metazoa > Chordata > Actinopteri > Cypriniformes > Xenocyprididae > Culter > Culter alburnus. Next base: position 7,762 of record JAOTNS010001650.1, on the reverse strand, counting down.
ATTTATTGTTTTAGGTAATCTTTTTGACTGTTTTAATGAAATATTTTCTATGGAAACTTTTATTTTGAGTATCAAATATGTGCAGAAAAAACGTGTTACGTGTCAGTTACTGAATTTTATTTTGGGTCAAGCTAAGTTAGCTATTTACTCAAGTAGAAAAAACAGGATTGAACAGAAGCCTGAACAAAATGTTACAGTCTTGTTTTCTTCTCTTGTAAAGTCTAGGGTGTTGATTGATTTTAATTTCTACAAGGCTATGAATGATCTTATGTCTTTTGAACTAAAATGGTCAAAACTGTGTTTTGGTGAATTTGTATTAAAGGACTTTTTAAATTCAAATTCTCTCTCTCTCTCTCTCTCTCTCTGCGCATGGGAGTGAGTGGGCGGCGTTGTGTGAGAGTGAGTCCTCTTTTTTTTCTCCATCCTATTACTTGTTTTTGGTGTTTTGGTATTATTTTTGTGGAATTAAGTTTGAGGGTAACAGCAGTAAGTTGAGGTGAACTGAGGAGCGCAGTCTGACAATGGCGTCCTCTGAACGCACAAGTTATGAGCGGCTTTCACGCAGGCACGGCATTAAGATCGCGCCAACAATGAATTGTACTGCGGTCACGCCATCTGCGCTTCGGAGAAACGCGGTCACGCCATCTATGCTTTAAAATGTATTGCGCGTCTACATGAGGTTGCGTGGTAGATGTTTTGTGTCGGTAAAAATATTTTTAAAATTCATTAAAAAAATAAATAAAATCAACTTTTTACTGCAAACTTCCATGATGTCTGGTTATACATGGTTCCCAAGAACACTGGGGTTTTCATGTCTTGGTACTGTGTTATTATTGTTAATAGGTGTTAGTGCATGCCAAAGGTATGAACCTATAGGTTGACCGGGGGTTTTGTGTCTAATGACAGACACATTGGAAAAGGCGGTTTTTGATAAATATTGCGTGTAAGCAATTTGTTGCGGCAAACCGCCACCGGAGGCGTGGCTACAGCGCCCAAGAACCACTGTGGGGATGGGCAGGGTCTTTGAACGGGGGGAGGAGTTTAAGATGAACAGGCCAACGGTGATGACAAAAGAATTGGGACGCGGTTGCGATAGACGACACAGGGAAAAAGAATAAAAAGGGGAAATGAAAGGGGGGGTCGGCAAACGCCACAGGAGTCGGGGTCTACACGCCCAAGAACCACGCGATGAAGGTGGCAGGGGCGGGGACTGGGGGGGGGAGGGAATAAGGACAGGCCAAAGGTAGGGACAAGAGGAGGTAGGGGGGCGAGGGCAACACAAAGGACAAGGCGGAAAAATATGAAAGCAGGGGGGGTCCGGCCAACTCCACCGAGGCTGGTGCGACAGCGCCCAAGAACCACGGTGGTGAGGGGCAGGGGCTGTGTACGGGGGTGAGGAGGGGAAGAAGGACAGGCCAAAGGGAGGACAAAGATGGGTTGGGGACGGGCGAGACAGCACAGGGGAAAAAAGTCCGAAAAAAGAAGGAAAGCAAGGTGGGGCGGCAAACGCCACCGGAAGGTCGTGTGCACAGCGCCCCAAGAACCCGGGGGTGCTGGGCAGGGGGCGGGAACGGGTGGATGATGGAAGTAAGGACATGCCAAAGGTAGGACAAGAGGGGTTAACGGGGCGATACAGACACAGGGTAAAAAAGGCAGAAAATAGGGGAACAGCATGGGGGGGCGCAAAGCCACCGGATGCGGGGGCGACAAGCGCCCCAAACCCGGGGGGAGGGGCAGGGGCGTGGAACGGGGGGAGGAGGGATAAGGACAGGGCAAAGGTGAGGACAAATAGGGGGTGAAACGGGGCGAGACAGACACAGGGAAAAATGACGAAAAGGGGCAAGAAATGGGGGGGCCGGCACACGCCACAGGAGTCTGGGGGCGACAGGCGCCCCAAAGACCACTCGAGGAGTGCAGGCGGGTAACGGGGGTGGAGAGGGAGAAGACAGGCCAATGAGGCACAACGAGGAGGGAGTGGGCGAGGCAGACAACAAAGGGACAAATGCCGTAAAAAGAGGAAAGCAGGGGGGGGGGTCCGGCAACGCACCGGAGGCGGGGGGCGACGCGCCCCAGAACCACGGGGGGGGGGGCCAGGGGCCGGGGACCGGGGGGGGAGTAGGGAAGAAGGACAGGCCAAAGGGAGGACAAAGAGGGGTTGACGGGGCAGACGGGACACAGTGGAAAAATGCCGAAAAGAGGAAAGCAAGGTGGGCGGCAAACGGCACAGATGCGGGGGGCGAACAGCGCCCCAAGAACCACGGGAGGGAGGGGGCCAGGGGCGGGGAAACGGGGGGAAAGGAAGGGAAGAGACATGCCAAAGGGGAACAAATAGGGATGGATGGGGCGAGGCAACACAAAGTGAAAAGGCCGAAAAAGAGGGAAGCACGGGGGGCGGCAAACGCACAGGAGGCTGGGTGCGACACGCTCCCCAAGAACCACTGGGGGAGGAGGGCCAGGGGCGGGGACGGGGGGTGGTAGTATTTAATAATTACAGGTCAAAGATATGACAAATATGGTTACGTGCTATACAGACATTTTTAAAAATTCATAAAAATATGAAATCAATTGTTTCTGCAAACGCCACCGATCTTGTTCGACATCTCCCCAAGAACCACTGTTTGGATTTCTTTCTTACAAAGGAGATTAAAGGCTCAGTGATCTTCGGGCTGCGTTCTCTAATGTTTAAAGTTACTACTGAGGTAGTTTTGACACTGTAAAATATTTTGAGATGGACAATTCTGTTTCCATACTTAACATTATTTATGGTCTAAACGCCTATTAAGACAGTGTTTCTCAACTCCAGTCCTCGTGACCCACCTACCACAATATTTTTTACAGGCCTACCTGTAATATAAAATATAAAATGCAGGATTCAACTTATCAGTCTGTTAGTGTGTTAATTATGGAAACAGAATTGTCCATCTTTTACATAAAAAAAACAAAAATGTTCCGGGAGGGGGTCATGAGGACTGACTGTATTAAAGGACATCCTGACTGACTTGTGAATACTTGACATTAGATTCACGCTGATATTGCTACAAGAAGTAGTGTTTCTGCATGAATAGCATTTCAAGTTAAGTTGACCTTGTTAGTAGGGCTGGGCGATATATCGCATGCGATTGTCACGCGCATTTCGTCAGTAAAGCCGGTTCCCTGATTGCCGCTAAATCGCCATCACTTGCTTTCAAATGGAGCGGCATTTAATAGACAGAGCCGTAGTTCACTGATAAGCCACGCAATATCGCGTTCATTATCGAAGGCGATACATCTGCGATATGAACGCGATATTGCGTGGCTTATCAGTGATCTACGGCTCTGTCTATTAAATGCCGCTCCATTTGAAAGCAGGTGATGGCGATTTAGCGGCAATCAGGGAACCGGCTTTACTGACGAAATGCGCGTGACAATCTCATGCGATATATCGCCCAGCCCTACTTGTTAGTGGAAATAAACATCATCCAGCTAGAAATGGCAGTCACAGATGGTTAAAATGTGTATTACATGTGGTGCCTTAAAGGGTAAGTTCACCCCAAATGATAACTTTTATCATAAATAATTTACCCCTGTGTCGTTTCCAAAACACCAAGTGATCCGATTGTCTTCAAAAATATTTAAAAATGTGTTTGATGAAAACCAGGAGGCATCTGTCTGTCCGATTGACTTCAGTTTGTTTCAATTTTTTTCCCCAGAAAAGCATAAAAGACATCGCCAAAAAGGTCCACGTGGCATCAGTAGTTCAAAAATATTATTATAAGCAACAAAACCACTTTTGTGCGCACTGAAAACAAAACGAGTGATTTTATTCCACAATTGGTCGTTCATTGCGCGTTTGAGCAGGTGTATGTTGCTGATGTCACCTGCTGATGTAGTTGCCAGTGTACAGACACAGATACACTGGCAAGTATGTGCGCATTTATACGGGCTGTTCAAGTATTGTTTACAATGTTTACATAAGGCTTAAATGAGCAAAAACAAAAGAAACATTGGCAACTACATCAGCAGTGACGTCAGCATTATGCCGTAGTCTGCTCGTGAACGCAATGAATTACTTTGATACTTGTTGAAAAAAATTGTTTGTTTCGTTTTCTTTGTGCACAAAAGTGTTTGTCACTTCATAATATTATTATTGAATGACTGATGGCATACGGACCTTTTTGGCGATGTCTTTTATTCTTTTTCTGGGAAAAAGAATCGTGAAACTAACTCAAGTCAATGGGACAGACAGAAGCCTCCTGGTTTTCATCAAAAATAAAAATGTGATCTGGAGACAATCAGATCACTTGGTGTTTTAGAACGACACAAGGTTAACTGATTTATGATAAAATTATCATTTTGGGGTGAACTAACCCTTTAAGTAATAAAAACAGTTCATGTGTTTCTAACAAATTTAGGATAATAAACAAACAATACAAAATCATTTAAATTAGCCTTTTTAACAAAGAAAAACCTGACATAATTACCTGTTCCTGGAGAAAAAGTGAAAAAATACTTTTAAGTTCCTCAATTATTTTCTGAGTAGCATCTTTTGAAACATGGAACACAGTCTGCATACACAAAAAAAAGAGATGCAATTTTTTGTTCAAGTGTTTGACTATTTACATCTTCATCAAACTGTATTCTATCATCATCTCCAATTTCGACTTCTGAAGAGATCTGTGAGATAGATGGCACTTCATTATCAATCCTCTCAAAGACCGTCTGTATTGCAGTTCTAAAGTCTTTTAGTGTATGCTTTCTGTGTATTCTGCTTCTATGAGAGCTGAACGTTGGCCGATTGTTTGTTTTAAATCCACATCCTTTAAAGGGACAATTAATTGTTTCTTTTCGTTTAAGATGATTTCCAAGGTGAATGAAGAAACGTTTCTCACTGCAAATCTCTTGGAATTCACAAAGTTCACAACTTATTGTTGAAAGTTCTTGACTGACTCTGTGACGGTTTTGGTGTGATTTAGATAGGTGGGATTTTAAAGCACCTGCTGTCCTGAAGACACAAACACACCCCGTATGAATACAAGGCCAGCTGGAAATGCTTGGGTGATGCAGCCGATAGTGCTTTAGAAGGACGTCTTCACTCGAACTGCTGAATTTGCAGTTTTTACACTGCATTAAGTATTTTTATAATCCTGGAAAATAGAAAAATGAATGAGTTACAACCTTATTTCAAAACATATTTGAAAATCAATTTGAAAATGTATTGCACTTAAAATGGTAATATTCTTCAGCATTTTTAACTAATGTCAAACATGATAATGATCTTGTTCCAATTTATATATTTATTTTATACATTTTATTATTTCGATTTCATTATACCTTTTATTTGATGCAGAAATAATAACGTATTATGCCACTTTTTAATAAATGTGATGTTCTTATTGTCTTACATTCACTATGGAAACCAAAATGGGTTAAGGTTTACTGCTTAAGACCGGGTGTGTCTCATACGTCCTGAAAAGTGAAGCTGCGGGCTCTTTGATTGCCCCCTGGAGGCTGGATGCAGTACAGGTCATAAACCCCGCCCTCTCAATGCAGTCGAATGAGACTTCAGTGAAAACTTAAAAATACATTCTGCTTCAAATAAAACTTTCTGAAAGATGGTTTTGGTCATTTAAGGTAGTTGTTATCACGCTGATTTATATTCAATTGTTCATTTTTGTGATGATTTAGATTTTAGCTAGCAATTTGATGCTATAAAACGGGGCGTGTCGTCATGATTCGAAGTTGATTGACAGCTTGTCTGAGGACTGTCGGAGCTTCGAGGGGAGATTGAATATGTATAACTAACTATTAATTTTCGATTTCTTTGTTATTTAACACCAACAAACTGAGCTGTTCAGCAGTAAACTGTACTAACCGACCTACAGGATCTGACGGATCACTGAACCTTTTTCTGTAACATTAAATATGGGCGTTATAAGCTAATTAATAAATGTTATTAGTTAGATAACACACCTAATGTAACCATGTCGGGAAAAAGCAGGTGATCGTTATCTGGCAGTTACTTATTATTTTTATGGTATAAAATATAATTAGCAGGACAAAACTAATGATAGCCTACTCTAATTACAGCAATCGATCTCCTGTAACGTTAGTTGAACTTGATTTTAAATGGCAGGACCGTTTCTGACGATTTAGAGTTGTTTCTAGTGGCATATTATATTGATTTTATCTACTGAATTTGCCGTTTCAAAAATATTATTGCTCTAGAAACAGAATAGCTTATTATTTTATAGGTAGAATTTTAAATTGTGTATAATTTTTATAGTCTACTTAAATTACATGAACGATGACGCAGTCGTCTGGGCGGAAGTTTGATACCGCGACTCCGCCTCCGGGCTCCACTGACGATTCCTTCTGCGCATGCCCAGGCTCCAACTTTTTTTTTTTTGACGTATTGCGTAACGTGTCAGCGCCCATTCATCAGCCCATTTTGGCTTCAGTTCAATACAATGGAAGGAAGCGGCGTCGCGTCGTCCATCTTTTTTTACAGTCTATGCTTAAGACATAGTAGTCCATTTGGTGACAACTAATTACAAAAGTGCTAACAAAATAGTGTGCTTGATACAGACAGACAAAATATATTATCAAATGAGTACTTTAAGTCAATGTCAGTACATTTTATAAACTGATATTTAAGCAAGTACAGCAAATAACACTGTAGTCTGTTCACCTTGGAAAACAGCATGCTTCAGAGAAAAACGTACAGAAAATTACAGTTTGGTAAAAATGTAAATAAATCCTGTACCCAGTCATTGGTGAAATATTTATAGGTTTCAGCAGATTTATAGTTTTGTTAATTGTTCACATGTACATACCATAAAAAAAAAAAAGAGTTTACGAGTTTAAGTACGAAGCTGGACGAACAAATTTGACTTCTTTTCGCGAGTAACAGTTAGTCTCATCTATTGCGTAGTCAGTGAACTTACATGCCTTCCAAATGGCGCTTCGGTCACACACAACAAACCCACGTGATAGTCGGATAGTCGAATTTTATCTCGAAGTTGTTAATGTAAACTGCTTTTTCCAGACTTTGGAAAGAGGTCGATTACGACGTGGGTTTCGTGTGACGTCGACAAGGACACAGATACGACGGATAGATTGAATATACATAATATGCATACAGCGCTGCGCAGACTTGAACGGCGTATGACGTCAAAGTACAGCGAGAGCACAAAGCAGACTGTTCTAGAATCAGTATTGATGTACAGCGTACATCTGTGTCTCGACTACCACTAACTGGCCACAGACTGGATAACATTATTATAAAAATCCGGTTTAACATTATGAAAAATATCTTTACATTTGTTAATACTGAGTGCAACCACCTTAAACATCACAATAACGCCACATTGAGACTTAACCTGGACTAACAATAGCCTAACAAAAAGCCTTCAATATTAACTTTGGACATTTTTTGCTGAAACCATATTTTAATTACGTACGCTAATATAACAGCGTAAGTTAACGTTAATATTTAATTTGCTTCGAGGTCCTGATTGGATTGATTTATTGATTCCGAATCACTGGTTCATATTCAATTGCAACATATTTAACATTACATCTCATTTTAAATTTCAAAGATAAATATTAGTATATGTCAACATTATAACTTAGCCTATCATTTTAAGATGAAAATGATAAATACCTGCCACAATAAGTCTTTATGAAAACTATGCACCCACTGCGCAAACATATTTGCATCACTGACAGACGTTGTTTGTAAAAAAAAAAGAAGAAGAAAAGAAAAAACAACTCAAAAAAACAA